>JARHVA010002783.1:1592500-1857500 GCA_037957365.1 Torreya grandis
GATAGAATGGAAGGAATTAACCATAGAGAGAGTTACACATATGAAGAAAAAAAGGTGATTCGTAGAGTTTTAAACACTATTGACTCATCTTGAGGGCCATGTATAGGGCATACAGTGACATAATCAAACATTTTGGCTGATTTTTCAAGTTTATTATTAAAAATCCTCCATGTTAAGCATTGTGTATACACATAATATTTTCAAAATTTTATCAAATATTGATGATTTTTATCTTGTAGGAACCCATCGAGTCTCAATCACTCTAAGTACACACCTTAAAGGGTGTAATGGGAAAGGGGTGGGTAGACCATTAGTGATTATCAAGATTATTGTCCCTTTTGCCACTTGCTATCTACACACTTGTCTCCTAAAAATAATTCCCCTAAGTTTTGCCTCCTATTTTACACCCTCCTCTATTCATTTTCCACCTTCATTATCCCTTTCCCTAATTTAAACCCCTTTTTATTAGTTTACATGACTACGTCAGCCACATCAACCATGTATTGTTATTAATAGAGATTACTAAGAACTAAGGAAGCCATGGTTGATATAGTTCATTATCTAGTTAGTTGACTATATCAACCTTGTTAGCCAACATTTTTACAAGTGTTTAGGGTTAGATCTACCCATATAAACACATTCATTTTTCCATTTCTAAGAGAAGAGAAGAATAATTAATATATATATATATATCACATTTGTTTATTCATTATTTTACTTGAGGATCAAGCTTAGGGTTTCATACTTTCTTTGGAGATATGGATCTTGTCTTGTGGAGAAGCATTTTGGATGCATTGATAGGTTATTTATCCTAGAGCTGATTTATCCTTATCATCCTTACATACCATAACAACCTCTTGTGAACCACCTTAGACAAGGGATATATTTAGGCTCAGTAGGTTTGTCTTCAAAGGTATGTATTCCTAACTTTGTTTCTTCTTTTTAAGAGTAGATAGATATCCATTTTCACTTCTCTTCCATGCATTAGGATTTTGTATACATTGACTTGAGTATATGTCTCTTATGCATGTTTATTTTTAGTGTTTATTACTCCCACTTTGTGTCACAATATTTGGTGGACACTAGATTAGATTTTGCTTTACTTATTAGTTTTGTGAATATGAAAACATAGGACCTAGTTAGGGTTTATGCAGAGTTTTAATTGAATGAAGGCTTTAGAACCCTCCCTAGTGATATTATTTATGGTGAGAGATCTTTTGGCTAGGTCTAGAAGATCCATAGTGGTCATGACCCTAATTATCTAATGTATCCCCATTTGAAAGTGTAAGTAGGTTCTATCTTATTATAGTTAGGATTGATTTATAGATTTGCTACATTTTCCATTGCATATATTATGGTGAACTTGACATGTATCTAACCCTTACAGATTTTATTTCATGCTTTAATTTGTCATTTTATTATTTTTATATATTTGTGATACTATGTCAACAAGGTTAATATAGTTATAACTTTTGTGTGAAAGTTTAGCACACAATTGTATCAAAATGACTATTCTTTTTATGTAGGTCTTCATCAAATATAGGTTATAGGATTAGATAGGTCAACTTAGTATTCTTCTTCAGTCCTAGATAGAAAACTATGTCGAATAGGTTGACTTAGTCTTTCAGTCAGCATCCAGATAACAAACTAAGCCAATTAGATCAACTTAGTCTTTTAGTCAACATCTAGAATAATAAACTAAGTTGAGCAAGTCAACTTAGTCATCTTCTCAAGCTTCAACAAATAAGGTTTCATAGAATTAGGTTGAACTAGTTGACTTAGTTTATAGATATTTCAAGAAGCATTCAAGGTACTACAATAAAAAAATTTCAATCCTAATAATCTTCCAACCCACCAAGGTTCCTCTCCTTTGTGTAAGTTTTTAGTCTTCAAAACTATAATCCTACAATAAACTAAGTTGACCTAGTCAACTTAGTTTATATCCTATCTTATATCTAAAAGACTAAGTTGACATGGTTGAATTATTTGGTAAATAATTTTGCTTATATAGAATAGTAATGACCCAGATGACTCTATTATGTACTATTTTCATATAATGTCATTTGAAGTTACTATGTACCATTACTGGTTTTAAAATTAATAACTATGTGCTAGTAATTAATTCATATTTTCATTTACAATTATTTTCATGCTTAGAATATCTCATATAGTATAATTAGGTGGTTTTTAAAATTATCGATTAGTTTTACTATTTTTATCTTTTTGTACACACTACCAAATCACATAATACTCAAAATAGATTTAACATTTACCTCCCCAAGGCCTACCTACTTGGATTTCATCACCAAAGGGTAAGTTGACTTGGTTTTATAGCCAAGTATAAACATGTGGTTTATGTTATATATTGGAAGAACACTCGACACCCTTTTCATTATGGTATTATTAAGGGGATAGGCTCCATTAACAAGCCATAACTATTGCTAACACAGATCATTTTTAGCCGAAACATTTGGAAACCATCCGTAGATTGATTTTTAGTTCCCTATTTTTATCCAAATTCCTTATCATACTAAAAATAACACTTTATAATAATCTAACAACACTCAAGATGACCACTTAGTTAGAATTTACTTTTCAATTGACTACTTGCTCTTTTATCATTATGTGTTATATTGTAAAAATTGGCATTGACCAGTATTAGTGTAAGGTTATATGATGTGTGCCTCAATTAGATCATTTCCATTAATCCAATTTTTTGTGTGTTTTCTTACATTTATTTCTAAAAATTACATTTCAAATATTTCTCTATTTTTAACACACCTTCATTCTATTCAACATAGTCTCTTATAGACTATCTTTTTCCCTCCCTATAATACTAAGTCAACCTAGTCAACCTTGTATTATTTTATATAAATTATGTTATAGTAATAATTCAACTTAGTAGCCCCTATATCCTTATCTAATAGTATTTTTCCCTACTTTTCATACTCAGTTGACCTAGTCGACCCTGTACTATTTTCTATCAATCAAGTTATAATACTAAGTTGACCTGGTTGACCTTGTACTCTTTTTTGTTAGTTAGGTTTTAGTATTAATTTGAATTGGTCAACTTTGTATCCTTATTATATTATATTTTTCCTATTTATAATACTAATTTTACCTAGTTGACTCTATATCCCTTTCTACCAATCAAGTTATAGTATTCATTGACTTGGTCAACCTTGTACTCTTTTTTTGCCAATCAGTTTATAGTAATAAGTTTACCTAGTCAACCTATACCATTTTTGGCTTAGTCTCATACCATATTTAAATTACTAAGTTTACCCAATTAACTATGTACTCCTATCTATCTCTTGGATTGTAGAACATGGTTTACCTAGTTAAATTTATATGCTTCCTATCCCTTTGTTTTTGCATCAACTTTGCCTTCCCTAATATTTCTCCTTCAGCATTAATTTACTATTTGAAGATAACACTAATTTGAATTCAATATATATGATAAGTTTTACTAATCCCAATAGTTTATCCCATGATAATCTTATGGATCCCACCATAGATGAAAGTAATGTGTATATATTCACCTACACTACAAACTAAGGGGCACCTCCTCATTCTTTTTCTCTTTGTAATCCTCTATTCTTATTTGAAGATAAACTTAAATTATGTTATACCCCAAAAAATTTCTTCATCAATGAGTTTCCTCAACATTAAGGAAAATACCCTTCTATTATTTACCATCTCATGATAAATGGTCAAGTTGAGGAGCCCCATTCACCTTATACTACATTCTCAAATAGATTTGGGGAAACAAGCTTCTTTTCTTCTCAACCTCTTCCCTCTATTGTGACCCCTTATCATACCATGACATATTTATATTTAATTTACTCCACCTCAATTCCTAGTATCTCTACTAACATGGAAAAATATACATATAGTGGGCCTCTTCCAAGACCCACTCTTATTAATTCTTACACTAGTGCATCGTTTACTACCCATGGAAATCATGCTACTAGTTTTACTTCTTATCATCTCTCTACTAATACATATTTTCCCACAAAATAAAATCATTCTACTATTTCATCACTTAAAAAAAATTCTTCTCAAGCTACTACTAACACCCATACTGGTACCCAAGCCACTACTACCAATTCCAATGCTTCACACAATGCCAATAATACCACTCAAACCCATCAACTTCTTTTAAAAAATATTATTCAAATGAATTATTTATAAGATAAAAATGAAAATCAAATGATGCAAATGCAAAATCATCTTATCCATATTCAAAACCACCCTCAATTAGTGCCATGGGGGCATGCATAACCAAAATGCTTCCCCACCTCCTCTTTAGGATTCCCATGGTAACCTTATCCCTCAACCTTCCCTTGTTAACAAAATAATAAAGCACCATCAAAATGAGCATCTTACACCTCAAATTACTAATATTGATATAGGAGGCATCACCCCTACCATTACTTACAATGGGTCAACCGATCTTACTCTCCACTTAAAAACATTTAGAAATATATATAAATACTAGGTCAAGTTAAATACTTTTGCTGCTACCAAGATATTATAAAAAAATCTCATAGGTGATGATTTAGATTGGTACAACCAAATTAAATATCATTCCATAATGATCTTGGAATATTTAGTCAATTCTCTAGTCCAAGATTTCTAAACTAGTGATCTCCTTAAAAATAACTTGGTCCATTTTATCAATTGTAAGCAACTTGAGACCAAAACTACACAAGCTTTCATCAAATTATGGGAGACCTTGTCTAATAATTTTGAACATAATATCATAAATGATAACCTTCATCATCTAATTACAAATGTTCTTTTTTCCAAGTTACAATATCATGTCCAAACTCTCTCACCACATGATTTAGAAGAGGCCATTGACTAAACAAAGCATCAAGATTTATTTATGCATCAATTCAAGCCATCCCAACCTTCTATGGGTACTCGCATGTTAATCAAGAAAAAAAATCATCACGATAAAAATAATGGTGTCACTAATTCCTATGATACCATTCATACTATTTAATATATTCTTCCCAACCAAGCTCTGGAATAAGCTTCCCCTCCCAACCACATTACTAATCCTCATTCATCATCAACCAATAACATCAATGTTCATAAACCTTTATCCTTGGAGGAATTATTAAAATGTCTACCAGGCCTCTTCTGTGAGAACTTGATCCCACTTTTCCCATGAAATCCTAGTACAATCCTAATAAATTTTTTTTGTTTCATGTTAGTTAGGATCATTCTCATGAGACTTGTAGGCAAATTTGTAATTTGGCTATGGATTTCCTTCTCAATCCAAATTTTTACAATGATTATATCATTCATAGACATTAACAAGACTATGACATTACCTTCAAATCCCATGAAACATAAAATAAATCTCAACCTTTGAACCAAGCTAATGCTCATTTGACAATCAATAAATATCCTCTTTTGAATCACCAAGACAACCCAAACAAACCTACCCTTTCTACGAATAATGTGGACAATCTTCTTAACCCAAATTCTAAATAAAATGTGTTTAATAGGTCTAATATGTAAATTGTGGTTATCTTAATTTATCCTCATCCCATCCACACTCCTCAATCATTTTGCACTTTTTATGTTATCCAAGACTCTTCTCCAACTCACTTAACAGAGTTATGGAAAAAAGACCTTATATATTTTGATGAATCAATTCCAACACCTCCCTTACATAACACTTCTATACCATTTATACCATTCCACCAACCTTTTTACCCATCACCAATGATACCCAAACTCCTATCAAGACTTCTTCCAATCCATCTCAAACCGAACTTGTATAAACTACCCCATATTCTCAAGATAATCAACAAACTTGACCTCTAATTAAACCTTTCACATCTTATCAACATAAATTCACATGCACTTTAAATCCTCCTTATGAGGGCCTCCTTTAGCACTATGCATCTCTTTCCAAAAGTCTTCTTATGGGTCATGTTGAATGGGATCCTATCATGGAGCTTAGTAATATCCCATATCAAATCACATTTATCAAACCTATGCAAACCTCTCTGAGTCATCATAATAATTTTATGCAAATTTTAATTAAACTAAACATCCCTCATCCTACCCTAGTAGGATGCAAAGCCACCTTATCTATATTAGAAGATATAATTTTAAAAAAATGCAAATATATGTCTATACATGTCGATGAGAAAATGTATATTTCTATTTCCCTTAAATTCTACATTTATTTTATGATCCCTGATGAGATTATACTTTATGTAGATGATCCTCCTCTTTTCTTCAATGTCTAAATTGGTGATATACAAGTCAAGAATGCCTTGATTGATGAGGGTTATGACACTTATTTTACCTCTCTCTATTTTATCAAAACCCTTAGATATTCCAAATTTAATATTAAGTCCACATGACAAGGTTATGATTGAAGGCAAATGTCTCTATTAGGTTGGGTGTGTCTCCCTATCACCATCTTGATTTCACCATTCATGCGAAGGTGATTATATTTGAATTTACTCTATCTTATAACATTTTTCTTGTCATGCCATGGACTCATTGTATGAGAGTAGTCACCTCTTCTACTTGCTAATGTATCAAATTTTCTCACAATGGATCCATCTATAAGATTAAATGTGATACTAAGCATTTGAATTTTGAACCCTTGAATCTTTGCCAAGCATTCCATTTCATGAATCTCAATGATTTAAATTTCTTGTCAATTTCACTTGAGGTTAAAATTATCACCTGAACTCATTGAGAATATACCAACTAACCTCCTAGATTATAATGATAATGAGCTTGACAAGATCAATCTAAATATTAAAACATTAGATCTCTTACCTCATCTCATTTCTTAGTTTCCCCCTCTTTTCAACATTTTTCCCATCAACCACCTAGTGATGATATACTTATTATCTTAACTAAGACTTGACATTCCATTCATCACAACCACATTAGATGGCATAATCCTCCCTACCTATTCCATCAATCTTTATACACTTCATTATGATGATGGATATACCTTATATGATCCATTCTTAGGAAGTCTTGTTCAATCCCATGATGCTAAATTTATTTGTTATCATTAATTTTTGCTTCATTCTTTCAGTCTTTCTTCTTACATTCCATCCTATATCATTCTTAATTATATAATTTTTACTCTTAATCAAAGGGTACAGATGGTTCACATACCTCTAGCTTATAAATAACCTCATAAGAATATGGTTATGGATCATGTTATGACTGGTCCCTATCATTTTGATCGATACCAGGACCCCTCTAGCCAAATTATACCTAAGATTATTTTAACTATCCTTCAACCTTTTATGCATCCTTCCCCTCTCTCAGTAGATCCTAGTTTGGACCTATTCCCATTCCCTCTCTAGTTGAGTCTCTTATTATTTTAAATCTTATTACTCCATTAGTCGAGCCTTGCCCAGTCTCTCCATTAGCCTCACCTTCCCTTGGTGATGGTTTACTCCATTTACCATAGCTTATTCCTTTGACCATCAAATAGGTTGATCAACCATATTATGATATTCATAAAGTTGTTGGTCATTAGACTAGAGACTTTTCATTATATCAACCTTCCTTCACTTCTATTTATAATCCTTCCATTAGTACACATGTAAACTATACTAACAAGTGTATCTATTATTTCTATGGAACAAATAATCATTCATCCATGCATTATCATAAGTTATGGTAATATATAAACACCTTACATCCCACCATTCTTTATCTAATAGACAAAAAAATACATCCATTGAAATTATTACCTGAATATCTTCCCAAATATGGAGAGGTATATTGTTTTTGGTACTAATGAACTACTCATCATATTGATCATTGTCACATCCTTCAACAACATCTCAATGATCACCTCTATACTATTCCTATGCCTACTACCCATCTTCCCATAGGTTTTCCTCATAGTAAGTTTCCTCTTCTTCCTCTATGGCTCAACCACCTATGGTCCCTTATCCACCTATCATTTTTCCACTCATGATTCCCTCACTCATGGATTGTCCTCCCCTAATGGTCCTTTCTCCATTGATGACTCTTTCACTTGTGGCCCATTCTCCACTAGTGACCACCTTTTTTACCATAAAGAGCACTCCCATTACTTATCTTGAGCATCCCATACATTAAATCCCTCATAAACATATCCTTTGGGAATTACTAAAATTTATGTTGAGGAGATTCACCATGAAGTATTCTATAAACTTTCCCTAAATATCGATGAGACTTTGGTTGCAGTCTAAGTTCAACTTCATAGAGACTTATCAGATATTATGGATAATATGTGTAGACAAATATATTAGTATCTATGAACATAATCATGGTGTTATTTCATTTATTTATTCATTTTTGATTGTATGTGTGCTCTATCTTTATATTTTTCTATTTTATATCATTTGATGTTGTGTCAAATTCTTATCTATATTATATCATGACTTTTGTTTTGAATTACATATTGTTTATGATTTTATTATTCTTATTATGTACTCTTATGGGTTATTTTTCATAATTACATAATACTTATTTACGAGTTTATTTTCTATGGTTCCTTTATTATTTTTCATGACTTTTTGTTATCTTATCTCTATCAATTGGATAATCATTATTATGACTTGGCTATATAACCTTGCTCCCTTTAGGCATTGTTCATTTACCATGTGGTCAATTAGTAAAAAATTCATCTCATTATAATATCCTTTTATTGTTCCACTATGGATATACCCTTATTCCCATTTATTATTACCTATCAGAAACTAAGCATATATATGGTTGAGACTGGAGATAACATGCTAGTTCATAGTTAACCTTAAGTGTTCTAGTCAATCATGTCTTTGGATACTTAGCTTCCTTTATCCTAAGACTAAAGCTCATTCATGAATATAAATTTATCTCTCATGATTTTTCATTCTAAGTTTGTATGGATTAATAATCTTAAAATCCATAAATAGTCAAAATCCAAATCATTTAACAAAAGGCAATGATCTAAAAGGCAACATTCAAAATTTTCAAAAGTTAAATCACATTAAAAGACATGATTATAATCACATATAATTTTTATAATCTAATAATAAACCCCATATATTGCATCATGATATATCTTAGGTCCATTGGGATGCAGTAGGCTAGTAGATCGAAGAGGAGAATATAAAAAATATTCAACTGCTACCTACTTTCTCATGCAAGTACCCAATCTTCACAACCTAAGTCTAAAGCTAAACTAAAATGAATATTCACAATGAATCTAATCTAAGGTAAATTTATAAAAATGAGTAAAAGGAAGGGTAGGGAAGAGAAGGGATATGTTACTGGTCTTTAACACAAACATCATGACAAAGTTTAAGTTCTATTTCAATATGCATTTAACCAATATATGACATAAATTAGCATATTCTCAAATCCTATCACACATTAGGTAAATATATAAGGATAGTATGAAATAGTGCAAATAAGGACCAAATTTACTTTAAATAGCAATAGGTTATTTTATTGCATTTATTGGTATGTTGTTTTATATATCATATGTTAATTTAACCTTTTATGGTTTAGCTTAATATAAATCCCAAGTTAGATTAAAGGGATGAGTTATTTAAATTAGTGAAATAATAATAAATAAATAACCACTGATTTGTTATAGATTTAACCTATTTTGGATTTATAAAAATAGTAATAAATATGTGAAAATAGAGACATATCTAGAAAATAACTATCATGAAAGATTTGGGTATTTAAAACTGGGTTATGGACAGGTCTGAGTGTCATCAACAAGGTCCCTGTGTCAGATTTATAATATCCTTTTATTGTTCCACTATGGATATACCCTTATTCCCATTTATTGTTACCTATCATAAACTAAGCATATATATGGTTGAGACTGGAGATAACATGCTAGTTCATAGTTAACCTTAAGTGTTCTAGTCAATCATGTCTTTGGACACTTAGCTTCCTTTATCCTAAGACTAAAGCTCATTCATGAATATAAATTTATCTCTCATGATTTTTCATTCCAAGTTTGTATGGATTAATAATCTTAAAATCCATAAATAGTCAAAATCCAAATCATTTAACAAAAGGCAATGATCTAAAAGGCAACATTCAAAATTTTCAAAAGTTAAATCACATTAAAAGACATGATTATAATCACATATAATTTTTATAATCTAATAATAAACCCCATATATTGCATCATGATATATCTTAGGTCCATTGGGATGTAGTAGGCTAGTAGATCGAAGAGGAGAATATAAAAAATATTCAACTGCTACCTACTTTCTCATGCAAGTACCCAATCTTCACAACCTAAGTCTAAAGCTAAAATAACATGAATATTCACAATGAATATAATCCAAGGTAAATTTATAAAAATGAGTAAAAGGAAGGGTAGGGAAGAGAAGGGATATGTTACTGGTCTTTAACACAAACATCATGACAAAGTTTAAGTTCTATTTCAATATGCATTTAACCAATATATGACATAAATTAGCATATTCTCAAATCCTATCACACATTAGGCAAATATATAAGGATAGTATGAAATAGTGCAAATAAGGACCAAATTTACTTTAAATAGCAATAGGTTATTTTATTGCATTTATTGGTATGTTTTTTTATATATCATATGTTAATTTAACCTTTTATGGTTTAGCTTAATATAAATCCCAAGTTAGATTAAAGGGATGAGTTATTTAAATTAGTGAAATAATAATAAATAAATAACCACTGATTTGTTATAGATTTAACCTATTTTGGATTTATAAAAATAGTAATAAATATGTGAAAATAGAGACTTATCTAGAAAATAACTATCATGAAAGATTTGGGTATTTAAAACTGGGTTATGGATAGGTCTGAGTGTCATCAACAAGGTCCCTGTGTCAGATTTATAATATCCTTTTATTGTTCCACTATGGATATACCCTTATTCCCATTTATTGTTACCTATCATAAACTAAGCATATTTATGGTTGAGACTGGAGATAACATGCTAGTTCATAGTTAAGCTTAAGTGTTCTAGTCAATCATGTCTTTGGATACTTAGCTTCCTTTATCTTAAGACTAAAGCTCATTCATGAATATAAATTTATCTCTCATGATTTTTCATTCCAAGTTTGTATGGATTAATAATTTTAAAATCCATAAATAGTCAAAATCCAAATCATTTAACAAAAGACAATGATCTAAAAGGCAACATTCAAAATATTCAAAAGTTAAATCACATTAAAAGACATGATTATAATCACATATAATTTTTATAATCTAATAATAAACCCCATATGTTGCATCATGATATATCGTAGGTCCATTGGGATGCAGTAGGCTAGTAGATCGAAGAGGAGAATTTAAAAAATATTCAACTGCTACCTACTTTCTCATCCAAGTACCCAATCTTCACAACCTAAGTCTAAAGCTAAACAAAAATGAATATTCACAATGAATCTAATCTAAGGTAAATTTATAAAAATGAGTAAAAGGAAGTGTAGGGAAGAGAAGGGATATGTTACTGGTCTTTAACACAAACATCATGACAAAGTTTAAGTTCTATTTCAATATGCATTTAACCAATATATGACATAAATTAGCATATTCTTAAATCCTATCACACATTAAGCAAATATATAAGGACAGTATGAAATAGTGCAAATAAGGACCAAATTTACTTTAAATAGCAATAGGTTATTTTATTGCATTTATTGGTATGTTGTTTTATATATCATATGTTAATTTAACCTTTTATGGTTTAGCTTAATATAAATCCCAAGTTAGATTAAAGGGATGAGTTATTTAAATTAGTGAAATAATAATAAATAAATAACCACTGATTTGTTATAGATTTAACCTATTTTGGATTTATAAAAATAGTAATAAATATGTGAAAATAGAGACTTATCTAGAAAATAACTATCATGAAAGATTTGGGTATTTAAAACTAGGTTATGGATAGGTTTGAGTGTCATCAACAAGGTCCCTATGTCAAATTTATAATATCCTTTTATTGTTCCACTATGGATATACCCTTATTCCCATTTATTGTTACCTATCATAAACTAAGCATATTTATGGTTGAGACTGGAGATAACATGCTAGTTCATAGTTAACCTTAAGTGTTCTAGTCAATCATGTCTTTGGATACTTAGCTTCCTTTATCCTAAGACTAAAGCTCATTCATGAATATAAATTTATCTCTCATGATTTTTCATTCCAAGTTTGTATGGATTAATAATCTTAAAATCCATAAATAGTCAAAATCCAAATCATTTAACAAAAGACAATGATCTAAAAGGCAACATTCAAAATTTTCAAAAGTTAAATTACATTAAAAGACATGATTATAATCACATATAATTTTTATAATCTAATAATAAACCCCATATATTGCATCATGATATATCTTAGGTCCATTGGGATGCATTAGGCTAGTAGATCGAAGAGGAGAATATAAAAAATATTCAACTGCTACCTACTTTCTCATGCAAGTACCCAATCTTCACAACCTAAGTCTAAAGCTAAACTAAAATGAATATTCACAATGAATCTAATCTAAGGTAAATTTATAAAAATGAATAAAAGGAAGGGTAGGGAAGAGAAGGGATATGTTACTGGTCTTTAACACAAACATCATGACAAAGTTTAAGTTCTATTTCAATATGCATTTAACCAATATATGACATAAATTAGCATATTCTCAAATCCTATCACACATTAGGCAAATATATAAGGATAGTATGAAATAGTGCAAATAAGGACCAAATTTACTTTAAATAGCAATAGGTTATTTTATTGCATTTATTGGTATGTTGTTTTATATATCATATGTTAATTTAACCTTTTATGGTTTAGCTTAATATAAATCCCAAGTTAGATTAAAGGGATGAGTTATTTAAATTAGTGAAATAATAAGAAATAGATAACCACTGATGTGTTATAGATTTAACCTATTTTGGATTTATATAAATAGTAATAAATATGTGAAAATAGAGACTTATCTAGAAAATAACTATCATGAAAGATTTGGGTATTTAAAACTGGGTTATGGACAGGTCTGAGTGTCATCAACAAGGTCCCTGTGTCAGATTTATAATATCCTTTTATTGTTCCACTATGGATATACCCTTATTCCCATTTATTATTACCTATCATAAACTAAGCATATTTATGGTTGAGACTGGAGATAACATGCTAGTTCATAGTTAACCTTAAGTGTTCTAGTCAATCATGTCTTTGGATACTTAGCTTCCTTTATCCTAAGACTAAAGCTCATTCATGAATATAAATTTATCTCTCATGATTTTTCATTCCAAGTTTGTATGGATTAATAATCGTAAAATCCATAAATAGTCAAAATCCAAATCATTTAACAAATGACAATGATCTAAAAGGCAACATTCAAAATTTTCAAAAGTTAAATCACATTAAAAGACATGATTATAATCACATATAATTTTTATAATCTAATAATAAACCCCATATATTGCATCATGATATATCTTAGGTCCATTGGGATGCAGTAGGCTAGTAGATCGAAGAGGAGAATATAAAAAATATTCAACTGCTACCTACTTTCTCATGTAAGTACCCAATCTTCACAATAGATCAATGACTCTATAAGAGGTCTTGAGGAATGGGGAACATGTCATGGGAAGGTAGGTCCATTTTAATTTTCTTGTTAAAAATAGCCAACATGAGTTGATATTAGTACCATACTTATTTTATTACACAACTTAGTGCCTATAGTCAACAGGTATCCTTTGTATATTGATGATCACTAGTCACTTAGAGTCTTTTCAAGAGTTTAGTATGCCTCATGTATCCTAAGTTATTCTCATAATATTCCTATGTTATGCTTCTTTAATTCCCTTTTTCACTCCATATAGTCTTAATATTTACCTTTGATAAATATTTATCTATTCACTGATCACTCCCTATAAGGATTCCATTTGTGAGTTACAGTGTAAGACCTTGAAAAGGACTAAGCCTTCCTAAAAAATTACCAAATTTTCATATTGCCATTCCAAACATCCCATTTTAACATATTTTAACACTATTTCCACCTCATTATTGTTCCCTTTATGAGTTGTAATGTAAGACCTTACATAGGACCTGACCTTCCTCACAAAATTTTCTAATACCCAACTCATAATGAAATTACATGTGTTAAATATGAGATAAGATGTGATTGATTATGAGTTACATGTCGTTGAAGTTATTCCTATTTTTATTTAGTATGTTTTATGCTTACTTCATTAATATTCACTTGTATCTTCTTATTTTCTAATTGCATATAATATTTCAACCACTTTTATTAAGTTTTTCATACTTCCCCACTTAAATTAGTATGATTAAGTTAAGACCATTTTTCCAATTTTGTTTCTCTTTTATACTTTCTAGTGTGATTTATTATGATTAATTGATTTAATTGATTTTACATTGGAATTTCACATGCATTCCATTTTATTACATTATCTTCATACTTCCCAACGTGACTTAGTGTGATTTTACTTGTTTTACTTTGGTGTCAATCTTTTTCATGGTTTAAAAACATTTTGCCCTCTTGCTTACCACTTTTTTTATTATTATACTTAGTAATATTTTATTATTACACATTTCCCATCATGATATAGTGTGTGGTGCATTTTTCTTTGATTAATTATACTTTTTCATGTCCTTTACACTTGTTTCTTTTTAACCATGCATGTGTATTACATAATGCTAGAAAAGAAAACACCCCACATATATTTCTTATAACATATACAAAAAACATAAAATACATATTCTAAAAAGAAATAAATCAATGCATCAACAACCATAACCAAAATATAACTCATAATAGCAATATACGACTATCAAAATAATCTATCTTTATATGTCATGTGTTTTTTTACAACATATAAAAACACATCATTCCATCTCTATGGATAGGCTCCATCATGCTTATCCAATGGCCTAGCCATGCTACCCATAGATGCCTAAGACTATCCCCTCTATATATTTCAATATAATGAGGTTGTTTGAGATCTTAACCCTGATACCCATCCCTATAGGTTAGCCACCTAGGCTTGTACCTATCCCACTAGATCATGGTAACCGTGTGTGTGTCTCTCCTAAGATAGGGCCTATTAAACCTATGCCTCTACTTCTCCTATCAATGGTTTTAATCCATCTCCATGTGTTTTTAGTTATCTTGTGGCCTCCCCAACTAGTCTAAACTATCTTACTTGAGTTGGGGTAGATGGTACCATAGGATCATCTAGTGTGGTGACATTTTATGGTGCCAACACTATATCTAAAATATCATGGACCATGACCATGACTAAAAACCCCCATCTAGTCTAGTTTATCACAAGGTTTTCACAAACTAAAACCCATATAGATGTCAGATCATATATATATATATATATATATATATATATATATATATATATATATATATATATATATATATATATATATATATATATATATATATATATATATCAAAATCTATCTATCTAGAATCATATACAACTAGTATTATATCTCAAAGACTTATAAATCCAACATTTCTTACCTATCTTAGTATCACCAATCATCATCTCCCCATGTACTCATTTGTTGATCAAAATCTCTCCATCACCTCATTCCCCAAACACCTCATCCATGGGATACCTCAAAATCAACACAAAACCTAGAATCATGACTCATGCACATATTGGTCCTCTCCTTAGTGGTACCTCTATAGACCAGTTTTACCCTGGGCTGACCTGACTGTTAGTTCATCCTTTATCACTAGCTTCTATGATTGATCCTATATATGGCATATCTATCACTAGTGTGCCTGAGGTGGTTAGTACTCCTACTTCTATGGTACTTATTATGGTACCTATTTCACCCCTACATCTACGTACATGCCCTCTCCTCCTTTAGTTGTCAACTATCATACTCAACTAGTCCATGGTCTCACATGTTATGATCTAATATTCAGTCTCTCAACTAGTGTTACTCTTCCTCCTATCTCCCTCAAATATCTTTCATATTATGCCCAAAGCATAGGAACTATTATAAAATCTAATGGGAGTGGGAATTAAAACTAACTTGGAAAGTGTGCCACTAGATATGGATCTATGCAACAAGTATAGTGGAATGTTATCTACTATAGATCTAACCCTAGCACCACAATCACCTAAATTGGCTAAATCATAACAATGCATGCATATGGATGCCACACAATCTCTCCTGATATGACTATTTATATCACTAGCATGTGGGGCATGACCCACACTACCAGGTCCTATCTCCATCTAACAACTTAAGGTAACCTATCATTGACCACATAGGGTGACCTAGTTGGATGATACATCAAGAACCTCTCATATATCCATGCACTCAAAAACACCAGTGGTCATATCATCTTCTTCCCTCTGGATAACATCTCATACATATCATGCATGTGATGGACCTAGATCATAGACCTAAAATCATAAAGTGACCCTTGATCTAACATGTATTAGCATAAATCTATCATATATAATGGTACCCTACTATCTAACTTGTGACACAACACTCACACTATCACAAGTCTTATCAAAACCTTCCAAATATCCAAAATATGTGCAATATAAACATTAAATAAGCTCGCCTTTAGCCCTAGATAGGTCTTGTCTAAGCTCATCACCCACCTAACTAGTGTTCCTCTCTCCTTTGGATCATCTAGTTACCCTATCATCATTGGTGTCCTTCCTATCAATAGCCTAATAAATGCATGGGCATCCTCTATTATGATACCTACCTCTATGGTTCCCCATCCACCACCCATCAAAAAGTGTTGTTTAACTATTACCTTGCTCCAAAGAATGTGTCAATGAGATTAAAACTTAGTAGGATGCATCTCATTTCAATGATTCTTCCTAAGCCCATTGTTACCAATCTTTCCCTATCCACATCTATCAACCACTCCAATAAATCAGGCAACCAAGAGGCATCAATTACTTACCACACTCTATGGTTCCTCTACATAATATCAAACAACAAAGGATATATTATCCCTCCATATAATTTATAATTGAAATACATTCTTATAAAATTCATAAACATAAACTAGTTTACTTTAATTTTTAACCATTTATGGATTAACATTACTAAGTCATCCACTTACTACTAAGTCTCCCCCCTTTTTTAATCCCTAACCAACTAAGTCGGCCACTTACTACTAAGTCATCCCATTAGTTTTCTTAATCTTCTTCCAACTAAGTGGACCTAGTCGATCTTGTTCTTTCATAGCCATGAAATTTTTGCCTAAATTTCCATCAATACTTTAGGCATTTATTAGACCAATTCCTTTCAACCCAATACCCCATTTTAGTCCCTAGTTCCCATACAAATTTTATAGGGTTCATTCTAGTATCTAGATTTTTCTTAATTTATCAATTTTTTTTATAAATCACTCAATTTTAAATACAAATACTCAAATATTTTGAAATTATTAGTTTCTTACCTATATTACACCTATTATGGCCACTATACATCCTCCCCATCTTAGATGTCATCTCCCCACCATATTCACTCTCTAGATATCTCACTTAGCCTATCAGAGCTCTATATTATTCTTAGAGTAATAAATAATGATAAATGAATTCTTTTTTCACCCTATTTATATTCACTATTTTAAAAATTATTTGCCTTTCAAAACATTTATCATTAGATTTATTATTTTACTCATATATTTGTCTCTACTAAATCTTTCCAAATCATAAAATGTAATAGAATCCTGATGTAGATAATATTTTCCACTATTATATGCCTATATTATTATTTTTTTTAATGTTTTCACTCTTTTTCACTAATCTCTATAGGTTCACCTAATGTTCCTCACATTGGACATCTTAACATTACTCACATATCCTTCTTTAGATAAAGTACTAAGGTAAGTAAAGTATTTTTTTTTCATTTTTTTCCTTTCATTTATCTTATTTTCTCTTTACTAACTTTAATTAACTTCAACATTTTGTCTTGATATGTTCTTTTCTTGAAGAACCATCCCATGTTACACCTATATGACATGTGATGAGATTAGAGTGGGGAATATGTATACACATAATATTTTCAAACTTTTATCAAATAATAATGATTTCTATCTTGAAGGAACCCATCAAATCTCAATCTCTCTAAGGTCATGCCTTAAGGGGTACACTAAGAAATGGGTGGGCATACCATTAGTGCTTTTCAAGTTTATTATCCCATTTTCCACTTGATATCTACACACTTGTATCCTAAAAACCATTCCCCTAATCTTTGTATCCTATTTTTCACCCTCCCCTAGTCATTTTCGACCTTCATTAGCCATTTCCCTAACAAAAATCCATTTTTGGTAGTTTACATGACTATGTCAACCACATTAACCATGTATTATTATTGATAGATCTTACTATGAACTAGTCATCCATGTCTGACATAGTTCATTATCTAATTAGTTCTTTGTCAATTTTAATAATAGGTTGATTGGGTCAACCTTGTCGGTCAAAACTTTTAAAATGATTTAGGGTTAGATCTACCTATATAAATACATTAATTTAGTCATTTATAAGAGAAAATAAGAACAAGTGAGATATATTATGCATCTCCTTATCTACCATTCTACTTGAGGATCAAGATTAGGGTTTCATACTTTATTTAGATATACAAATCTTATTTTATGGATAATTCTTGTGGATGCATTGATAAGTTGTGTATCTTAGAGCTGATTTATCTTTGTCATCATTAAATACCACAATAACCTCTTGTGAAGCACCTTGGCCAAGGGAGATACTGAGGCTCTATAGGTTTATCTTTGAACGTAAGTATTCCTAAATTTTTCCCTCCTTTATAATATTAGATAGATATACATTTGCACTTCTCTTTTATGCATTAGGATTATGTATACATTGATGTAATTATATGTCTCCTATGCATGTTTAATTTTACTATTTATTACCCCCACTTTTTGCCATAAGATTTGGTGATAACTAGATTAGATTTTTATTTAACTATTATTAATTTAGTGAATATGAAAACATAGGACCTAGTTAGGGTTACTGCATAGTTTTACTTGACTGAAGGCTTTGAAACCTTCCCTAGTGATATTATTTGTGGTAAGAGATCCATTGGCTATGTCTAATGGATCCATATTAGTCATCACCCTGATTATCTAATGTATCCCCAATCAGAAGTATAAGCATGATCTATCTTCTTTGAGATAGGATTGATTTATAGATCTAATGCATTTCCCATTGCATAAACATTGTACCTCACCCCTAGAGGGATGAAGGTGATTCATAGGCTTAGATCCTACATTTTTTACTCATGTATATTTATGGATATTGATTTGTCAAGATGTATTTAATTATAAAATTATGACACGCATATATATATATATATATATATATATATATATATATATATATATATATATATATATATATATATATATATATATATATATATATATATATCATTTTGACTTGTTTATTTTATACATGTGTAAATGGTGTATAGGTTATTTCCTTTTTAGCATGAATATATGCTTTTATTATCATTCTATGATAAAATGTGATGTATGTTTTATTTTTTTAGTAAATGTGAGTAAATGCATGGTGAAAAAGAAAACAAATAAAATATTTCCAAAAATGATATCTTAAGTAGATAGAAAAATAAACTAAAAAAAGACAAAAACAAGATGAAAAATGCATACAAAAAGTAAATAAGATGTAAATATTAAGACAAAACATAATATGTGTATAACATCATAATTAAAAATTTATAAATAGCATCAAAATGTAAGATAAATATAATCATAAGATGCCAAAAAATAATTATGAAAAGAGAAATCCAATGTAAAAAAATGCAAAAGATAATCCAAATAGATTAAATAATAGAAAACTTGGATAAATAATATTATGTATTTATATAATTGATATTTAAAAAAAATAAAGTTTAACTATTAAAATATATTTCAATAAATAATAAATAATGGTACTTATTTAGTTTACTATGCATAGAAATATCAGCACTAGAAATGAGTGTAAAATATATAAAACTAATATTCTATATCACTTATGATATTCTAGAAATTGCACTTATGTGGCTATAGACACTACCATCAATGTTAGTGTAAAACTATGATGTAGGTGTCCAATATAGAATAATGACTAGATTTGGATGTACTAACTTCACTATTTTGGGTTTTCTATCACCTTTATACTAATGTATTCACATATAACATAGGTTTTCACTCTTTTCTGATTTATCAAACCCAAAATATTCACCCTTCTTTAACCTTGGAATTAATTCGCTAAAAATGGGTTAGTGGGCTCATAGTTTTGTGTTGACTCCAGAGACCCCAATATCAATCGGTAATACCTTCATATCTAATATTCCAAGGGTCCCTCACACTTATTTATTTCTCCCATATGTGTGGTAAATTGTATGCATAAGGGTGAAATATAATATATGATGATGCATGTAGTTATCTATCTTATAATTTGACAAAAATCACTCATGGGATGTCTTTTGAATACTTAAAAACTATAATACAACTTTTATTATGATTGAAATGAAAATAAGGATGAATAAGTAATAATATATTGGTTGTGTAGTTGATTGATTTAGCTTTAGTAGGTGTTTGATTTGTATTTTATAGATGAAGAATGAGAATGCTTAGACATGTATTTATACCACAGCTTTTGAATATATCTCAAGATAGGATTCCATAAGAGAAATAGGATTACCCATAGGTTTCAAAACATTTTCAAATTGGATAATTTTTTCAAATAAACATTAAATAAGGATTTAAACACTACAATTAATAGTATTGTCCCTCTATGGATGGTAGTGTTAATATAGTTCGAAAACATGTATGTATATAAAAGTAAAAGTGAAGGATGTTTATTATTTTTTAAGCTTTTTATAAATTATAGAAGACCTGGGTCATTAGAATGATATGGATTAGAATAAGTGACAATCATTTAGGCACAATGAGATGCAAAATATGAGCCTTTGGGTAATAGGGATGTATATAAATGAAGGTTAGATCCCTTATTGATATTTTAAAAATGTACAAGACTAATATGCTTTAAATATTTAGTTTTATTATGTACATTTACCCCCACTTTAAAATAGTAACTCATAAGGATTAAATAACTAGGTTAATGGAAATAAGTGCATACTTGGGTGTGTACAACACACCTTGCCTTTACTTGAGCACACTTTAAATGATTTTATTGTGTATGAATTATAAAAATATAATATTACAATATAAATCAATGCATATAATATGAAATTTAAAATAATTGAGGTGCTTGAAAGTAAAGAGAGCAAGGAAGGAGTACCTATGTGTGTCGATGTAACCATATTTCCTCTTGATGCTTTGAATTTATAAAGATGCTTCCTTGTGAAGCATTTGACTTAAAAAATGTTTATAACTAAACATTGGAGATGTGAATATAGAGATTGGATGGTATTATTCCCCCAATCAAGTTTAATCATGAGTCATGACATGACCATTGAGATCATTATATCTCAACCACACAATTAAAGTGTGAATAAATATAATTTGGTAAAGGGGTCACTTAATCAAGTCATCTTATAAATATTATGATATTTTATGATTTAGTAAATCCAATATATAAATATAGTGAGTTTTAATGATTTAATCACTTCAACCTATAAACTAAACCAACTAACATAGTAGAAAAGGCTCAATAATAATACATCTTGGTATAATTGGTGTATCCTTATCAGTATTATAATTGATAAGGTTTTTAATTTTGGTGTAATAGAATAGCATATGAATTTATAATATGTATTATATTGAGTATATGTGTCATAAATCTAAAAAAATATGTTTATATATATATATATATATATATATATATATATATAAATGAAAATTGGTGTAATGTATAGGAGTCTGACCCAAGTGTATATTTGAATCATGAAACTAAATTGGTGATTGTACATGTTTGGAGGTCAAGTCTTTGAGACATGCCCCAAATAAAGCTTGGAGATGCTAAATAATTTTATAAGTGTGGATATCATGCTTCTATGGCATACCCCTACTAAAATATGTAAACTATGAAAAATGTGGAGGTCATGATTCTATGATGTGCCCACACTAAAATATGAAAACTATGAAAAATGTGGAGGTAATACTTCTATGACATGTCCCATCTTTTGAGGTGAGGTAGATATAAACTGGAAGGTAACTTACCTCAAAAGGAAAAAGGTATTTATATATTTTTTGTATGATCCAAGTACAATATAGGGATAACATGTCTAATTATATCTATCAATTAAGGAATGTAGCATGTGATCGCATTAAATCCTAAGGTGTATGATATATACCATGGTAATATATAGAGAGTAACAATGCAATATTGACAAGAAATCAATTACACACATAAGATAACTCAATTTAGTGTAAAGTAATGGTCCAAGGAGACATCATGCAAGGGGCATGTTCAAATACCTCATAATCAAAGGGTATGACATATTTAAATGTCCAATAAACATAAAATGTATTCAAATGTTCAAAAAATATACAATGGCATAGGGTCCAATAGGAAATTATTATATTCAAATGTTACACAATAAAGATATTATCAAGCAATGGAATACACTCAAGTAAGTGAAAAATATATTAAGCATAAGAAAATAACATAGTAATATTATACTAGTCCCTACATATAAATGTTAGCAAAAATGTTATGTATCATAACATATCAAGTACACTATGAAAGATATAAGCATGTATATAGACATGTGTAAGCATTAGTATATAATATCAAACATAATAATGTAAAAATGATCATAAAATATATGTAACACATATTAATAATTATAAAATAATTATATTCCCCAACATGCTATATGATATGAGTAGAGGAAAAGTCTAACATATGGAAGTCTATAGATCAGATGTCTAGGTATGCCTGTATCACACTCAAATATGTATGAAATAAATGTGTATATAGGAATGAAATGACATGTTATATACTTACATAAATAAAACAACATAGATGCCAAGGAGATAATAAAATCTAGTAATATTTAATATTATTGTGTTTTTGAATTATTTGAATGTTTTTATTTTTATTTTTGTATTTTATATATATATATATATATATATATATATATATATATATATATTGTATTTTTAGAAAAATTGAAAGGAAAAGGATATGATATGATCCCATAAAATTTATTATCATATGTATCTCAAGATAATAATATAACATATAAAAATGGTGTTCTACTAAAGAGCATTCATAGGTGTCATATCTAGATCTATAAAATACATGGTATATTGTGTATGTATAATCGGATTTTATTGTCATGAAGAAACAATAGGAGTAGGGTTACATGGAACCCATCTAATATTTCTCTATGGTTTCTTTGTATTATCTATAATTGGAACATGTTTAGTTTCTCTAAGTAACCGAGTATGTTATCTAGGAGTAGATGAAGATATTATGGAATCCACTATGTATGTCTAGTGAAAATGCCTCTCAAGTATGGGTCACCTAGGAAAGGGGATTTTTGTAGATTAAACTTTATTGGAGGATTAAATTTAATAGTTTTGATGATTATCTGTCTTGGAATAAAATTATCTTATTCAAGCAGATGTTCATATAGAATTTCAAGAACCATGACCACCATGTTGGTATAAATGTATTTAATATACCCATGCAATATGGAAGGTAATTCATAGATTTTATGCATCCAAGATTATCCCAATAACATATTAAAGACTCATGTGTAAGGTATACATGAAAATTTTGTAACCACATGTGTTGGAATAACTTGTATTCATAAATACATATCATCAATAACATTTTGTGATGTCCTATTGAATGCTCTAACCATTTTGTTCAAAGGATATAAATCATCATGTGTATATCCTAAATGTGCAATTAATGTCATCATACATACATTATAAATAAAACTATTATCAATCATAACACTCTGTATAGGTCTCTAATCAAGGTATGCTTGAATAAATAATGAATGAAGATCTAAGTCATCATCCACTTATTCACTATCATCAAATATAATAGAATATATCTTAACCGTAAGAGGTAATCTATGTGTATATGTTCTAAAATCCCATATAATGGGTTCTCATAATGTCATTGAGGAGGATGTGCATTATATGTCATTTTTCATTTTTGTATGTTTCTTAGATTCATCTTACAAAGTATTGTTAAATATATTCTAATTTTGGTGATCAACAGGTTTGTGAACCTAGATCATTTGGACAATAATCAAAGTTACTCTTTTGGTCATCAATGAGGTCTTGTATCTCATGATTCAAGGAATAACATATTTTATTTGAATGCCTATGGCCTTGGTGATAGTCACATTATGAATCAACATCATATACTTTGGGTAGAAGTTGACTCATATCATTCACTATGGGAGGAGGGAGAGATATGAGGTGACACTTCACAAACTTATAAATTAAGGACATTGGTAACTCAAGTAAGTGTCTAAATTATATCTTAGATAAATTAGATAAGATAAGTTGATTAGGTTATTGTGACACTATGTTAACCATTATTGTTGTTTCCTTTTTAGGTTATATATATATATTTCACCTTATAGCTTGGTTTAATATGAAACTTGGTATTGGACATAGTCAGTGTGTTTGTTACATAATTAAGATTATTTAAGTAAATAAGTTTCATGTCATGATCTCAAATAATATATCATAAATCATCAAATGATTTGAAATTTTTGAAAATAATGGACTCAATGTAATGGGGTAAGAAAACTTTAATTGAAGATGTATTAAAGTTATTTATCTACCATTGGATTTGTCATTTTGGACAAAATTATTTTATTTCTCAAAACATATTAATTGATAGGTTCATTAGTTCCTTATTTGATCTTTGTAATTTGTGCATGTGGCATCTTTTTTTAATGATTTTGATAGATAAATGTGTTAGGAATTGATTAGTTATAGGTTTGAACACTCTCACTGATTGGAGTGGTAAATCATAGAACCATCATAAATCATAGTCCTTGAGACTCCTTGGAAACAATTTGGTCAAAAATTGATCATTGGAAGCATAAACAAGGCATGCTACATATAAATATTGGATATTATATTAAATATCACTTGTGTCATCATAAAGTGTGAATTTGGGTGCAAAAAACCTAGTTTGAAAAGGGAGAAAACATATTTCAAGTGCAAGAGAATTATGTAACACGTCTTGTGAATCAATATCATAAGGTGGTTTATTATAAGTTTACTCAATGTTTGTAATGTTAGCATGCAAATTTTTAATAATTAGTAAAATATCTTGCAAATTTTGATTGATAAAATTTGAATATTGATAACTCACCAAAGAGGATGGAAACATAGTTCGAGTTGATATAGCTATTAAAACTAGTAATTGAATTGAAGGGTAATTGATTACCATGGAGTATGTAGAAATATTAGTATTTGTTTTATGGAAAAATGGTGTAAACACACAACCTATGACCCCACTAAATGTAGGAATTGATGATGTGCTCAAGGATATGTTGATTGGTAAAAAATTATTTATAGTACCACTTAAGGATTCACCATCACTAGGTGAGGATGTCTTACCTTAACATGTTTATTGATCTCATCTCTTGTAACATACATATATGCATCTATTAAGGTTTTATTTTTATTGAGATGATTGACTAGTTTTTACTTATCTTCCATTTCAAAATTATTTTTGTGATTAACATTTTCCACCGCTTATAAATGAAAAATAAAATTTGGAACTATATACACATAATATTTTCAAACTTTATAAATTATTGATTATTTTTATCTTGTAGGAACCCATCAAATCTTAGTCTCTTTGAGTGCATGCCTTAAAGGGTGCACTAGGAAAGGGGTGCATAGACCATTATTATTTCATAATATTATTGTCCCTATACCACCATTTGTTATCAATCCAGCCATATCTTGAAAACATTTCCCTAAGATTTGTCTCCTATTATGCACCCTCCTCTAGTTATTTTATGCCTTCATTAGCCCTTCTCTAGCCTAACTCCTTTTCTATGATTTATGATACAATGTCAGCCCCATCAACCCTATAATATAATTGAAAAAACTCATTTAGGGTCTAGGCGTGACCTTGGCCAACATAGACGAGGACCTAATTTGATGTTTTCAATAATTATACATAATTGATTGGGCCAACCCAATCAGATAGACTTTTAGAAAGGAATAGGGCTAGATTCAACTATATAAACACATTTATTTCATCATTTACTAGAGATAGTAAGAGTTAATTATTAATTTATGGTTCTTTAAAATCTTCTCTTATGCTATTCTTATTGAGGATTCTTAGCTTAGGTTTTCTACTTGGAGAAGAATCTTATCTTATGGAAAAGTATTGGATGCTTTGGCCTTTCTTTATGATCCTTAAAACCCACAAAAACCTCTTGAAAAGCACCTTTGGCCAAGGGAGAGATTGATTCTTAATGGTTTTAACTTCAAGGTAAGTATCTCTAAATTTCCTCCTCTCTCTATTAGATAGAAGTAGCATAAGTAATGGATTTTGAATATATTTCTCTCTCCATAGATTAGGGTCTTACCTATACATAGCTTAAAATGGGATTCTCTTATGCATGTTTAATTTTGTGTTTTCTAACCCCATTCTATGCCACAAGTTTTGTTGAAAACTATATTAACTTCTTATTGCTTTAGTGAATATGAAAACATAGGACCTAGTTAGGGTTATTTCATAGTTTTACTTAAATTAAGGCTTAATAACCTTTCCTAGTAATATTATTATGGTAAGAGATCCCTTGGATAGGTCTAGCATATCTATCTCGGTCATGACATTGAATATCTATGTATTGATAATTGGAAGTAAAATTATGATTTATCTTCTCCAAGATATGATTGATTTATAGATTAATTGCATTTCCCTTTGCATACATTCTAGTGAACCCAATGTGAATCTAATGCTTGTATTTTTTCTTTCATGCCATCATTTTTATAATTTTATTATATTTTCCCTTATTTCATAGTACTATATCAATCCATTAGATATATTTATAACTTTATGTGTATAGGTTTAACACACAATCACTTCAAAATGTCTATGTATCTGTGTAAGTCTTTATCAACTATGCATTACTATATCCACCAATTTGACACAATATTATTCTTCTATTCTAGATTAGTATACACTATCAAACAAGTTGACTCTATTTGCTAATTTATTCTACCAACATATAGGTCAATATGCACTCTTGAATACGTTGAGTCTATTCATTATTTTTCTTCAACACACAAGATTTTGTAGGACTTGGTCAAAATAGTTGACTCAATTGGAAAATTTTGAAAAGAAATAATTAAGCATTAGAGCATAAAAATTTCCAATATAAATCATATTATATCCCACCAAGGTTCCTTTATTTTCTCTCTCTATCATTTTAATTCTTCTTTCCATTCTATTTTTCACAAATTGATAGTCTTCAAAACTGTAATACTACAGCTAACTAAGTCAACCAGGTTGACTTAGTTTTGTAGTCTACCTTGTTTTTGAGAGACATATTCAACCTATTCAACTTTGTTATTAAATACCTTGGTTTTATTAAAAAAAACCCAATTGATTCATTTATGTAATTTTTACATATAATTTTTCTTGAACTAACTTTCTACTATTCTTAATTAAGGAATTAACATCTATTTACTAGTAATTAATTCACATTTCATTTTCAATTGTTTGCATGCTTATAGTAAATCACATAGTCTCCATAGGTGGTTTTTCAAATTACATTTAAAATTACACTATTTCACTCTTTTTTAACACATAAAAAATCACTTATCATTCCAAATACATTTAAACACTTATCTTTCCAAGGCATACCTAATTGGATTTCATCACGAAGGGGGAAGCTGACTTAATTTTTTGTCTAATTATGAATATGTGATTAATGGTATATATTGGTAAAGCACTTGACACTCTTATTGATGAGGTATTATTAAGTGAATGGGTAGGAAACAATACCAAACCATTATCATTACCAATATAAATCCATTTCATCCAAAATGTCCTAAAACTAGCTTTAGACTACTTTCTAGTTCCCTATTTCAGCCAACTTTCCTATCACATTAAAATCAAAACATTATAATAATCTAATAACACTTAGAGTGACCAATTAGTTATCATTTAATTTTTAGTTGATTTCTTTCTCTTTGATCATTATGTGTTATATTAAAAAACTTTTATTTACTAATGTGGTGCAATGTTTGTGTTGTGTGCCCCAATTGGATCAATCATGTTGATCTAATTTTTTATGTTTTTGCCTTCATTATTACTTCAAATTATCTTGAAAATTTCTTCTCTTATTTTATAAAAATGTGATCTTACTTTATATAGTCTCCTACTGATAGTTTATCACCTTTTTATCTGTAGAACACAGTCAACCTGAATGACTGTGTATTTCTCTATCTATTCAATCCCTTGTCCAGTAGTACATAGTTGACCCACATAACTATGTATTATTTTTAGCATATATATTAGTGTTACCCTATTTACCTAGTCAATTTTGTATGTTTTGGTTGATTATATTTCTAATTATCCTTTTTCTTAAATTTTTTGTTTCCTTCATCAGGAATTATGAAATCCCCTATTATAATGTTCTTGGACAACCTAAATCCATTTATACAATATATGGGGTTATCCTTTCTTACTTTATTTAACTCCCAAGAGAATACTTACTCTTGGATTACTTCTTCCCCTCCCTTATCTTTCGATTGTAACATGGTTCAAATCACATCTCAAGATGAGGTAGATAGATCAAATATTTTTGGTACCTATCAAGATAATTCCCATCTTTAAGCATCTCATCACAATGTGGGGATGTTTGACACAAGTATATCTAATAACTTCACCAATAATACACCTCCTAAAAACCCTCCACCTAATACCAATTCAAGGATTTTTCCTACAAACACCAACCCACCCATTGATACAACCTACATTATTACATAGATAATGTAACAAATGAACATAATGCAAATATCTAACACCTCCCAAATGATGCAACTACAATTTCATTTTATCAATATGGATAATCAACCTCTTATTATCCTCCCTCAAAATAACCAAAAAATTATTCCTCCACCTCTTATAGATGCTAAAAGTTATGCCATTTCCCAACCTATCATGAATAACAAGATGATTCAAAACATACAAAATGAACCTTTAACCCCTTTCATTATTTTCATTTATATTGGTAACATATCTCCAACTATTAAGTATGATGGGACTAAATACCCTACATATTTCCTCAAGGCATTCAACAATATTTACAAGGAGTGGATCCAAAGTAATACTTTTTCCACAACTAAACTTTTAGTTAAAATCTTCACTAGTGATGTATTGGAATGGTACAATCAAATTACCCAACATTCCATATGGTAACTAGAGGATTTAGTTAATCTTATAGTTAAAGAGTTTCAACACAATGATCATCCTAAAAATTGACTTATCCATTTCATTAATGCCAAGTAATTTCCCATTGAATTAGCACATGATTTTATCAAATGATGGAAATATTTGGCCCATAAGTCCAACCAGAACTTAAATGATGATAATCTATTCAAACTCTTTATAACTACCTTAAATCCTTCTCTTCAATATAAGGTTCAAACATTTTCCCCTCAAATGCTTAACAAAGATCTTGACCAAGCCATGCATCAATAATTCTTGATGAAATAGTTTTAACCTAATAAAAAATCTTCAAAAGGTCTTTTAAAAAAAATACTAAAGTAATAACTAGCAATACTTTTAAGACCAAGCCAATATTTTCTAATGCTGCTAATCCCCCATCTTCTCGTACATATTTAACTATGAAATAAATGAAAGAATTTTTAGTGCCCTCTAAACCATTTACTTATCCTAATAACTCTCTTAAATTTTATGACACTAATTAATTTTGTTGGTTCCAGATTGACATCATTCAATCCCATGAAACTTTTAGAGGGCTTATCAAATTTGATGTTTCCTATATGCTTGGTAATTCATTCAATCATGAAGCCATGATTCAAATCCATCATCTAGATTACCGCATCACTTTTAAATAGTGACAAGATCCCAAAGCTTCTTCTTCTAATAGTTTTTTTTTCACATTTAATGCTCAACAAGCTAACAAGGATGTTTGTGCCATTGACATCAATAATGACCAATACTAAAATAATTCTTAATATGTTAATATAACTAAGGTTAATTATCATAGAAAACTAGATCACAAAGATTATATCACTAAACCTAAAAAACCATCTTTGTAAGATAAAATCCTAAAAGATACTACAATCACTCACCTAACTTTAGAAGATAATGTAGAACAATGTCCTTTTAAACCACTAACCACTTCCTTTTTTATAAAAATTCTAACTTGCCTTCTAAACCTCACACTGATTCTTCTTCCAAAACCCATTGGAACTTCTTAGAAGATCTCAACTCCACACCTTGAAATATTCCTAGTATGGATTTAGTTCTTACCTCTCCTTATCATTTCAAGTTCCTCATACAATAATTTTAAGAAATAGAATAACCACCTTTTTTAGAAGAATAACCACCCTCTCATGAGCCTCAACCAATTAATGTGCATACCATTAAATCCATTTATTATTATTTTAAACCACGCATAAAATTCCTTGAAGAAGACATGATTAATAATGAGATCATCTTTTGCACCAATGATCCATCCCTATTCATTAAACTAGTAATTAATACCATCCTTGTTTATAAAGTATTAGTAGATGAAGGGTGTGGTATTAATGTGACATATTTGTGCATCACCTAACAACTTGGATATGATAAATATTATCTAAATAAAACCCTCCTAACATGTCATAATTTGTCAAAACTAATCAAAATCCACTTGGTTATATTTGGCTCCCTATTACAATTGGACCTAAGACTATTCAAACTAAGATTACGGTCCTAGATTTACCCCTATATTAAAACATACTCCTAAGATGACCATGGACTCATAGAATGAGGTCTATCACCTCTTTTCGTAGCCAATGTATCAATTTCATTCATAAAAGTAAAAGGTATAAACATTAGGTTGATCCCAACCCTTAGAGTATTCAACTTATAAATCCTAAATATCAATATTGTATTCCCACCATTTCAATGATCAATAGTGATCCCTTACCCAAATTCATCACCATGAATTCAGATTTACATTTCAATCTTGTTGATTTAGATGATAATGAGCCTAATGATTTGAAAAATACTTTTAACACTACTAGGCTACCTCATTAAATATTGGAGTGGATTATTCCTTATTTATTTCCTCATAATTACACCATCCCCCTCATTTATGAGATCATTTATTTCCCCCTCCATACAATTCTCAAGAAGCCTCTCACACAAAATATGCCTTGAAACATAATGATTATGAAGTAGTCAAATTATTACAAGATCCTTTAATCATATCTCTACATAAATTCAATGATATAGGCATTTCCCCTTTCAAAATTCCTCTTGAATCTCAAGGATGTAAATTTCTCCAACTTATGATAATATTACATAATGGCCCAAGCTCAATCATGAGAATTAGATGTTCAACATTATAAAAAAACTCTAACTCAAATACATGCTTTCAATCATGATGTTCATACCATTTCTACTAAATTTGAGTTAGAACTTGAAGGTCACATACCTCTTACTAACTCTTTTTTCCTTGATACTCCTTGGGTGGTCAAACAAATATTACCTTCTAAACCTCCAAAAATTCTTGCATCTTCTATACCACCTATAGAATTAATCATTACATCTAATTCTTCCCCTATCAATGACACTAATGACAACCCAGTTCAATCTAATCAACCTTCTTCCCCTAATCCACCTACTCCTAATATTATAATAGATTCAAAGGCCAAAAATATACATCAAATACACTCTAAATATGATTTATATGGTAATCAAATTCATAATCTCAAATTAGATGTCAAGTATTATGGTCTTCTTCCCACTTTTCCTAGTGATGAAGAGATTCTTGAATTATTTCATGCCCAAAACCCCAACTACCTTGCCAACATCACAAACTCTATAATTTTAAGAAGAGACCCTTGTTTCAACAACTTCAACATAACATTGATCCTAAAGTAAATCGCATTTCATTTTTACCTAATGCACCATATCATTTACAATATGGAAATGTTATGTTTATTGAGGAAACTACCACAATGAAATATGGTAACCCATCATACCCTAGACCAATTACAATATCTCATCAACTTACACCAACTAAACATGATAACTTTAGTTTATTCTTTAATAAATATTGTGAGACTTTTGCTTGGCCCTATGAGGACATGTCTGGTATCGACCTTAGCATAATGCTGCACAATATAATAACCTATCCCAACACTAAACCCATGTGATAAAAGTAATGTAAATTTCCACTAGAAGTTTATAATTTATTCCATAAATAAATCATTAAACTTCTTGATGCTAAATTTATCAATCTTGTGGACTATTCATAATGGGTCTCGAACATTGTCCCTATTCATAAGAAAGTCACCATAGACATTCACATTTGCATTAAATTCTAAAATCTTAATCTTGCTTATCCCAAGGACAACTTACCTTTACCTTATATAGATTTCATTATTGATTCCACTGTTGGTTATGAAATGTTATCCCTTCTAGATGGTTTCTCATGTTATAATCAAATTCAAATTTCCCCTAAAGACCAACATAAGAGAACTTTCACCACATAATGGGGCACCTTTTTTATGTTAAAATACCTTTTGGCCTCAAAAATGTTGGAGCTACCTATCAATGTGTAATGACCCACATTTTTCATGATGTTATCCATAAGATTGTGGAAACTTATGTCAATGACCTCATTGCCAATTCTAAAAGATACAAAACTCATATCTCTGATCTTTTTATCATCTTTGATTTCCTCAATAAATATAAAGTTATATTGAATCCCTAAAAATGTGTTTCTAGTGTCACATCTATTAAATTAATAGGATTATTAGTCTCTCTTCATGCCATTAATGTCTATCCTACCAAGATCAATGATGTTGTCAACATGCCCACCCCTCATTCCATTCTAGATATTCACACTTACCATAGTTAACTTAGGACAGTTACATTATTTATCCTTAAAATGGATTACCTTATATATTCTATTAATTCTCATCTAAAGAAAGGTAATGCCCTATAATGGATGTATCCTTGTAAAAAACATTTGATATTATGAAATAATATTTGATTCACCCACCGATTCTTGATCCACCTTCTAGGGATCATCCTTTAATCTTATGTACTTATTTCACACCCATATTAGTTAGGGCAATGCCTTCCCAACACAAAAATACCAAAAAGGAATATTGAATCTATAATATCAATTGAGGCCTCATCAACTATGAGAAATGTTATACAAAAGTGGAATGTGATTGCCTTACCATAAATTTTATTATTAAAAATATCCAACATTATATGATTTAACAAATCACTTACATTATCATTCATTCCAATACACTCCATCAATTATTCTCCAAAGCCTTTCTTCCTAGAAATAGAAATGGTAAGTGGATGGCCTTTCTCATGGAAATTTATGTCCAAATTATTACATAAAAAGTTATTAAAGGATAAATCATTGATGATCAACTTGTAGCAGTTCCTGTACTAACTATCGACCACATTCAAGATAGTCTTCTCAATGACAATATTATTTATATTGAAGGTATTAATGAAGCCATATGTTTTAAATATTACTTTCATATCTTCACTATTGATCTTGAATTAAGTAATATTGAAGAGTAATCTATATTCTCCAATACTAATAAACTAAAAATAGTTATCAAAGAACTTCTTGAAATTACTATTGATTTGCATGAAGATACTTGGACTCTTCATTTCGATGGTGCCAAATGCCTTCAATAAGATTGGTAAGGTTGTATCCTCACTAGTCCTCTTGGTAAATTTTTTTTTGGAATTTCACCTAACATTCAATGTCACTAACAACATGGAATAATACAAAGTTTTAATCCTAGGCATGAGAGTAGATATTGGTTTAGACAAAACATATCTACATGCTTTAGGTGACTCCAAACTCATTTGGCTCTAGGTTAATGGTGATTATCAATTAAAAATCAAAATATCATTACTTACCATCAAATAAAAACTACCCTAGCTAAATAATTTTCCTATTTTACCATTGAGCCTATCCCTCAAGATCAAAATTCTATTATTGATTCACTTACTTCTTCAACATCTCTTTTTCATCCACACCAAGTTCTTACTGATTCCACTTTTCCTATCTAATTAATAAATTCCCCATATTTCATTAAACCATAATATTAACTTATATAACACATTAAACATGTCACTATTCGACTAATCTCATGCTATAAAGACATCATTCAATTTCTAGAACACTAAACCTATCCTTGAAACATGATTTTTAAAAAGACTCATAATTGTAAATAATCTTTAAAATATGCATTTTGATATAACATCCTTTATTATCACAATGTTAAAGTTACCCTAATCTTATATGTTATGAAATAAATTCCTCCTCTTATTGAATAAGCACATGGGGGAATTTGTAATGGCCACTATAATGAACATGCTATAGCACATAAATGCTTATGCATGGGATAATTTTGGACCATTCTTGGAAAGGATACCATAAACTTTGATAAAAAATTTAATCCTTACCAACTTCATGATGATCTAATCTACTCACCTCTAGCTGAGCTTCAAATTTTGGAGTCTCTCTAGCCATTCTCAATGTGGGGATTAGATCTCATAAGAAAATTACCTAGATATCAGGAATGGCATGTCTTTATTATCACAATGACCAAGTATTTTACCAAATGGGTCAATGTTATTCCCCTCATCAATTTCACCAGTACCACCATTTAAAAATTCATCCTTAATCAAATCATTTTACAATTTAGCATTCCTCATACTCTCATTTTAGATAATGGTGGTAATTTTAAAAATAAATATGTCAAAAAAATTTGTTCTAAATTCAAAATTAATCACAAATTTTCCACACCTTATCATTCTCAATGAAATTTCCAAGCCAATGCCACCAATAAAATCCTTAATTAAATTATCCAAAAGATCATCCATGAAACCCACATGGATTGACATCTTCATCTATATCCTGATCTTTGGGCCTATCATACACACTGCTACTAGGGCAACACCATTTTTGCTAGTCTATGGTTATGAATCATTCCTCCCATTAGATTTCGAGATTCCATCTCCTATTATCTATCTTTATGGTATCATACTTGATGAATAATTATGTGAAGGTCACCTTCATACTCTTGATCTTCTTGATGAACATTGTATTTCCACCCTACAACAGAATTGCCAATACAAAGCCCGCATTACTAAACAACATAAAAAAAGAGCTAAAGTACACATTTTTAATTTTGGTGATCTTGTCTTTAAGATATTATAGGTAAATATGCCTAAAAATGGTGTGTCCCTTATTCAGTCAAAGACATCCTTGGTCCAATCACCTATTTCCTTCAAACTAATGAAGGCCATATTTTTAAAGAGCCCACTAATGCATAATTTTTAAATTATTTTGCTTAAATCCTTCCCATCTTATAATGATTTATATATACTATCTTTATAATATTTTTTATAGGATACTTACATGGGTCTCACCCTCTAAATTAGTTTCTCTTTTAAAAAACCTTAGTCCTTTCTTTTTTTTATTTTAGTTTCTCTTTTCTCATGAGTTGCATTGTAAAACCATGGATAAGACCTAGTCTTCATCATGATTTCCATTTTTGATCTTCTTAATTCCTTATTTTCCAATACTTTATGGCACCCCTTCCATTTCTCTTTTGTGAGTTATATTTTAAGACCATGGATAGGACCTATCCTTCCTCACAAATACCATCTTTATCCCATTTACTTTTTACATACTTTGTGTACCCTCATGGGTTTCTATTTTATGAGTTACAATGTAAGACCATGGATAGGACTAGGCCTTCCTCATAAAATCACCATATTTAATTTAGTATTCCTTTTCTATAATGTGTCTAAAAATTGTTACGAGTTGTTAATCCTTATTCTCAACTTTATATTTTGCTTCTTTTGTAGATACAATTTTAAAAACAAACTATATTATCACATTTTCCTACACTTCCCTCATTTCTATCATATTGAATCACACTTTACTATCATTCTATCCCTCTTTCACCCTTTGTCACATTTTTTATGATTTGAATTAATTAAAATTATTTTATGTTTTATCCTCTTGATTTCCTTTCCCTTCACTCCAATTTGAATAAAACAAAGTTGAAGTCAAGATAAATTTTTTATTTCACCTAAATTAATGAGACTCTTTGACAAAGTTATCTTTCTTACTAACCAAGTCCAAAGTATTCAAATGATAGTAATATTTAGTACCCATGTTTAGTTTTTCAAATCCATATAGAAGAGGAATATAAATATCCATATAAAAGGTTAAAATCTAAATCATTTGAAATAAAAGGCAATGATACAAAAATCAACATATAAAGTTAAAAATTCAAAATCACACCAAAAAAATGATTGAAAGCACATCTCATATCTCTAATAAAATCTCAAACTCCATAGTTGGCCTCATGATAGAGCCAAAGTCCATTGTGGTGAATTAAGCTAGTAGATTGGAATAGGATAATTTAATAAACTCTATGGTGATACCTACTTTCCAAAGCAATTACCCAATCTTCAAAATATATTGAAATATTTTTAAGGGGTCTTATATAATGGGGAACACATTTTCGTAAGGTAGGTACATTTTTATTTTCATGCATATAACCTTCATGGGATGATATACATACTTCATTTTGTTAACTTAAGACTTGTGTAGCTAGGATATGTTATTCAGAGTCCTTAATGTCTAAATTCCTCTTGTTTTTACAAACCTAATTTGAGTGTCTTAACTTTGATAAATATTTCATTTTCCTTTCATTCTCCTCTCCACCTATTTCATTTCCCACCTTGATAGGTATGTCTGATTCTCAATTTATTTTCCCTCTTCTATACATCTCTCTTATTCACATCTTAAAAACATTCTAGCACTACTTTGTTTCATTTTTATCTATCCTTATAACAAAACAATATGTTTGATAAACTATGGATTACTTTATTTACACCATTGCTTTACATGCTAGCATCACTTTTCTTTCTTTTACCATTTGTTATTATTCTACTACCCCTTTTTTCAGACACTTAAGTCTATTTCTACTTTCATATAATTTTTCCATTATTGAGTGAAGTTGGCTTTTTACTCCTCACTTTTTACTTCTCACTCACCAATGTTATTTTACCTTTTATGTACTTTTTACATTGATGATTGAGTAAGGATTGTTATTGCTCACTTATCAATGTTGTTTTACCAATTTTTCTTGTCCATCTTTATTTAAGTAAGGACTGTTAATTATTTCCCATCTATGTTTGATTACCATCCTTTTTTACATGTATATTTGGTCTGACTTGGTGAGTCTTCCTTTATTACTTATGGTTTACTTATTTGAATTTTTCAGTCTTTTGTAGCCTTGGTTTTTTGGTTACCTGATTTACTCTAAATTTTCAATTGGTAATTTGGTATAGCATATCACTTTTCACCCAATCTTGACAAATTTACAAGTACATCCCATCCAAATAGAATCAATTATCTTGGATTTCTTACATTTGGTTATCTTTGATCATTGTTTTTATATCCTTGGGTTTGTCAAAAGTAGTCTTTGTGCCCTCCACGATCAAAATCATAAACACAATGAACAACTATCTAGTGATAAAGGTAAGTCAAGGTATGTATACATTAATATTTTTTTATGTATTTCCATTTTAGTCATTTAATTTTAGTTATTTTATGATTTAATATACCACAACTTTTTTTTAGCCTCAACATTGTGTGTTACTATGTTTTTTTATCAAAGCACCATCCCCTATTGCACTTGAGTGACATGTGGTGATCTTAGAGTGGGGAATATGTATACACATAATATTTTTAAACTTTATCAATTACTATTTATTTATATCTTATAAAACCCATAGAGTCTCAATCTCTTTGAGTGCACACCTTACGGGGTGCACTAGGAAAGGGGTGAGTAGACCATCAGTGTTTTTTAATATTTGCGTCCCTATACCACCATTTTTTATCAATATAACCATCTCCTAAAAACATTTCCCTAATATTTGTATCCTATTTTACACCCTCTAGTCATTTTATGCCTTCATTATCCCTTTCCTAACCTAAAATCCTTTTTTATAGTTGATACAATGTTGGGCCCATTGACCCTATACTCTAATTGACAAATCTCATTTATGGTCTAGGTCAGCCCTTGGTCAACATATACCAAGACCTAATTTTCTTTTGTCAATAATGATACATAGTTTATTGTGTTGACCATATTAGATAAACTTAAAAAAAGGCATAGGGTTAGATTTAGTTATATAAACACATTCATTTCATCATTTATTAGAGACAACAAGAGTTAATTATTCATTTATGCTTCTTTAAAATCTACTCTTCCACCATTCTGCATGGTGTGTCTTATATTAGGGTTTCTAATTGGAGAAGAATCTTGTCTTATGTAAAAGTCTTAGATATTTTGGCCTTTCCTAGTGATATTTATAAACCACAAAAGCCTCTTAAAAATCACCTTTGGCTAAGTAAGAGAATGATTCTCAATGGGTTCATCTTCAAGGTAAGTATCTCTAACTTTTAACCTATCTTTATCATATAAAAGTAGCATAAATTACTCTCTCCATGCATTAGGGTCTTACCTATACATAAATTAAAATATGATTATCTTATGCATGTTTACTTGTATGTTTATTAACCCCATTTTGTGCCACAAGATTTAGTGAGCACTAGATTATACTTTAATTTAATTGTTATTAGTTTAGTGAATATGAAAACACATGACCTAGTTACATTCATTGCATAGTTTTGCCTTGAATGGAGGCTTTATAACCCTCCCTAGTAATATTATTATGGTAATACATTCATTGGTTAGGTTTAGTGGATCTATCTTGGTCATGACCTCGTATATCTAATGTATCAAAAATTGAAAGTATAAGTAGGATTTATCTTTTCTTAGCTAAGATTGATTTATAGATTAGTTGCATTTCCCTTTGCATATAAAAATAACAATTTACAAAAATTTAAAAATATAAAACTTTAGATCAATTTAGGGTTCACCAAATGTTAAATCATGTGGGGTATATAGGGTTAAGGATATATAAATAGTTAAAACATAAAGGTGATAAACTAATCTATAGTATGTTAATTAATATAAAACTCTATTAAATAATATTTTGAATTTATACAACTAAGATTATTAAAAATAGTGTAGTGCATCTATTGAAAGATATTAAAATAAATAAGAAATAATGGTATTTAGTTGGCTTAATATGAAAAATTAAATTTAGACTAGATATAAATGTAAAATATCTAGGATCAATATCTTTGATTAGTTTTTAGATTCTATAAATTTTACTTATGTGTCTATAAACACTACCATCAAATCTAGACACTACCATCGATGTTAGTGTCTGATAATGATGTAGGTGTCTAGCATAGAATAATAATTAGATTTAAATGTGACCAAATTCTTTTTTTATTTTATTTTTTGTAACCTTTATACTAATGTATTTATATATATAACACATGTTGTTTCTCTTCACTAATTGATCAAACCCAAAATATTCGCCCTTGGAATGAATTTGATAATAATGAGATAGTGATCTCTTGGTTTCATGTTGACCTAAAAGACCCATCTATCAATGGGTGTTTCCTACAAAACAAATACTCTAAGGGCCTCACACTTATGTAGTTATCCCCTATGTGTTGGAAAGTGTGTATACAAGGGTGAAATATATTATATGATGATGTATGAAATGATTTATCTTGTAATTTGACAAATATCACTCATGGTTTCTATTTTAATGCCTAAAACCTATAATTTGACTTATCATATGTTTGATATTAAAATAGGGATGTATATATAATAATAGTGTGGTTGTGTAGTTAGTAATTTAGCTTCATTAGGTGTTTTATTGGTATTTTCTAGATAAAGAATGAAAGGCTTAGTCTTGTATTTATACCACATATTTTTAAAACATCTCATGGTAAGGTTGAATAAAAAAATAGACCAACCCATAGGTTTTAAAACATTTTTTATTTGGATGACTTTCAAAATTTTAAAAACTAGATAAGTACTTGGACACTATCATTGATGATAGTGTCCTTATATGGCTGATAGTGTCTAAAAGGTTAGAAAACACTTATGGATCTAAACATGATAGTAAGGGACATTTATTAGGGATTGAGCTTTATGTGTAGTACATGAGACCTAGGTCATTAGAATTATATGGATCAAACTAAGATATAAGCATTTAAGCATGGTTAAATGGAAAGTACAAGCCTTTCAATAGTAGGGAGGTCTAGAACTAAAGGATAAAGCCATGATTGATATTTGTGAACTGTATAAAACTAGGATGTTATAAATATTTATTATTAGTATTTACACAAACATGAATACATCATGGGGCATGAAAATTATTCATTCCATTGTAATCATTCCTTATTATATTATTTTACATGGATTGAATTTGAGTGTAACATTACATTCAAATTAATTCATTTTCAATGGTTAATTTATTTATGATCAAACCTTGTATAATTAGTTATCTCATTTACCTACACAGTGTTTTGTTTTAAAGTTGAATGTAGCCACCTGGTTCTCTTTATCATTTTCTTGCATATTTATTTGGTATAGTAAATTATGTATTATTTCCCAAATATATGAGGTATGATACATATTACCTTCCCAACTCAATATCTTGCATAGTTTTACATGTTTTACGCATGATTTCCCCTAAATTTCTAATGCTTCAATGAGGAAGAATAATCTCCAATAATTATGAAGGCAACATGGTTTGCACTAACACATAGGTGTACTCTAACCCTTACTCTTCCAATATTTATATTTCCTATTTTAGATATGGAAATTGACTACTTCATTCTCATTTTAGGTTTATATGTAATATAACTAAACATTTATATCTATCTAAAAAAAAGGAAAAGTGTGTTGCACACACTCAAGTATACTTAATCATTTTTATTGATAAATTTCAATTCTAAAAAAAATGGGGGGAATTTTTAGATAATAGAAAAATTCTTTGATACTTGAAAATGACAACCTTGACACAAATTTACCATACATGACTTGACCCAAAAAAATTCATAATTTCCAACCCTCTCATACTTGCATGTTATTTTATGATTCAAACCTTTCATTCTATTATCAAACACCTACATGAACCTCATTTCCTATTTCAAACCTACTAAATATCCTAAATTTATATCTATAGAATCTTATCCCACTAATATAAATTTATATCCTAGTTCTATAGAATCTTATCCCACTCAAGTATAAATATCCTAGTTCTAATGCTATAATCATTATCTTCAGTCAATAATGACCTTGTTGGTCAAAATGATCCGACTCTTAACAATGGATATTTTATAAAATCAAATCCATCCTTAGCGTTTGCCTATAATCCTAGTGTTTTGTTGGCATGAATAATTATTCAAAAGGATCCATATATAAAAAATATAGGTCTCATTCAAAGGTCATCTGGAATCTATCTATTTCACATCTATGCACTATTGCACATTAAGAAAATATACTATATTCTTCCCATTTTTCACACTACTCACTAGGAGTAGACACAAGCCAAATATAAAGAAGTAAAAATTTAGGTCAAATGAATCATTTTAAAGTATCAAATCTAATAATTATTTGCATTTTATATTCAATAAAATTAGCATTTAGTGTTAAAAAAATGCACTTGTGACCAGTCCATATCCACTGTTATTCCTCTACTTGTATACCTATGATCCCTTACCATTTAATAAAATTATGATTATGAATATGAATATTCAAAATTAAAAATAGCTTATGTTCATCATTTGACTTATTAATACTTTTAACTTAGTTGTATCATCATACCAAATAACAACTATTTTATCAAATTTAAATTATCCTAATGGGTCATCCACACATGTCATAACTCTCATTTAATTAATTTACATAAATATCACTATAAGGACTTATTTTCTAAATAATTTTTTGCTAGGGGCACAAATAATTTAAAAACATAAGAATATGTATTACACATTGAGATGAAAACACATATTATTCCCAAATTGAGTACATGCATCCATAGTATCCCTAAATTAAGCCTTCATGCACCTCTAAGGTCACAATTATTTCTTAAAGCACATAATTAAATTAGGATTTCACCAACATATACCATTACACCACTATTTCATCAACACCATTTTATCATGGGAAAACTACATGGATTTTAATCCCTCTTCAAAGTATTTAAATGTAATTATTACTCAACATAAGGGGTGTTGAGGTCAAGCACAAATTTATCTATTAATCCCTTCTTCCTACTTGGTCTATATATTCCTCATTATCTATTTATATAGGGTTCAAGGTGAATAATAATGTATACATTAACTTATGAAGTGATGAAGTATCCCAAATATCATAAAAAAAACCTAAAGGCAAAGAAGCATAGACCCATTTTCATACATTAGGAAAAAACCTAAATGTGACAGTGTAGGTTAGCCATGTATAGTTAGCATAGCCTTATCCCAGGTATATGTGAAACCATGTTCCTTATTATTAGTAACCTTTATCAGCTCTACACCAAGTTTCACAGTCAAAATCATAATTTTGCATGTCTGATTTTTAGCTAAGTTATTCCTCTTTACAGTTTCCTCTTTTTTAATCTTTCATAAAATAGTAAGTTACATATTATTTTATCTAATTTATGATTATTTTATGCACTCTAATTTAATTATTTATTTGTAATTATTATATTATATCAATCCCCTAATCTCCAAATTTTGATAAAACATATTGGTGAACCTGTCTACTGATTGAGTATTACCAACCCTAACCATATATGTTGTTAGGGTTTCATTATTTTCATTTATTTTCCAAATTTTATATTACCATTTTTTTAATTTGGTAAATTTTTATTCTGATTAAGTTAAGATAACCTTTGATTAGTGTGGAACCCAGTCTGGGTGGATAAGGGGAGGCTTAGATCTCTCACATCCCTTGGGATGCCTAGAGGAAGAAATAGTCCTAGATACAACTAGATTTTTGAGTATCCAAGAGAAGAGGCAAAAAAATCTCAATTAAAAAGACTCACAAGAGGAGCCAAAACTAAATATAGGAGATAAAAACCCAACATAATGTCCAAACCTAGGCATAAGGGGCCCTAAGCACCCAGTGAAACATTAGAAAAGGAGTTCCCCAAAAATGAAGACACCAAAGGGGAACAAGAAATAACATAATAAAAAAATAAAGGTCAAGATAAGAAAAAAAAGACCTATTAAACTGAGGTAGACAAAGTAGATATTGAAATTTAAAAACTTGTCCATGTTGATGAAACCCAAAAAAATCTTGCCCACTTAGATCATCAATCCCATCAACCATAACACAAACATTAACCACCACACAAGCCAAAATATCAAAAAGAAACCAAATTTAAAAATGAAGAAAAGAGATAAAAAACCAAAATCCAAAGTCATGGTTAAACTTAAGTTTGAAATTCAAAAGAGGCTAGCATTAGGACTACAACCCAACATTCACCAAGGCCAATAAACTTGTCTTCTAGTCCATCCAAGATTAAACTCCTACTCTTAAAATTAAATAATGAATGACAAAAATACCCAATAACTAATGTTCTGACAATGAAAACTATGGAATCGATCTAGAAAATGGATACATCATCATACATTTTAGCTTGCTAAGAAAGACGTGTCAGTTTTAGACCAGGGGTAGTTTGATGGAGTGGCCAAAGAAAATTAGAATTTAAAAAGGGAGGATAAAACAAAAATTGAAATTTAGATGAGTGTTCATCAAAATTTTGACCCATTTTATCTCTAACAACCTCGATCATTGAACCAAAAAACCATAGTTTGAACCATAAACCTCTCCTTACAATAGCACAATGAAAGAATTGAATAAACATCCTAAATATAAATCCTAGAGACCCCCAAAAATATATTGGTAGGATTGAGATGTAGTAGTAATGTCAAAATTAAAATATAGGACAATAGAGGAATTACCAAATCCTTAAAGAGTAAGACTAGAATTATGATGCCACATAACCAATGTAGGACACCAAGGATCCAACATTCCCAAAAAATTTAAGGGTGTTTACCCCTTTTATTTTTACTTCCCCCTGAATGTATATTACCCTTAAAAGTATCATAACTCCATTTGAGTGATGGATCAGGTTAAATAACACAATCTCTTTCTAATATACTCCTTAGTAGAGTGTCATGAATACTTAATCCATAAACATTTATTGGAAATATTTTATTAAAAATAATATTTCAAGTTTATATTTCATATTTTATGCAATCTAATAAATTTATTTCTAATTCTCTTAGAATAAGTGATATATTAAGTGGTACTCAAGATGAACATACTTAGGTTTACTTTGATAAGCCACATACTAAGATAATATCAAGGATATTTAAATAACTTTAGGTATTATTACACAATTTAGATAGATCAAAGTGCTTGATAATACTTTCAATCATGAATAATATAATAAAGACAACATTGACTCTCAATATGAGAATAAATATTAAATTCCACCTATAGGTGATGAACAATTAGATCTCACCAAAGTGAAAATTATTAATAAATTTCAAGAAGGAATCCATCAAAAACCTCAAGATTATGATAAAATATTTCAACCACTTTTACACATAAGAAGTGAAATCATGGGTCAATAATTAGAGACTTATACTTCTATGGGTTCCATTCCTTTATTTGCATCATAAGATACAAAATTTACACTAACATATACTATGTGGGGAGTCCAAGTGTTTCATCACATTAATATTACAATTCATACTCAGTCATGTGTGACACTACCTTTGGTTAACACCTTCTTATTCACTTGATTTGCAATCCCTTATACAAGATGTTCTAGCTCTACAAACTAAGGTTACATTTGGAGGAAGGTTCTTTAAAACCAAATCAAACACTTGTTTCATAAAAATTATTTCATACTCCATTGGCTCAACATATTTTAGAATATAATTTACAACCTATTTTTTAAGAACTTACCTTACATTCTATGCTGAAAAATGTGATAATGAACAACATTTTAGAGATTTTCATGTAACATTCTTAGACTATATGTCCAATGATAGGTTTTTGACCAAGATACTTTTGATATATTTAAAATATTATGATCTAATATGACTTTATGATTTACCATGTTATTCAATTCATCCATTCATCCCATTATCATATTATATTACCTTTGGTTAGCACATTCTTATTCTTCTGATCTGCAATCCCCTATACAAGATGTTCTAGATTTACAAACTAAGGATACATTTGGAGGAAGGTTATTCAAAACTAGATCAAACACTTGGTTCAAATATATTATTTCATACTCCATTAGCTCAACATATTTTAGCATATAATTTACAACCTAGTTTTTAAGCACCTAACCTTACATTTTATGATGGAAAAGGTGATAATGAACAACATTTAAGAGATTTTCATGCAACATGCTTGGAATATGAATCCAATGATAGGTTGTTGACCAAGATATTTATTATATATTTAAAATATTATTATTTAATATGATTTTATGATTTACCATGTTAGTGAATTCATGCATTCATCCCATTGTCATATTTTTTCCTTGTAAATTTCTTAATCAATATAAGTGAAAATATTTCATATGTTTAAATCCCTCAACTCAAATAATAATCCAATGACAGATAATGAATTACAATAGATATTGAAAAAATAGTGTGTTTTCACCCCTACATGAATCCTTTCTATTCAAGAAGTGTATATCATTCACAAATTTTTGTCACATAGTTACGGAAATAGAGGCCAAATTATTGTACATAAATAATGTAGAGGATAAAACCAACCCAATTTATAATTATCATTAGAATAATCCATGTAATAAACTATAAATTTGAGGCTTAATGATAATAAGATTGATCTAAAAGTAATATTGAATGTAGTTTTAGAACCTAATCTATGCATTGTATTATAAGCTCCTCTAAGCAGATAGTTTACCAACTTAATATAAGCTCCATACAAGGTATTAAAAAAATATTAGAATGCAACTTCATATCATTCATTCCCATTAAAGAGGTTTTTGTGAGTAATAATATTCCAAAAGGATTTGATCAATACATGTTTTGTGAATTGAAATGAGCACCAAGGAACACTACCAACAAATGCATCAATTTGAAACATTAGATATAGGATTTGATAAATGAGAACATCATTTATGTGGGTACATCTACATAAAATAAAAAATCAAAACCAAGTTAAATTATAACAATAAATATTTATAGTGATCACTTTCTTAAGAATATATTTCAATAGGCATTAGATAATTAGGAGTGCATTACACATACAATGCACACACTCCAATATCTTATTATCTTCCTCATATAGAGAAACAACATCTATTGAATGGAATCATTAGTACATATCATGTTTCAATTCCATAAATGCCACTCATCATGCTCAGATCATGAGATAGTCAATGATGATTCATTTTTTCACTCTTTGTTTATTTGAGATCACATTGATCACCAAAATATACAAAGTGACATGGTTGATAATAGTTCAAGTGTGAATATGTATAGTATCACACTTCATTATCATCTTAGATACACAAATAAGGATTTACTTCCTAAAATAAGAGTATTGAATGGATTCAATGATCATATTAAGAATTTTATTAATGATATCACATTACCACTATAGGTTGGTCTAATACACATGGCCTTTAGTTTATGGTAGTACCTAATGTAAGAGTCTTCAATATGTTATTAGGTAATCCATGGATTTAACATCTTCATGCAGTTACTTATATAGCACACATATGTTTTTACTATATTTTTTATAATGAGGTTATCATAGTTCAAGGTATTCCATATGAACACCCCATACATCCCAAGGTTATTTTGTCTACACAACATATTTTAGTTCAGAAACTTTAAAAGGATCAACCCATTTAGAAAGTCTAAAAACAAATGTATTATTTTTATAGGATGATTATACTTGAAAATCCACTTAATTATCAAGTTGTCACAAATTATATAAATCATTATCTACTCCAACACATCCTATATTAGTATGACAAGGAACTAATTGTGTTTCATAATGATCACCAACACATAGTTCATATACTCCATAATGGGTTCCAAATATTCATAGATTTCACAATGCTAAACAACATGTGCAATTTTTTTTAGATTATCATCATGATAGAGTCACTTATCATGATAGAGGAACTTATGTTATAGAGTTATATTAGTTTTAGATCCCTATTAGAGATCAATTCCTTCACATTGGCATGATACTTTCCATTCATGAGATGTCATCCTTAATTTTATAGATATAAGACCTATTGATTATGAATCTATTTCGAGAATCATTGGTTAGTATGTTCCCTTTTTAGTTCCTATATATATATATATATTCATAAAAATCATGACCTATGAATGATATGTGTAGTTTATTTACATCAAATAATAATGCTTTAGTATATGTAGTACTTCTCTATATCTAGTTTTATATCAAATAGATTCATAATTATACTTAAGCGAGCTACAAAATAGATATATATTCATTTCTAGATGAAGTTGTAGGTGGTGATAATCTCCCAATCCAATAAATTTTATAAAGACAAAACTACTATATTCTAGATAGTCATGCACTACACTCTTGTTTGATTTTAACTAACTTGTCATAGTGAACACATGCTATAACTTCTCAAATCTAAAGCATTCATAATCCTTATACAAAATTTTTATATCTCATAATGTGAAAAGGGAGGATATTTTAAATAGGTTTTATCATTATATGATTATCCATTTCATTATTATTAAAATGTAGACACTATTTTATGGATTATATATCACCTCAATCTTGTACACTTACAAACTTAGACCTTGGTTATTCCTTTCATCTAGATATTTCTTGATTTTATAAGTCTCACATCTACTCTATCTTATGCCCCTTGATCTATATCTTAGTCTGACTAGAATTATGTTGATGATATAAACACTTTATCTTTCCCATAATTCTAAAAACCTATTTATCTTAAACCTCTATAATTTTTGAGTTTATACCTAATTTTCTACTCCCTAGACACTAGCATTTGGAATAAACACCTATGTCAACGTAAGTGTCCTACTCCAATGTAGGTGTCAAATGACCTAAATTCATTAAAAATTTGTAAATGGAATGTATCTTAATGGTCAGCCTAAGTGATTTAGTGAGATTTAATTATACAAAGGGATTGATTCAAATACAATATTAACCCTCATTCATTCTTCACCTAAAAAATTCTTACCTACTAACCAGGAAACATTTAAAAAACATTCAATAAATTTCTCAAGTGATAAAAAACATGCATATTTTCTCTTATTTCCATATAAATCATAGGTACATATCATACATAGGTCTTATTTACTAAAGGAACATCCCAATAGCTATATTTTCCAAGTTATAAACTATGTCACTATTGTAGTTTCTTTACACATATTCCTTGATTCACACACATGATAACATGTAGGGGAAAACTAAATTATTATGAGGCCCCATTTTTATGATTGATTATGTATTGAGTGATCATTGATAGAGGAGTCTTGGGGTCATCCTAACATCATGTGACCACTAACCCATTTTCCCCCAAGGTCACATGAAGATGAAGAAATGAGATTTTAAAAATTCAAGAGGAAAAATAATACATGACCTAGATCTAAATTCATAATAGTGAAGGTAAAGATAAACTAAAAATCATTTAATGGTCATATCCTTTTGTAAAAGGTACTCCATAAGGAAACATTCATCAAGTTTAGATAGCAGTATGAACACAACCATCTAGGGTTGATGTTAGTGTCCACATCTTTAGAGGCTCTCAATCCATAATCTGATGATTGTCCCATAATCATGTTCTAATCTAGTTCATTATTGTTATGAATACATAACTAAATTATTAATAAAATAATCACATTACTTATTTTTCATCTCTATAGCTAACATAGTTGTACTTACTATTTATAGCTTATCTCAATTTAATAAATTTATTATATGTTTATCTGAGTTTAGCATCCAATTGGCCTACTTTATAAATAGTTTATCCTTGTGCCCTAGGATATTTCTACCCATTTAACCCTATATTACCAAAGATCTACATTTAGGGTTAAAATTTTATTAAACCCGATCTTTTAACTCTAAACCCTATGTCAATTAGGGTTTTCTGATTTTTTCTATTATTGATACCTAATTTCTATATTTTTTTAATCATGTTTGTTATGAATATATTAGTTAATTATTTCATGTTATAATACATTATTGTGGTTCTTATTTTTTATATATCATGCTTGATTAAATCAATCTAATTTATAAGGTACTCAAAACCTACATACTCTTTATTATTATGTTTACAATGAGATTTTAATTATGAATAAAATGTGCCAAAGGGAGTGCATGAAATAATCATTCTTTCTAGGTAATGTTAATACCTAGTCCAAGGAAATTACTACCAAAACCTCACTCTTGGACTTGATACGTCATTCATCTCATTACAAGGATGTCTTTTTAGATGCATTACATATAACCATACTCTTTTTTAATGTCAAGCCACCATATGTTTCCTATATATGAAATTCTATAAAAAGGATAGATCATATTATTCTCTTTGAAAAGGATGATTTACAACATCAAAATCTTATAAAAAATTATTTGCCTCTCTAGTTGTGCTTGCAAGAAAATGGTAAAGTTAGTTCTTATGGACAATGGTTTCGGACTCAACATTTGAAACATATCCTTTCTCTCCTTATTTAGTAATGGACCTTAAAATTTGGAACCATATAATATGGGCATAAATATATTTAATAATATTTCATGATGAGTATTGGGACAAATAACATAGATTATTACTATGGTTCCACATATATTACCCACTCTATGCCAAGTTATGCCAAATGATTTGAACTATAACATTCTCTTCAAATGGCCTTGGATACATGAAATTCATGTAGTTCCTTCTACATCTCACACATAATTAAAATTTACTCATCAGGGATCCATTTACACATGTATAATGGATATTAATCCCTTCAAACATTATGTAATGGTCCAACAACCTAATAATACTACACCACAATCCTATAATCCTAATTTTGGTTCTTGGTGTTTACTAAAATATGGGTAAAATGGAAAAGGGTTGCGTAAAAATGATCAAGGCATTACTCAAAAATTTATCCTACAAATAATATAAACTAACAAGGTTTGAGTTTTTATGAAATATCTACAAGAAACAACCATATCTCTCACAGTATAATTTTCTTAATTCCAAAAGATAATGTATGCATACCTCTACAAATGAGCTCTAATTATTCAACCATCATCTAATATATGAGGGTGATTCCCTAGAAATTTTGACAATGGATGAGTTTTGTAATTATGAATCATTAGTAGAGTACTTGGAGGCATATGATGATCTCCTTTCCTTCTATAATAATAATATGTTTTTTCATGCCACTTCTACTCATGCTTACTTTGGTAAGAGCATTGATACCAATGTCTAACATGATGAATCAAACACTATACCTACTATACCATTTATCATAGAGATATTTTTTAAATGAAGAAATAGTCAAATATAATTTTGGAATAAATAAGGACCCTCAATTAGTTTTACTTACATAAATGATGTAGGAGATGAAGTAAAAACCTATCAATATGTCCTCCATTATTTTACCAATCTCTTTGCTTAGATGTATTCATATATTCCTTGGATCAATCCATCAATCCTAATGCATAACATATTATTGTACCTAGATGAAAATTTGGAAAAATAAAAAATTCAAAAAATCATCCTAAGGTCATGTTATTGGTAAAAGATCAAATTCAAAATCTCTTAGTTATTGTATTTATAATTTCCATTGCACATTATGATTGGGTGTTTAGCATTGCCCTTATTAAAAAATCCAATGGTGAAATTTTTTTATTTCCTTGATTACCATGATTTAAACAAGTCTTGTTCTAAATATGATTTTCCATGACTTAATATCAACATAATCATAGATTATATAGTTGGATATGAAACATTTTCATTTATGAATGGATTCATGTATATAACCAAATAAAAATCAACCCCCCAAGTCAATAACATACCATATTTACCATTATATCCATTTTTTTATATAGTCACGTCTTTTGGATTAAAAATTTAGGAGCCACATATCAAAGGGCCATGACTCATATATCTCATGGTTTTATACACAAAACTATTAAGGATTATGTTTATGATTTATTCATGAAATGTACAAATCATTAGGACGATGCTACTAATTTGTGGAAAATATTTTAATGCTTGTGAAAGTTCACTCTTTGATTAAATCCAAAAAATGTGTGTTTGGGGTATCATCAATAAAGCTCATAGGATACATTATTTGTTGGCAAGGAATTGAGATTGATCCAAAAATGGTAAAATACATTATATAAATGCCACTACCAACCAATATAAAACAACTATGATGTTTAAAGGGATGAATTTAGGCTCTTCAAGATTTGATTACTCAATTGTATGATAAAACAATTCCTTTCACATGTTTACTAAAAAAGGACACAAAATTTGTATGGGATGATGTGTATCAAATTTTTTTAATAAAATAAAAGCATATTTATCAAACCCACTAGTACTCATGTCACATATTCTAAATGTAACACTAATTATTTATATGTCATCCACCCATGAGGCTATTGAGGCCCTCTTAGCATAATTTGATGATAATCAAAAAGAGCATGCAATCTATTATATTGGTCACTAGCTAGTATATTATGAATGCAAATATTCAAGGAAAAACTATGTTTAGCCTTAGTTTTTGCTACTCAAAATCTATGACATTATTTTCTCAATAATGAGGTTCATTTTATAATTAAACAAGATCCATTATAGGTCCTTATGAATAAAGCACACCTAACTAACTGTATCACAAAATTGGAGATGTAGATTATAGAGTTTGATATCAATTTATAGCCCAAAAGTCAATAAGAAGTCAAGTCATCTCCAACCAATTGGTTTCATCTCTCTTACTATATTCTTTTCTACTAATTGAATATTTATGTGATGATTTCAAGGCATATAATATCTATTCTAATCCATGGACAATGTTCTTTGATGGATCAAAATGTAGATTAGGGGTGGGTTTTAGTATCATATGTTATATCCATGAGGAAGAATACATGCAATTATCTTACAAATTAGTCTTTTATTACATCAACAATATAGCTTAATATGAGGCCTTGATCATTGGATTATCCATAGTACACAAAATTCATATAAGATACATCCAATTTTTTGGTGATTCCAAATTGGTTATTAATCAAGTTACCAATCATTACCAAGCCAAATAGTATCATATTAAACCATGTAAATAAATGGTAGATAAACTCATAGAGACATTTGATACATTTTTTATTAATATTATTCCACATAAAGATAACCAATATGTAGATGCCAAGGCAAGTATAACATCCTTGATGGTTTTTTATATTAATGATGATCATATAGACTTTATGATTCGAAAATTATGATACACTTCAATTTAATCTAATAAAATAAATACCTTAGTCATTGTTATTATTACTCATTGTACTATAAACATAGATTTCTACAATGATATTTATAATTTTCTCTATCAAGCCTATATACCAAACCATTATACACAAAATGATAAACAAAAATTATAATGTGAATCACTTAATTATGTTATTATTGTAAATTATTTATTCAAATGATTTTTTAATGGATAATTACTTTGATGCTTAAAAAAATATTAGGGCTGCACTGCACTCTTGGAAATACATGGCATTAGGTGTGGTGGGGATTTTAACAGACATGCCATGTCTCAAAAACTATTACACCAAGGCTATTATTGGCCTACCATGGAAGAATAATATATCAAACATGAAAAAATATATTTACAATGTAAAAAATATACTGAATCATGTGTCATCACATGAATTATAATCAATTGCTTAACCATGGCCTTTTTCCTTATGGGGTTTTAAATTAATTGGAAATTTAAATTTGGTATCCATTGGTGGAGACAAATTCATCATCATAGCTACATAAAAAAATTTGAAATGGGTGGAAGAAATTATATTTAAGTTTACCATAGTAGATGACATATTTAGGTTTTTGATAACTAATATTATTTCCTATTTGGGCATACCTTAAATGATTATTTTTTATAGTGGAACATCATTTAAAAACAAGATGGTAAAAACATCTTGCATTAAATAAAAGACTAAGCATATATTTTCTACATATTATTAGCCATAGGGAAATGGCCAAGAAGAGGCAACCGATAAGAAAATTGTCAAAATAATTGGCAAAATAGTTAAACAATATAACATTAATTAACACTAGCATATGGTATATGTTTTATAGGCATAATGAACTATTGTATATACACCTAATCGAGATACACATTAGTCTTTGATATATATTACAAAGGTAATTTTATCAATTGAACTTGAGATACCATGTTTGTGTTTTTATTTCAAAGACATTTCTAAGATAATGAATATTTCAAAAAGAGATTTCATTAGTTAGATCAGTTGAGTGTAAAATGCACATAGGTTGTTGAGCACTTACGTGTCTATCAAGATTATGTAAAATGAGCATATAAAAAAAAATTTGGCCACGTGACTTTGATGTGGGTGACTTGGTACTAAAATAAAATCAAAAGAATAACAATGCAGAAAAAATAATAAAGGAAAGTTCAAACCAAATTGGTTGGGACCATTTAAAACTATACTTTTTTTGGGAAAAGGTGTATAACACCTTGTTACACTTGAAGGTAACCTTATAAAATTACAATGATCCTCATACACTTGTGTAAATATATTATGTGATAAATCTTCAAATATTCCAAAAATATGAAAAAAAAAACATTGAAAAAAAAAAAAAAAAAAAAAAAAAAAAAACATCTACATGTTCTATTGGCTCTTTGGCATATATGTGTTAGTTTCATGTTAATGGATGGCATATCAATTACTCCTACATACAAATGTGTGTCACACTTATATGTGAGTGTGATATAAGTATAAGCAAATACATGATTTATTTTTATTTCAAATGTTGGGCCTTTCCTCTAGTCATGTAATATGGATATTGGGGTCATCCACTTATATGATCATGATACTTTTAGGTTATATCATTATATGGTCACTCTACATTATAATTTTTTGAGATCATATACATAGTTACACATGCACTTATCCATGATTATATCTTACATAGAGTAGTTGGTATGTTATGCACTTGATGTTTCATACTAAAAAAATTGATACATGGGCTACTATGACATGTTTATTATAGTTTCTTATGATTTCCTTTATGCACTTCCTTATATGTATTGATTTGATATTGTATTACTTATTCAAGCATTTGAATATGATCCTCTTTTTATATCCCACATGCCTATGTATGATTTATTTGACATTTTAATATGTCTTTGTTTATTTTATGGACATTTGAATATGCCATTCTTTATTTTGTTGAAATTGGACTAAGTCATGTCCCTTTGATTATGTGGCATTTGAACACACCCCTTATTTGTGGTCTATCTAGACCATTAATTTTTTACTTAATTTTGAGTGCTCTTATTTGTGTGATTTATATTCTTACTGAGATTGTACTATTACTAACTAGACATTGACACAATACTTATCATCCATATTATACCTTCATGTGATCACATTTTTACATACACTTCAATTCTATATCTACCTAGACATGTTCCTTTTATATGTTACATGGTTCCATTTAGAGATTATATAGTTGTCTTATCCTTTTAAGGTAGGTAAAAAATAGTTTATTTTCTTCCTTCACCTCAAAGTTGGGGGTGGAATATCAATGGGGGCATGCTCTTCACATTTGGCACAATTTTTTATATTTAGTGGGGGTATGCTTTGGAATCATGTTTTTCACACTATTTTCACATTTGGCATAATTTTTAAATTGAGTGGGGGCATGATTTGGAAGCTTATTCTCCACACTTATTCAATATTTGAGATCTATAGATTACAATGGGGGAATGTTTTGGAAACATTTCCTCCACATTGGTACTTTTTTAGATTTCATATTTCTCCATTTATTATGGGGTCATGCTTTGGAAGAATTTTATCCACACTTACACAATTTTTAAATCTGCTAAAGTACATAGTTATATAATTTAGATTCATAATTGTGGTAGAATTCTATATATTAGAACCATTTCTATACTTAGTTTCAGAATGAGACATATTTAAGGTTCATATAATATGAAATATGTAATTAATATTAAAAAATCCAATTTTTTTTCAGATTTAGAAACAATCTTAGGTATTTTCATCACCCACCAAGATGTACTTTTATGGATTGTATTGAGACAATATACTAGAATAGTTGGTTCACTTTTCATATGGTTGAAGTGATTAAATTACTCCATCTTTCCAATTCTTTAGTTTGGACTTGATTGTATCATCCATATTTAAAAATTTTATAGTATGAGTTGAATTTTTTCACCTATGCTCACCAAGTTACAAGTATTATTTGGTTTCATGGTTGAGCTAATATCAATTATTGAGTTGCAACTCACCTTTTCTCTAAGGTTGGGTGAATGTCCTTACAATATATTTATCTCTCTATCTCCTTCAATATATGATCTTTCCAAATTTATATATATTTATCCTAATCTTATCTTTAGAGCCTTACATTAATATGTCTCTTAAATCAACTTATTAATAGGCAAGGTAGTTACATTGATACACAAGTGTACTCATAAACCTAAGCTCTTTAAATTTCAATCAATTTCAAATAATTTCAATTCTATATTATATGCGCTAATTATATATTATAACAAGCTCTTATTTGTAGGTCAATCACCAAAAAATCATTCAATTTAGACTTAATCAAAGGCAAGGTGTGTTATACACACCTAAGTATGCATTACTAGATTAAAGGGGGGAATATAGACACTATTTTATGGATTATATATCACCTCAATATTATACACTTGGAAAAATAAAACCTTGGTTGTTCCTTTTAGTTCATGACCTTTCCCACTTTCTCAAGTTTTACATCTTCTCTATTTCATATCACTCAATCTATCTCTTGGTTTGACTAGTCTTATGTTAATGACCCAAACCTTATATATTTCTTAGAATGATTAAAAATTGCTTATATTCCACATATACAAGTTCTAAGTATGTGCCTAATTTCCTACTCCCTAGGAGCTAGAATTTAGAACATAAACCTACATCAACATAGGTGTCCTAATTTGATGCATGTGTCTAATACCCTAAATTCATCAAATTTCAAAATGAAATGTATCATAATGTTTGGCCTAAGTGATTAAATGTGAGTTAATTATTTAAAGGGATTAATATAGATAAAATATCAACCCTTATTCATTCCTCACCTATAATATTCTTACCTACTCACTAATAAACTTGAAAAAAACATTCAATCAAACAATTAAGTGAGAAAAATACTCCCTATTTTCTCTTATTTATGTTTCAGTCATAGGGACAAAACATACAAAGGTATGAATTAATAAATGAGCATCCCAAGAGCTATATATTATAAGTTACATGCTAGGTCATTATTGTAATTACTTTACACATATTGCATGACACACTTAATAGGCCAACAAGTAGGGGAGAACTAGATTAGTCTAATTACCTATTTAGATTATTGACTATGTAGGTAGTACTCATTAATAGAGGGATATTTAGGTTCAGTCAACACCATGTGCCCTCTAATCCATTTTTTTCCATTATCACTATGAACATGAAGAATTATGTATTAATAAATTCATGATGAACAATAGTCCATGATCTAGATTTGAATACACTAGAGTGAAGAAAAAGTCAAACCTAGATGAATCTATGTGGTCACATCCTTCTCTAGCAATTATTCCATACAAGACACCTACATCAGGGTTAGATAGTAGTGTCAACACAACCATCTAGGGATAACATTAGTGTCCATAACTCTAGAGGCACTCAATCTAGAATTGGATGACTATTCTAAAAGAAGCTTCTAGTCTGCTTCATGCTTGTTCCAGGTCTAAAACTACATTAACATCAAAATAAGTTAATTACATCAATTATTTTTCATTTCCATATGTAGCATACTTTACATAAATTTTTTTTATCTTATCTCAGTTTAAGAAATTTAGTATATGCTTATCTAAGTTTAGCATCCAATTGGCCTAATTTTGAGATATTTTATAATCCTTGTGCCATAGTCTAACTCTACCCCTTTAAGCTTATATTCCCCATGATCTGCATTTTATGGTTAAACATACAAATATATTCATTGTGTAAAATATTTCCATTTTTCTCACTTTCACGTTATTATCTTACTGGATAATTGAGTTGCTAAATATTGATTTTATAAATTGTTTATGTAGATAAATTATATTTTCTCATTCATGTTTATCATATTTTTCTTCTTTACTTCATATTTTGGATGTTTTCATTGTTTAAGATTATGGAATTTTAAACATGTCTTTTTTTGGCTCTAATCATTATTGTCTGTTTTTATGTGTGTCAGTTGAATCTATACATGTCCCCTATATGCGACCCCTTGGCCTTCTTATTTTTTGTTTGTGATTTTGAATGCATTTTTTGTGAATACATTGTGTCCATGATGCTTTTTTCTATTTCTTGCTCAATTTTGATTGCCATGATATATATCATGAATCTTCCTAAATTTATGATGCCATGATTCATATTATGCATTATTATTGAGTATTTATATATGATTTTTAGTAATCATTTTTTATTGATTTATCTATTATGTGCCTAATTAATAACATCTATCTAGACATGACAATATGTATGTTTGGTTCTACATGCATATTACATTACTATTTTTCTCATATTATCACTATGATGCCATGATATCTAATGTTATCAATATAACTTATTATTGTAATCTTTTATATAAAATCATTCACATCATTTTTTATTTTCATATAAGTTATTATGCATGCTTCACAACTCACCTCAAAATAGGAATCATACACAATGCCTTGTTTTATGGGATAAGTTATGACACTCTAATACATAGATTGGAAAAGATAATGTTGTCTTAGATAGTCATAATTCATACTCATTTTTTCTCAAAAAACATTTATTAAACAATAACACTCCATTTGGATAATAGTGTTGGTATTAGCTATCCAAAACAACACACCTTTATCTTAGAAGTTAAAAAATAACGTTTTTTACAATTCATAAAATTTTATTTAGTCTATAGTTATTCTTTAATGTATCTCAAAATTTTAGTTGGTATTGAAATTAGATTACTCCAACATCTTTGAATGCCCAAGACTACATGAAAACCCTAGGAGTAGGTGAGATCAAGATTATCACAACACAAGTTGAATAAAATTCATTAAAATCTTGATTCATTGATTAACCAAAAAAATATATAAGAGACACATTATAAAGTGATAAATTAGGTCACCAAAAAAGAAACATCTCAAATCACTATCTAAAAATACATTAAGTGTATTTTACCATAATGACATTAATAACCCTAATAACGTTTACTAACAACAATGTATGTAATACCTTAAGTGGGAAAAATCCTAGATCAATACCCATTAAAGCATAACTTAGGTGGGTAAAAGAATTAGGTCCCAAAAATGAGGATTGATGAGGTACCCAAAGATAATTAAGCTCCCATAGAATAAATAAAAAGATAAAAGTGATAGCAAATAAAACTCATCCCAAAAAAGAGAGTAGAGGGATAAAAATACCCACTAGAGTCTACGAATAACTATAACATATCTTATCTTGAAATAGAGTTCTAAGAGGTGAATGTGGATCAGAATTAGATGTAGTGAAGAGTGGATCACCTTATAACAATGAATGTGTCTACCAAGTGCTTGACAGATATTCAATTAAGGAGTGATTCATATATAAGTAACTATTCTCCTCATGCAAGGTAAGATAGACAAATACTTTGTGTAATGATGGTGAAATGCGAGTAGAGGATAATAAGGATTGTAGAATAACTAGAAACTATTGAATAGATTTCTCAATGTTTGATGTGTCATGGATCACTATACATATTCCCTATAATGTATGAAGTGGAACAATGATAGGTTAATTAGTAAATATCTCCTTAAAATCTAGAAGGTGATAAGGAGATATTGGAGGTGTGTCCCTATCACTACTATATCCATATATGTTAGAAGAAGATTCATTTTTTTAATTATTTTTTGGAATCTAGTGTTTAGATCTTAAATAATAAGGGTTTAGAATATTAGGAGAAATCTAGATTAATGAAGGAAAATATTGATTTTAAAAAATAATTATATAAGATAAATAGACATTTAACTTATCTAGATTTGGACTGAAATGAAGGATTTCGAGGTTGGAAATTGAAGAGTAGAATTCACACACTATCAATAACATTAATATATCTTATTCTATCTAATTGGATAAGAGTGCTAGAAATAGTCTTTCCTGACACTATTATCTTAAGGACCTAAGCTTTCTAGGTTTTGTTCATCTAGTTAATATGAACCTACATACCATATTTCAAGGATTGAAAATTAACAAATCTTGATATAGGTTAATTTTAATCTTAAATACCTATATCCATCTACATACATGAAAATCATGAATACATCAAAATCAAAAGGGGGGAAAACTAGGTTAGGGGAAAAATGATCACATGATCTATAACCCATACTATCCTAACCACTACCTACATTAACCCTCAAGATAGGGACTCCAATCAAATGTAGTTCTCCATTAGGTAACATGCATAATTAATGTGCATGATTTATATAAGAATGAATTTCGCGTAGGCCTTTCCTTGATCAAGCATGCAATTCTATGTGTGATGTAGATAAGTTGAGCTATACTATTGATTTATTTTTATTATGTCTAATAGGCCAAAGTAGTAATTGATAGATATAAAATGCCTTATGTAGTCCTTTATATAGGAGATTCATTATTTAAAATTTGGGAGATTTATTTCCATTTATCCTAAATTAGAAAATTTAGGAATGAAGTAAATAAAAGGGGTAAGACCCATCCAATGGAAGAAATAAACTATTTAAGCTCAAATTGGCTTTGGATAGGAGCATTATAAATAGGGCACCCTAGGTTTTAGCATTATATTCCAATTATAATGCTCCTCTCCTATAGGATAGCGACTAGGGGGATGAAATGAGCTTAGAAAACCTAACCTAGATAAGGTGGAATAATAATTTGAAAGGCTCAAAGTGACTAGAAATGGGTAAAACAATGACTCAAGCATAGAACTAGAACCAAATGGATAAATTGAAATACATGGCCAAATTTGAAAAAAGATCATATTCTCTAGTCAGAGTCTCCTATGAAAAGACATGATATGTGTGGTTTATTGACAAATTTAGGGTGTATACATTTCCCCCCTTCTAATCTATTGATGTGATGAAATGAGTATTCGAGTAAAATAAAGAAAAAAGATGTGTACCTAAACATACCTATGTAGAGATAAGTGTGTTGAAAAAGGGTCTAACTTCCTAGCCAGGAAGTAGACAGAGAAATAAATAGTGCCTCGAGAAAAAATCCCTAAAATAGATACCCCTTGTACTGAATCTAAATAATGCCTAGAGAAAGAAGGAATCCTTGAAATGGATGCCCTCTGTATTGAATCTAAATAAAAAAAGAGAAATGCTTGAAGGCCCAAAACCAATGTCCACCCTCTATCCCACATAAACTCATGTAATCTAAAATTTGTGTATAGAATCTATATGCTATGAAGAGCAAGATCTATCATACCCCCACTATAAATTAAAAAAATTAGAAATGAGAAGTGCTTGAAAGTCTAAAACCAATGTCTACCCTCTATCTTATAAAAACTCCTAGGTCTTAGTAATGCTATGGACTAACCGCTATAGATGATTATATGGTCCAACCTAGTAACAACCTAGGTATGCCTAGGTGTAATCTGAAAACTCTAGTAAATATGTAATAAAAAAATGACATGTTTTGCCATCCTAATTTGTATAATCCTGGATGATGAAGAACATGAAAATTTATGCCATGCTCCCAAATATGGTATGTGAGTGATGCATATGCCTATTTTGGTAATTTATATAACCACATGTGAAATGAGTTGTTGTGTCATGTCCCATGTGAAAAAATTGGAGATCAAAATAATGTGCTCTACACTATGCTTATAATATACTATATAGTTTGTAACTATGTCATGTTGTATGAATTTGTATGTGTGAGACATGTAAATGATGTACACGCCCCCAAATTTGATATATGGTCTAAATCTATATCAAATTTATAATGAATCCATATGATCTAAACCATTATGTATCTGATTAATCCATGTATCTATAAACTATAGGTGTGTCCCTCTGAATGTCCTAAGTAATGTTGAATGACCCATGTAATCTGAATCACTATATATCTTGACCAATCTGTGATAAATCTTATAATTCTGACTACTAGAGTTGTAAGAACCATGATAAGTGACCCATGTAGTTTTAATCACTATATATTTTAACCATTCTAAGGTGAATCTAATAATTTTGACTATTAAAAGTGTAACAACCATGGTGTATCCAACTATGAGATTGGATAGGTGTGTTGGGTTAAGTGTAGAAATAAGAATAGTAGGAATGACTCCCCCATTTTGGGGAGAGGGATGAAATTTGTAATAGAAGAGGTTGAGCCAAAAGTGATGATTAGCGGTGTAATGCTAGGAACAAGGTTGGTATAGTTTTAAATTGATTTAAGAAGTTGATTTGATTGTTTAGACTAATTTATTTGAAATTTGAACTATCTTTCATTAGTGAGGACCAAGTTGTATAAAAGTTGAATAAGTTATTATTGGTGAGGATGAAGTTGTATGTATTTGGTTACAAAATAGGTTTAGATATGTGTGTGAAATAGTAGGCAAATGATGTAATAAGAGATTGAGTTTTGTTGGATATCAAATGCATTGTCATTATGGTTTTGTAAAATAAAATGGTTTGTAAAATAGAGCTACAAGGTTCAAGCTATGGGCTAAATGGTATTTTTCTTTGAATGAAAATTCAATTGATATAGGAAATTTTGGATTGATTCTTGATTCATTTGTGCATTGACTAGTTTGAGATTTGGAGCTCTAGAGTAGAAGATATGCCAAGGAGATGAGTACATGTCATGACCTAGTTTGAGTAATTGGTAGCCTAGATTATGCTAGTGGGGAGGTTACCCTAGTAAGTAGCTAAAAGACATTATTTTGACCTATTTAAAAGCCTATTTTTGATGATTTTGAGTTGTTTTGAAGTTTTTTTAGACAAAATTAACTAGGTTTAGTGCTCATATCCTTCTTCTAGTGTTACTATCTAGGCTCTAACACTGCTATCTAGGTTGAAATGCTCTTATCTAGTGTTGTTGTCCTATACCTAGTGCTATTGTCCCAGATGTTGGCTTTTATAGGATGATGTTTAGTTTAGTTGCTATCATTTTTCTTGGTTATTGGTTTGGCATGGTTTACTGATATTCATATCCTTTTATGGTGTTTTGTAGGGTGAGGTATGGATGAGGGAGTTCTATAGAAGCCAGGTGATGGAGACTCTGAGATTTTTGCCTTTATTAGTTTATGAGAGGGATATGATGGATAGGGTAGGGATAGGTCATGTGTGTGACCTAAGAACTATGTAGTGGGATAGGTATTTGATTACTACCTTGTGTGAGAGGTGGAATGTAGACACCTATAGTTTTTAACTTCTTACTAGAGAGATGACTATTACTCTAGAGGATGTGTATCATATTTTACATTTTTTGATTATTAGATGGCATTTGAATTTACAAGATGATATGTGTGTGGATGCCATTGATCATGCATACTTGTATTTTTCTAGTGTGCCCTCAGGCACACATAGGAGAGGTAGTGATAATGATGTAATGTTTTTAGTTATTGTTCATTTGAGTGTTCTAGATCTATGGAAGTGGTTGGTTGTAATGTTATCTTCTTTTCCTATAGTAGATGGGAGTAGGGTATTGATTACATATAAGATGTATAGGATTATATGTAGTGTAGAGGTATATGACATTGTGTTCTCATGGGGTAAGACTATGCTTGCCCACTTATATAGAGATCTATATAGGTTTCTTTAGGAGTCATTCAATGGTGGTCTAAGTGTGTCTACTTTATTGCATTATTTGGCCTATGAGCACATAGTGGTTATGTGACCATTAGGATTATCGAGAGAGAGAGGTGGAAACCTCCATATCCATATGGGGAGTGGTGGACAAGTTCATTAGCTATTAGGTCTCTTAGGATGAATCATATAGACAAGTGTTAGATAGATTGGTGGCTCATGATATCATATGGAGGCCCTATAAATGATTTCTTAGATGGCCTAAGAATGGAGTGTAGTTGCATTATATTAGGGTCAATTGTTGGTTAAATTATCATTGGCCTAAAGTGTATGAGTGCTTTCAGTATGAGTGTATGACTAGGTAGTTTGGGGTTCAATAGGATGTGCCCCTAATAGCATGGGTGTGGTGAGGAGTGCATAGTCACTAGTGAGAGCAAGAACTCATGGTAGGCCTACAGAGGCTGAGTTAGCACCATTACCTTTGGATGCGTGAGATGTGGATATAGATATTCCTAATGTATATAATGTTGGATTCATAGAGGCATTTATCACATTTTCGGAAATGTATTAGTGGGATCCATTATATCTTGTTGGTGGAGGGGATTACCTTAAATATGAGGACCCAAATCTAATCTAGATGATGGGAGGTAAGTATCATTTATATTTGAGTTATGTAAAAATTCAAGTTTGTGGATGTTTTAGCTTGTTTTTAAAAAAATGTATGTCTTAGTGTTGTATTTATTTCATGTAGGTGGTGTGAAAGGTCCTTAGGATGAAGCATAGGCTAGGGTAGGAGGTAGAGATGATGGGTTTTGGGAAACCATCATTGAGTCTACACTTCATGAACTCACAAAACATGTTCCTGATGATGTCGTGGAAGAGGGTTTGATAGAGTGGGATAGTTATAGTTGGTGTTTATGCTCATTTGTTTGATATGACTGCTTTAGCTATAACTTCATATGTTAAGGCAGTAGGAGAAAGAGATGAGTTGAGGACTAGGTGAGATAGGCATAGGATGCCTCCTCCTGATATAGATCAGTGTGTACATAGATTATGGATGAGCACATAGATTTATAGAGGTGGTATGAGAACTTATGTGAGGAGTATGGCTAGTTACTAGAGTAAGATATTTAGTGTAAGAAGCATTTAGGGGATTGAGGAGGTACAGGGATGTTGAGCACAAGATTGAATTATGGGATTATTATTAAAGGAGAGAGTGAGACTAAGATTAAGGGTATGATGCCCATTCATGATTGATTGTATGTGATATAGTGTATATGTATTTAAAAACCTAGTTATATATATAATGGTTTGAGTTTGGATTTACTCATATTCATGTTATGGATTCTGGAATGTACTAGTATATCAATATTTTGATTTGAAATAGATGATTTGATGTTGATGTTGAATTTGTATATGCTTGGTAAATGGTACTTGGGATATGTTATGTGATTATTTTAAATAGATTTGCTAAGATCACATTTATGATGCAATTCACTTTTTTAGGATATGTTTGGATGTGATGTTTGATTTGTAATCATATGTAAGTGATAATTTTGTTGGTTTTTGTAATTGGTAAAATTGATTTGGTAAGGTGAATTGGTTTGCAAGTAGGATATAAGTAAGGTCTAGATTTGGAGATTGGTAACTTTTTTAGATAAGTTGAGTAAATTTGAGATTTGGTAAATGGTTTGGATTAGTTGATTTATTAAGATATAGACTTTGATAGGTTGGTTTTGGGCTATGGATAGTTAGAGGTAATTAGGAATGTTATTTATTAGTAGGGAGGTGTAAGATAACACTGTGTGCATATTACTTCCCTGAGAGTGGCTCAGAATATAAAGGCTAGCTATATCTTTTGCTCCATCATTACCCTACTAAGTGAAGTTTACAAACTAAAAACTGATATGATTGTACATTGTATTTTATATGTTATATCACTATTTAAACCCTATTGGGCAACTAAATAAGTTCCCATACTACTCATGCTATGTATGAATGTGCTATAATCTAATATTATCTACTGTGTGCCAACTATAGTTATGTGTGAAGACATTTTAAAATTTAACTTTATTGGTTGTGCAATTGCAATTATTTACTATGAAGAAGGCTCATATGCCTATAACTAAATACCTAATGTCCTCTACTATGATGTATATGATTAAGCAATATATCGAGATGGATTTGAAACCTATGTTGAGGACTCATTTAATCTTAATTATAATGGGTTGTTATGTGATATAGGACCCAAAAAAAATTCCTCTAGTGAATATTTCTCATGAGTGGTACTTTATTGTGGTGTAGGGTCATTTAATCTGAATAGTAGTGGATTTCCATGTGAGATAAGACCCAAAAAATCTACCCATGGTGAATATTTGTCATGAGTAGTACTCTATTGTTATGCTTGTGACTCTACTAGATATGTATATGGAACTACACTATGTATCCCTCTGACTATAGTTCTATATGTAGGCTATTATTTTTGTACTAGTTTGTAAACCTTCTGAGGTGGTGGAAGAAGAGATGTCTTTTGATATTCTATCCTAAAACCTACATTGCACTCATGATGAGTGATCGATGATTCCTGTAAAGGAATGTCTTATGATGACTCAGTCATGGAGGAATGAGGTCTAGGGTTCCATGATGGAGGAGATCTTGGTGCCCCTTGTGTGAATGCTATGATGCCATTATCAACACATCTAATAATGCAATCCCTGAGTCCATAACAATCATTATCTTTATGTCCATGGATACAATTATAGTTACAAAATGGACAAAATGGTTGTTTATGTAATAGACATGAATCTTGTCAATGAGTAGAATGTAATGTGATTAACCTCCTATTTGTAGTGATGATAATATGGTAGATGGGCTATCTCACTTTGAATCAAATTATAGTGGTGCCTTGTTTTTTTCTCTCTAGTGCATATTGAATGTTGTGCTCTAAAATTGGCTCTTTATTCTTGAATGGTTACTTTTTTGGTTATGTTATCCTATCTTGTCTAGGACATGGTGGATGATGAGTGCTAGGAGTTATATTTGAAGATGTTGCTATGAAATCTAGAGTGATTCAATCAACTGAATCTACCTCAATTAATTCCAAATTCTTTTCCAAATTTATAATTGTATAACACAAATGTCTAAAATAAGAATCTATCTAATATATTAGATTATCAATTATAGGTTGGTAAATCCCTTTAATAAAGATATGCAAAATCTTTATATCTACTAGTTTGTATATAAATATTAACATGTGAGCCTTGAGTATTAAGATATGCTCACTGACTGACTCTAAAAAATTTTGATGTAGTGTGTCAAGTTTCTCATATGTCACACAAGAGCCCATGTTTGTGATGTAATATTTGATAAATTCCTCCTCTAAGTCATCATATGTGTGCAATGAACCAACATAAAGTAGATGAAAGAACCAATTCTATGTTTCCCCCACTAATGTCTACTAAAATAACTTGATTAGAATCTATGGTATCACATGAGATTGAAAAGCCTTCTCAAAGGCTTGAAGGTGTATAAATGGATCTCTATTTCCATCAAAGTGAGGTAATGATGGTATTTGTAAATGCTTACGAAATGAAGATTTTATGAATGTCTTCAGAATAGGGTTACCATGTAGATCATTAGAATCTATCCAAGACTTGTAATCTTTGTTTTCCAAGGTAAGGAGATGTATTTTGTGTTATAATTTACCAATTTCATGCATCAAAGAGATGATATCCTAGGATGGTACATTAATATCTTTAAGTGGTCCTTTTAATCATTGAATTTGATTATTAATTTTAACCATGGGAATGCTACATTTAGATATCAGATCATAAAGAGGTGGTTTTCTCACTTAAACCTTGGGATTAATGGTATCTTGGACCTTATTGGAGGGGTGTGGGCTACCATTCTCTTTAGGTGAAGAGTAATAACTAGTTCTACTATAATGAGGGGTGGCTTGGGAGATTCATTAGTATTTTTATGTTTTAGTAAATCACATTCCAATTGAGTAGAAGATGTGTTATTATCATTAACATTAGCATTATTTTAAATGGAATCATTCATAGAAGTAAAAATAACATTTAGAAGTGCATTATGTTTGAGAGGAGTGAGAGAAGAGTTAGAAATATGAGATGTATATTATTCTTCACTATGTGCATAATTATCATCATCATTGTCATATATGTAATATTTTTCATAATCACTCTCATTTTCATATTCATTATCACTTCCATCATCACTAGGGAGATGTGTAAGAGAAGAATTTAATTCTTTTCTAATATGAAATAAATTATTTTTTGAAATTGGAATATCATGTGCATCTATGTTATCCATGAATGAAATACATGCATTATTTTCATGTGTAATATGAGAAGTAAGAGAAGGAGATTTTTCATTTGAACATTCTTTTGATAAAGTAGAGTGAAGAACATGAGATGTATCATTTGAACTATGCATTGATAATTTGATTATATTGTGTTTATATTGTTGTAATTTGAATATTGAATTAGAAAATGAGAGACAGATTAGGTTCATGTGGAAGCAAGCTATCACCAATAAGAGTTTCACTTGGAAATGAATGACTAATTTGTTCCTTTGGTGCATTGTGCATAGGAGAATGAGGTGAGAAGTATCTTTCCCATTTATCAAAATTATTTTCTTTAGAAGAAGGAATAAAGAAATGGGCTTTAGAGAAAAAGATTCACCTATTTGTGCTTCACCATCATCATTACATATATCATCGTATCATTCATTACAATAATAGTCATTATCTTCACTGTAAATGAAATCATTTTCTATAGTTTTAGGTAATGTGTAATTTTGCAAATTTGTCCAATCATTGTCATAATTTTAAGAAAATTTTAGAAATTTATCTATGGGATGAGAAGGAGGAATTGTCTTTGTGGCCATTTTATTTATGTCACCAAAGAGAATTTTAAAAAGTATTATGAAGAAAATAAATTTAAAAAGAACTTTTATCATTGAAATTTTGAAATTACTTTTGATAATCCAAACATTTTGCAAAAAATCCAAATTATTTTTCTAAAAATTGTAATGGAGGAAAACTTGAGGTTTGAAGACCTAGTTTGGAAATCTAGGGTTTTAGAATTTTTGAAAATTATACAATAATTTTAAATTATAAAAATGAATTTGAATTAGGATAAATGCACAAAAATTAATATAAAAAGTAGAATTTTATAAATTAAATTTTTGCATAAGAAACTACTAATTTTGAAAATTTGAAATTATTTTTGATAAAGTAATCAATTTGTAAAAATTCCAAGATAGTTTTATAAAATTTGTAAGGGAAGAAATCTTGGTGTTAGATGACCTAGTTTTGAAATCTAGGGGTTTGAGCTAGGGTTTTAGAATTTTTGAAAATTATGTAATAATTTTAAATTCTAAAAAATATTTTGAATAGGAAAATTTTACAAAAAATAATACAAAAATCAAAATTATGGAAATTAAATTTTTGTACAAAATATGAAGGAAAACTCCTAAGTGTAGCTAGGGTTTGTTTGAAGTAAGTCAGTTTCACTAAATGTTTTATTATTTTTAGGAATCTAGTATTTATATCCTAAATAATAAAGGTCTAGAATAATAGGGAAAATATAGATAAATGGGGGATAATAATAATTTTAATAGATAATTATATAAGAAAAATACAAATTAAATTATCTAGTTTTGGACTAAAATAGATGATTTTAAGGTTGGAAATTAAAGAGTAGAACTGAGACACTATCATGAATCTAAATCTGGCTTTTATTTTTTTATTGGATAGGAGCACTAGAAATATGACACCCTAGTGTTTTTCAATATATTCCTTCTTAGTAATATTGTCCTAAGGATATAATATTTTTAGGTTTTGTTTGACTAGTTAATATGATCCTTCATACCAAATCTTAGGGGCTAAAAGTTAACAGATCTCATTGTAGGTTTGTTTTAGTCTTAAATACTCCAATCTTGGGTTGGTAAGGTTCAAATTATCTTATAAGTAAATACTAACATTTAGATTGATCTGAGGCTTCCTCTAATTATTTTGGAGAAATATTCTTAACTATATATTTAATTTAGATTTTAATGTGCTAATGAAATGGTGGAAGAGGTTGTATTTAATCATTTTGTGCTCAATTTTTTTGGATAAAGCATTCCAACGTTTGATAAAAGTTTAGGTAGTCTCATTTTTCACTTGTTTACAATTGATAGAATGGGATAAGTTGTATTTTGGAAAATTGTTAGATTAAAACTCTTAGATTAATTCACTAAGTCCTAAAAACTATAAATGGAGTTGTAATTTAGTTGATTTTACCATTTTGAATCATCATAAGAAAAGGTTTTGTAAAGTATTTTGGTAGTGTCAAAGGTATTAATTTGAATAGATTCTATAAATATTACCAAAGGCTTTCAAATGCAAATCAAGATTAGTGGATCCATTATAGGAAATTGCAGGAGTGATGTAACCTTGTCAATGTCTATAATTTAAGGTACTAAGGGTTGATTTTGAATGTGTTTGATGACTTTATTATGAATCAAGCATTTCATAATGAGATTTATAAGAGCATATCTAAGAGGGTGGGGGAGGATTTTTCATTTTACACTCCCCACCTAATCTATTTATGTAGATTTTTCATTTTCATTATATAAGAATCATTATTAGCTTTAATGTTACCCATTTTGAATTATTTATTATATGATGATTTCATTATAATAAATAATATATTAGTTCAAAGTAGAGGCTTGTGTGGCATGTTAAAATATATTATACATGTAATCAATATTAATTTTAATGTAATAAATTTGCGTAGGCCCATTAAAAGAGAGACCCACAACATTATTAGTTATAATGGGCATGGTGGATGAGGAAGGAAATGATGAATGAAATGAGGAAGTTGTAAGCTTATTTTCCCCAAGTATTGTAGAAAAATTGGGATTAGGGGAAGGAGGATATTCCATGTGGGGTCCCATAATGAGATTATAGAAAAAAAGGGAACTTACCCCAATGATCATGATGTTCTTTGATATATATTTTCATTTTATGTTTATAATCTATTTCACATTCTTCTTGAACCTCAAGCTCTTAGAGTAGGTGACCTTGTCTAGTGATTTTAGGGTTTCTATATGGCTTTTAGAATTTGGATCTATTTGGATCTTATATTATAATCTCTTTAAATTTGATATTAACTCATGGAAAAATTATAAGGTATGTAATTTTTTTATAAAATATATAAGGATTGGTTAGTTTCATAGCATTAGTAATTTTATAAAATCCTTGAAAATAATGTTAGGCTTTCCCTTTTGGATTGGTCAAAGATATGTTATATAGTGTAATAGAAAATATCAACTATATCGAGTTATTTGGTGTAGTTGAATGAACATTAATGTTAAAAGTAGATGGTTTTGGATTGGCTAGTATAATTGGGAACTTAAATAGATATAATAAACTATATAAATAAGTATGATATAATACAATCACATAAACATATTATATCACATTGGTATATGCATCTGATAGGAAAATGATAAGGTTAAACTCTATTGGATTGGTTGATTTAATTGGTAAGAATACAAAAATTATATGAAAGTGGTTGATGCAGTTGGAAATAAGGATGAAACTATATTGAGATGGAAAGTATAGTTGTAGATACACTAATAAAGTTGAACTATATTAGGATGGTCAATGCAATTAGAAAGACACTAACAAATATATCAAGTTGGTAGATATAGTTGTCACACATAACATACAATGGTATTAGATTGGCTAATACATTATGAAAATAAATAAATTGATAATTTAACTAAGTACTATCAAACTAAACAAATATGGATGTATTACTAAGATATATGTGTTTGACTTGTTTTCCATCATATATATGTATCCTAATCATAAATACTAAATAATACCTAAAGGTTACTGATTATGGAGGATTATACAATCCTATAGCTATAATATCCAATATATGAGGTACATTGAGAATAACTTTAAGGCTAACTTCTTATTAGTGCACTACAAAATCAAATAGTTAAAATGCTTATTATAGTATAAAAATAAAAACCCTGGGTGTTTCCAATATACTATAAAATATGTGAAAAGTAAATTATATATATATTTCAATCTAATGTCTTGAGTTTTCAGATATTACCCCTCACACCTTAACTTAGGGGAAAGTAATGACCACTTGACCTAGAATTACAACTCCTATAAGATTTATAACTATTGTAACATATTTTTAGGAAGATAAACAAAATTATAAATAAATATCATTAAAATAGAAGTAAAAATATGTAACACGTAATGAAATTAACAAATTCCCAGAATGATATTAGGCTAATTGATACATTAAAATAAAAATTTGATAAAATAGAATTGTATCAAACTAGTTGATATAGTTGGCAAATAATATGTAAATTTATCAAGTTAGCTAATATAGTTTTGAAAAGACACAAAACTATGTCATATAATTTTATACAACTAAAAATAATAAAAAATTATATTGGCTTGGCCAATATAATCACTAATACTAATAAATTATTTTAGGATAGTTGATACACTCATATTGAATGATATATGGTGGTTTTGATGATGTTGCTAAGAATCTAAAACAATAAGCATGAATTTTATCCAACAAGAGGATGGATAATATTCATCTTAGGTTCACCAAAATATTTACATAAAATAGGATGACCTAAAACTATCTTATTGTTGTCAATAGACTAAGTTTCAAAAAGGGTTAATAAAATAGAGCCTACATATTCTTAGATGATCATGTAAGGACCTAGGATATGTGTATACCTATCCAAGGGTAATTTAGAACTTAAATTTCTTGAGAAAAGGGTTATAAATCATAATCCCATGACATAAGGATATAGCTCCCACTATGGTTAAACAAAGATAAATGAGTCTAATAATTATTTTAAATATGCACATAAAGTAAATGATTGTAATAAGTACAATTGAATTATGGGAAGTGATTATAAATATGGTAAAGAATAATGGTCAACCAAATTAGGGTCTATGAACCCTAAGTTGTTAAATTGAAATCCTAAGTAACCCTATATCTATACCATCTTATTTGGTATAAGGAAAATTATAAGAAAGGATACACACATACATATAAAAATCAATAAATAATATATGATATACTAAGGAAAGGAAAGAGTATAATAATATAAATATTTATGTTTGGGTGGATCCTTGAATTCTTCAGTATCCCTAATTGGATATTGTGCTCCTTTACAATAGATGTTGTATGTTTAATACCTAGACATGCTTATTTAGGAATTTATAAATACATCTCCTATTGAGATTCAATGACATAACATGATAAGACCTCTGAAATAAGGTTATAAACCACTAAATATCTCAAATACTACTCATGGTAGAAATGTGAGCCAAGCAGAGAGTATGGATGTGATATATTTATTTTAAAATTAAATATGACCCCTATATAAATAATTATAATACCCAAAACTAACCCTAATTTATATGTTGATAGTATTATCCAAGATAATATCAATGGAATATGTCAGTTGAAATAATATGATATCAACAAAACTAATGTAGTAAAAATGATAGAAGACAAATTCAGAGATGTATCGATGAGTTAAGGAAGATAACAAATCTGGATGGAAAGTAGATAGAGAGGAAAGACATATATAAACTCAAAAGGCACCATACTAACATTAATGATAATATGATAGAATAGAATTCAAACTTTCTCTTTAAAAATACCAAAAGTTGATCCCACCCCATTCCCAATGTACCTTTGATGGTGTGCAATCAAGGAGATTAATGTATCAATTATAAACTATAAGATAAAGTATCAGTAAAGTGATAAAATGAAAAATAACATGTGTATATAACATAAATGATTAATTTACAAAGAAAACCAAAATACAAGGTCAAACCAATTGATAACAAGAATGAGACAAAATTTACAACCATTGCAATATTGTAACCTAAAAATAAACTATAATTGATAGCTCCACCAAAGAGTTAGTTTTCAATATTACCATCACCTCTTCATGTACTACTAAATAAGTTACTTGAATGTAACCTTATCAAACTTCATCCTCCATAAAATATTGATCCAAACAAGCCTACACTAAGGAATTATGATGGCATTACATATTATAACTATCATCATATTTCAATACATTCAATAAATAGATGTGTCAAATCGAGACATAAGATAAATATATTATTCATGATAAAATGATCAACTTGGGAGCCCATATAAAGTAATTTATACCAAAAATAATATAAATTAAAAGATGAATATATTTACTTATCCATTTCCTAAACATTAGAAAACACAAGTTAAGGATATGTTAGAGGTATATTATTCAAACAACATGCATTCTCCATCTCTAGCATATGGTCATATGATAGATACAATTACTATCACACTCATTGATACTTCACCATAATGGCCTATGATCACATTGAATGACAAAAATATTATTCAGTATGATTTATATTTTCATGCACACTTAATATGAATCTATATTAATGAGCAACCCATGCACTATGTCATGATCACTAATTTTTCAATTGATAACATTTTCATGATGACACTTATTTACTCATCTAAGTATACACAATAGATATTAAAATATACATCAAAATTACATAAGGTATTCTATTAAAAAACATCTTGGGGCATATAGTATTAGCTCTAATGGAAGGCCATCCCATATTACCCTTGTCATTCCTAGTTCTAAAAACTAATAATGTCTTTGACATGTTATTAGGATGCCCTTAGATTCAAAAAATGTGTACATTATCATCTACAATACAATGATGTATAAATTACATACACTGTAATAATTTAATCATAATTATAGGTGTACAATATGAGTACCCTTTATATCCAATTGTATATCCTCTTCCACCACAATCATCATTGTAGTTATTTGTTACACCTATTTAAGATAATTATTTAAATATTTATTTTACACCAACTAAATATAATTATATTGATATGTTTATCACATCTATGTAAGATATTTCCATAAACCTAGTCTACGGGAACAAAGTTGGGCCTATTATAAAGTTAACTATTCAACACCAATCACATTATATTGTTACCTAGATCCCACATAATCCATCATCTCCTATAACTATACTTAGTTATTACCACATATATTTTATCATGTTCCATAATGAACATAAGTATTAAGATAGTATTTACTATACAACAAACCACATAGATTCCACCACCATCTAGAGTTACCCATCATATAAGGAGTTATATGAGTAATGATCATTAAATTTACTATATAAACATGAATTTATTTTATATTATAAAACACACACACATTTGGTATCTCTCATCGATGATAGAGGATCCTTAAACTATTTGATAAAAGAACTTACTATTAACTTCACATCAATATGATCATTTGTTATCTTTTCCAAAAATAAAAATTATAAAAATACAAATAATCAAATAATCAAGAATATAAAAAAACATTCAAAATATTTTTAAAATAAAAAATCATGACTTGATCATGACATGATTACATGTTACACTATTTTCATATGTCATTTATAACATGTTTGGTAGATGGCATACTATTTTGATATACACATACAATTCATGGTATATGAGTGCGATCTAGGACATAAAGGTTACACATGGACATATAGATGTTGGAATATCTTATGCCTAGTGACCATGTTGATTCTAGGGGAAAACTATTCCATATGTTTCACTATTTCAAATTATATATCTATATGACATTATACCATGTTAATCTATGTATGTTGCTTACACACGTCATGATAGTTAGTCATATCTCACATAGTACTACATGGATATGTTATTATACTATAAATTAAATCTGATACATGTTGATGGAGTAGACATACTCCCTTGTTCTATGCTCCATTAATGTTATAAGTATCTTACATGATAGGATAATGTATGCATGTTTGTTGTGATTAGCCCTTTGCACCTTCTTATGACATATTTATGTACTTGATTATGGCCCTAGGCCTTTTTTATGTGACATTTTTGATGTCCCTTGTTTGAAACATCTTTATGTCCCTTTACATGTGGCACTTGGTCTTATTTTGTGTGACATATTCATTTACCTTATATTAATCCCTTGGACTTATGTGTGACACTAACACTTCCACTTTTTGAGCTTGCTAATATTGAGTGGTGCCATGGTCTATATAAAAACATTATTAGGTATAACACTACATTATGATTCATTGATACACATATATATACATGACCCTTATATTCCTTGCATTACATATTTTACTTACATTCCTTGGTTTACACATACATTACTATAATGAAACATTTTCCACATGTTCACATGATATTACATGATGTTATCTTTATACATGGCATGATACAATTAAATCTACTTATTAGATGAGTGACTTATAGGAAACATCCCTCATCCAAAATGGAGGCATTAAAATGGGCTTATCATAGAGACATATGCCTAAATGAAAATAAAATTAGATTAGAATATAGATTTTAGATAGTTAGAATGGTTAAAATATCATATGGTTCAATTAAATGATATATATTAACACATTAATTTATATGATAGGGGTATATGCCATGCATGTGTACTCACTTTATAGATACTTTATCATATATTAGTATAAATTTGGGTGCATTGCATAGGAATGATAACACAATTTATAGGAACTAGAATTAAAGGTTTCCACATACACATATATTTGAGATTCAAGTTCTCAAATTTATCATATATATGTATAAAACTATATATCAGCTGGTATATATTCAGGGGGCATGATAATAGTTCATGCACATTATTTTATTTATTTTATGATTAATAGAGTCTTAACCTAACCAAAAACCTAGTCTGGTAGAGTAAAATGTATCACTAAATAAACATTCAACCACAAATTTGAATTGAAAATAAATGATATTGAGAAACTAGATTTTTTACAAATAATGTAAAAGATAAATGAACAAATTTTCTATTTGAGGCTCACAAAGTTATGTCTTTTTTTTACCTTGACTGTGATTGTGGCACAATCATATTTGATTGTTTAAATTTAGATTTGACATGGGATAATAGCATGGGATATGGATATTAGTGGGATGTGATATTTTATAATTAGAATATTTATGTCCAAGATCCTCTTGTGATAAAAATGTAAACTGGGATCTTGTGTAGATTCACTAGTAGATGCGCTTCAGCCTGACACAAAACTAAGATCATTGGATTCAACCTATTTTTCACCATACTTATTAAAAATATATTATAGTCCTACATTCAAGACTAAAATAAAGATAAAATGGAAAATGGAAAAGAAATGGGGAGTGGGGATGGTCAAGCTGTCCTGAGAGCTCCATTGTATTGAGTGTTACCTACATAACCCCAATTATAGGTACCTCAATACACTGTATTTATCCATATAACATATGTGTGATAATGGATCATTCATGGTGTGTATATAAATTCTATTCACATAGGCCCTCCTCTTGGCTAAATCATGTAATATATATGTGATATGTATGAACTTTAGATAAATGTAGAGATTGAGCTTGTTATTATATATTTTCTTTATTATGTTGGTGTTGAATTATAAGTGCTAGATTTAAAATTCCTTAGGGTACCCTATGAATATAAGACTCATAAATTTTAATTTTGAAAACATATTTGCATGTTGATCAGCTCAAAAAAGCATAAAAAGTCTTAAAAAGAGACCAAAAGAAAATTGAATACAAAATTATTCTATAACATGTGTTAGACAATAATAGGGTATTTAGACAATATCAAAGTGCACTACTATATAGTTAGGGTGGTATTTTACAAATTTAATAAAACTAAAGAATTATAATAAATTAATACCATGGATCCCTATGAATCTAGCATGTAAGACTAAAGAAAAAGACTAAAATCAATATGAATAAGTGATAAATAAGACACATGATACAAACAACATATGCAAATGGGAACTTAATTCAACATTAGGAGCTTATGTAAATATAAAATCCATAAAAAACATGATAATTGTGTTTTTTGACAATATTTCGTTGTATACAATCCCCCTAATTATATCGATGAAATATAATTAAAATGAAGAAAGTCATACATGTACTTGACTATACATAATGTTCTTACTTGTAAATGGAAGTGTCATGGGTTTAATGTGATCAACCCACATAGAGAGAGGATTATATATAATAATGTACTCTTATTATCCAAGGAGTTAAACAAGACTTAGAGTGATTCCTATGAAGTGAACCCATGATATAGATTTTATGTATTGAATCTAGGTAAATATTTTTTTTATGAGGAACCAATGTATACTTCCCCCACTCTTTTTTGGGTAGATATGTGCCTAGAAGTCAAACTCTATTTAGCTTCATTCCCATAAAACTCAAATATATTAAGCACTAGTGTAAATAAATCTAAATCATCCACCACATATTACTATAAGATTCATTCTAGTGAAAAAACTATTGTAAGTACAATTTTGAACCGAGTCTAGTGTAATCATATGATAGAAAATGAAATGATTTGTCATTTTTTATATAGAATTTAGTGTAAGACTAGGAAATGTGAATGTGTTCCATGTGACATACCACCAATATAATAACTAGGCAAAAATGAGTCACATAATCAAAGTAATAAATTTGATTTTTAAGTAATAAAGTTATGTATATGTAGTCTTGCACTATGTTCATGGCGCCATTATTATAACTATGTAAAAATTGAGATAAACTACATAAATTATGTGATCATGTTCCATATACATATGCTATTTTTATTGACAATCTATAAAAAATGGTTTGAAATATCTAAGAGAACTAATAAGATACTAAAATAAACTATGATAACTAGTAGCAAACTGAAACCATTATTCTATGTAAAGCTATAAATATGAGATAAACCAAGAAAACTTTAGTAAATATGTTAAAAAATGTTGAATCGCTATGTCATACTATGTATAATGTGTATAAACTATGATATTATGAGCTAAAATATATATGTTGAAGCATAGAAAATCATAACTAATGGTGTATCAAGTAAATCTAAATATGACCTGAGACAAAATGTGGTATGCAATAAATATGTATTAAGTCAACTATCATTTATGTATATGATTTAATAGAAATAGTAATTATGTATTACCCATTTTAGTGAGAGGGATTAAATTTTTGTAAGGAGTTCAATCTAAAAGTGCTAACAAAAATAACTAGAGTTAGGAGTCTAGTTTACAAGATGCTTAGAATTGAGGTTTATCATTATTAATAGATTTAACATAAATTACTGCTCATATGGTTACCCATGGAAATAAATAAATTCATAAAGGAAAATGAAGTATGTGTCACCCTGGTGACAAAAGAGTAGGTATAGGAGTGAGACCTATATGATATGAGATGTATCATGATTATATTTTACAGGGAAGAAATGGTTCTAAGATTGAAACTATGGTTTTAAAGATATCAAACTTTTAATTATTTAACAATCTAGATTTGATAGTGTGGGGACAATACTTTAGGAACATGGTATAATTCAAAAATTATATATGATTTGGAAAGTGAAAAGTTTTAATTCATTATGTAATTATGGAAGTTGTAAATGGGATCTCTAAGTTTTTCCAACATGCCTCAAAAGAAAGCAGTTTATTATATTTGGTTTGAGGAGGTGGAAGCTATAATTCAATATAAGGATGAAATTAGCCTATAAATAAATGCAACATCTCTCCATTTTCACTATAAATATTAATTTAGGTAAATTTTCTAAATTTTATTTATTGAATAGTGTATTTTCACATTTTTATGCACGTCCTAATTTTTTTTGGGGGGGTGGGGGTTATCTAGACATGCATTGTGTATGTCTGAGTTATAGTGTTATTATCCAATGTTTTTTTTCCTTTTTTGGGGTTCTATAGTAAAAATTACATTATGTGTAATTAAAATGTGTTTTATCTATGTTTTATGGATTTTAGTATGTTGTATGAACATATTTTTTATTTCTGATGTTTATACTTAATTTTTACATGAGGACGTGCATTGTAGGGAGTTATAATGAGATTATATGATGGATTTTATGTATGGGATACCTTTTTATGATGAGAAGTAAATTTTTTAGAGGGATGGACTTGGAGATGTGGGTTGGATAGATCTAATACCATATGATGCACACATGATTAATGTATTAGCTGAGTGGTGAGATGCAAACACTTACACATTCTAGTTGCCTATGAGTAAGATGATACTTAATCTGTAGGATGTCTAGAGGATACTTTGATTTCTAGTTATTTGTATGAGGGTGGTATTAAATTATGTTATAATTCCTAAGCCCATAGATAATGAATGCATATATTTGATTGTTATTCTATATGTGCATCATCATAGAGGTAGTGAGCTAGATGTTATATTGACTATAATTATACTATAGTAGAGAGATTTTGGATTAAATTGTGTTTGATTCAAAAGCTTCTAGTCAAAAAATCAAACACAATTTAATCTATAATTTCTCTACTATAATTAATGGACTATGGAGATACCATTGTTATAACTATACTATAATGTCAATCATAGTTATGGAAGGAGTGGTATATCTAATTCATATAGTATGCACTCTATCATTCATGATATAGAGGAGTATGAGATTGTGTAATAATGGGGTAGGTTTAGGTTTTCTCAATTGTACCATGATCTATAAGTATTTACACATGAGGCATTTAGTAGAAAAATTGGTTATGCCATGTTATTACATTATTGCACCCACATGAGCATATAGTAATTGCTCGACAAATGGGGATGCCATGTAGTGTTGGGCACATACATAGATGTTTGAATATAAATTGATGACTATGAGTAAGGTATAAGATCAAAGTGCCATGTAGTGTATAAATATATAAGATGAGTTTATGGTTGAGTTTATTGTGTGGATCCCATATAGAGGGTTTTTGGGTGGCATTTAGATGGTACACAACTACAACATATATGAATTAGTTGATGCTTTCATGATTATTGGTGGAATGTTAATGAGTGATTTCAATATGGTATGGTCACATGATAGTTTGAGGTACAACAAGATGTGCCCTAGATCTAAGGGTATGGATGTAGAGTGTACGATATCTAGTGATACCAAGTGATAGGATTCTGACATTTATGTCAAATATTTTCTTATTATAGTATATGAGAGGGATAATTTGATAGATATCCTATATGTCGATGATGTGGGATGGTCTAATGAATATATGGCATGGTAGAGATGACATAGATGGGATCTATTATTCTTAGGTGGAGGAGTAGTGGATGGTGATGACATGTTAGACCTTGAGCCTCTCAGGGAATTTGAAGGTATATAATGTTTTAAAATTGGTTTTTCACCTTTCACACTTATTTTTTTTAATTTAGTAATATATATATATATATATATATATATATAGTGTTTATTCATTTTGTGTCTATGTAGGTGATGAGGATTACTAGGTGATGACTATTGATTTCATGATTCATGATCTAGCATGGCATGTTCATGATCATGTTTTGGATGGTTGTTTTATAGATTTAACTATGATAGTTTATGTTTTTCTCACACCTTTATTTGATCAAGGTAAAATTATTATTATAATATATGTTTGAGATGTGATAGAATAGGATGATTTGAGAGCTGAGATGGCAAGGCTAAATATGCCCCCTCAAGATTTGATGGGTGGTTTATATCCTAGGATATTCTATGAGTATGTAATGAGAGCATGCCAATATTAATCCACATCTATTTGTGTATGAATATTGAGAGAGGAGAGAGAGAGGTCAATTTCTAAGATACGAGATGATTTAGGGATTCTAGTACTAGATCTCCTATGGTAGTTGATATAGATGATGTTGATGAGGAGGGTCCTATAGAACAGACTCTTATCATAGAGTGATGTATGATTTATGTAATTATATGATTTTTTTACATATATTGATATGAGACATTTTGGTACCATGGAATGTGTAATGATTGTATTGATTTAAAATCTTAGACTTTAAGATAGTTTTTAATTTAAACTGCTTATGTTACAATGCTAGTATTATAGTTTTTGATATCTATTTGAGAATTATATAAGAAATATATAATCCCATAATAATCATCTCTCCACCTCCACCTTGAAGTTAATAATAACTATGAACCATACTAATCATGTTGCGTAAGTGAATGACTATACGCTAGTGTTGATACTACCATGTGCATATTTATAGTATGAATCTATGTATGATATGTTGAAAAATATTTGTCAAATTTATCACTATCATTTTTTATTTATTATGTTTTCTTGGTGTCAAAACAATTTTTTAAGTTATCTTATCTTTATGTATTATATTCCATTTCTATTGAATTGGTGGTACCACTAATTTATCATAACTATTGCTCGAGAAACCTTTATAGTCACATGATAAGTAACCATTGGTTCCATGATAGGAATGTCTTGTAATAACTTAGTTATGGTAGAATTAGATCTAGGATAATGAGGATAAGGATACCTAGATGTCCCCTTCGAAATGTGATAATACCTCTATCAACAAATTACTCATTTCAGTCTCTAATTACACAATAATAATTATCATAATGGCCATTGATATGATAATAGTTTCAATATGGTTAATTTTTAACTCTATACAAGTAACATGGTGGATGATTTATTTGGAGGAAATTTAATATTCCTTTTATCCAATAGTTTTGAGATAATTTCATGAGGCCTATATCTAAATTCATCAAATTGTATGTTGAGGTAAACATTCCCTATTTCTAAAAATGAGGACCCTTGTTCAATTTCACAAAGTATGATATAGATTAAGCATTAAAATTGATAAAAATGCATTATTGAACATCATGTTTCACTTTATCTTTCATTTTCATAGTATAAAATAAGATGTTGTTGACATTTGGCTCATGTGTTTCTATCTTGCAAGATTCATGGATCTCCATTAGAATGAACAAATGTTCATAGCTTTATACTTCAATGATTAATTTGACTCTTAGTCAATTAAATAATATGGTTTCATTCAAAACATTATGATAACCTTTGGTCCCTAATTGATCAATTTAATCTAAGTTTAAACAACATTCAAAACCTTAGTCTAAGTTACGTAGCCTAAGTTCTAAGTTACTTAGCAATAGTTAGATATTTTGACAGGTCATTTTCTTAAATTTAGTCTTAGATTAATTTTAACTAATGTTTTAATTGAGTTTATTAATTCATTAAAAACTTAGTATAAAATTGCCCTAAGTCTTTATATATCATGAGTACTTATTCATTGATTTTATTGTTTGCATATATGAATTAAACATGTGGATACCAAGTGGCAAAATCTTTGAAGATCATATCTAAGATCAATGGCACATGGATGATCTCCCTAAGATAATAAGTCCAATTTTATTGGATCAAAGATTGATGATGAGTGTAAGTAAATCATGATCAATGATCCATGTTGAAGGCAAGGGTTAAAAATTTAAGATCAAAGATCAATGGTGCATGTTCAATCATACAAATGAATATCTAATGGTGATCTCAAAGTAAACATTTCAAAGGATCCTAAGATGAAATGTGATGGTGAAAAGTGTCACACTCATGGTTAATTAGATGCAGATCAATGATCCACATTTAATAAAGTGAATAGGATATAGATTAATGGTCCACATTTAATCAAGTGAATAGGCTATAAATCAATGGTTTACATTTGATCATATGATCAATAGATTGATAACACACATTCAATCATACAGATTAAAATATCAACAGATCATATTTAATCCTATAGATAAGGATTGATGATGTAAAGTAAGTGGAGTGAAAGATCCCAAATTGAATATGAGACCACCACATGACCCAAAATCATTAATCAAATATAATCTTTTAGTAGGGTACATCAAAGGCATGTGGAGCCACCAAGTGTTATAATCTTAGAGGCTTGAACAAAAAATCAATGGCCATGGTGAAAGTCAAGGTTAGGAGACTCCTAAAGAGATTAAACAAATGAATTCAATCAATACGCAGGGGGCACAAGATGATAACACATGTCCAAGGTGACAACAATCAAGATTTAAAATTAAATAAATATCATGACAAAGAGATGTAATATAGGCATAAAAGTTAGATCAAAAGATTTTATGGACTTGAGCATGTGAAGGTATAAATACGATATCTAAATTTTATCTAAGTTAACAAATTACATCTTTAAAACTCACTTTCCACCATTAAATATATATTTAAATCTTTAAAAATCCTTAAAACATATGAGAAACCCTATATTGTTCTTACATTCACTAATTCAAACCAAAACAAAGAGATTGGTGATCAAAATTATTCAGGAAGTTCAAACAGATAGTAAGAAGAGTTGAATTCTCATTTGTAATTGGATAATATGATTAGATTCATAACAATGGAAACATATGAAGCTAATTCAAATAAAGTAGTTGAATTATACCTCTCATTAGATGTAGAAGGCCAAGTTTTCAAGGATAGAAAGTTTGTAACTTCCTCATTAAACACTAGAGATAATATTTTTTTGAATTTGTTCTGGACAATTGAGAACCAAGGGATTTTGACCAAATAAGAAGGGAAGCTACTTCCAGTGAGGATTCTTTATGATGACATAGTAGTAATTCAAATTATTAGAATCCATTATGTTACTACTAAACCAAAGGTACTACACTATATCAATGTCCTGAATCCTATTTTCAAAGATATTTAAATTAATAAGGGTATGTTTATTTATGAACCTAGTCTAAGTAAAATTGCATATATATCCCCTATTGATTTTGAGTCTTAAAATAAATATCTTAGGCCCCAAATAGACCTAGATTCCATTAATACATGAGCCCAGAAACACTCCATGATGGATGTCCTTGAAAAATGGTTAGAGACTAGTAACAAGGTCATTGTTGATCCAACAAAGAAAATCATTGTGAGCCAATTTAGACCCAAGGTTAGAATGGTCATGACCATGTTAAATAAGCTATGTGTATTTGTGCATATGACACATGTTGAACTAATATGGGTAGCTGTTATCTATTTCATCATTGAGTAAATGGTAGTCCCCCCTTTAGGTGAAATCATTAGCATTTCCATAAGTAGATAGATCTATGGGATTAAAACAAAGAATAAGACTAAATTTTAATTGATGTCATATTTGATATATTCCCTATGTGCCACTACCAAAATCCTAAACCAAAGAGAATGGTACCCAAATTGTGTCTCAATATTACTTCAAATTCCACATCTACAAATATAGAGACCATATCTAGCTCATTTGTGACTATGTTTACCCTACTTTGAGCCAAGCCATTTATGGTATCCCCATGATGAGGATGAGCCCTTTCATAAATAAATACATTGAGATAATGGGGGAAATATAGATATATCCTAATTTCATAATTATAATAATTAAAGGAACCCAAACTACCCCTCTTAAATTATTAGTTCATGTGCCTAACAAGTTGGCAGAACAAGAAATTGCACACCAATTATTTAATGGGACAGATGGAATTTTTAAGACTAAGAGAAAGGAATTTATACATGGTTTTATCATGAAAATTATTAGAATAATTTTCAAGAAATGGGACCACTTTAAAGTTACTTCAAAACATAGGCTTTCCTTCAACCTATAAATATATGACCATAGATAATGGGATCCATATGGTAGAGTAAAGGAGCATTTGAGAATCAAATGTATTTTAGATGTTCCCTATGAGCATGAATCTAATGCATTAGAATTTAAATACACCAAGGTAGCCTTCTATTATGAAGTTGATATAAGATTAAAAGAGCACAATATAAAGCTTGACTTCAAATTGTAAAGAAACCAAAAGATGGAAGATATATGGAAGTTATGCCCAAGATAATATCATTTGATAGATGTTGATTCTTATAAGCTCACACTAGTAGATGTACCATCAGAACATAATATTAAAGAGAGGAGAGCAACCAAATTTGTTTCAAGTTCACCAGTTCTTAAATCCTCTAGAATAGTATAGCAATATTTACCTCAATAGGAGGTTCATATGATAGATTTAGATCCCCGTGAATCTCTTGAAGATGCACTCAGAATGATTTCCATGAAATATGAATTATATTCAAATCCATAAAAAGAGAAGGTTGAGTAAACTAATAAGGAAAAAGGAAAACAAAATTATTTGGACCTAGTGATTATTGATCCTCCTAAAAGGAACACTAAGACTACAATTGTCTCAAAATATAAGAAACCAAAAGTGGCCATAACTCCTCCTTTGAAAGAGATAAATCTCTTTAGTGAATATAATCTAATATATGGACCAACTATACATGAATGGTTCATATATGATCCAAGGTTGGAAAGGATTCCTATTACTTATCATTCATTAGCCAAAATAAAGACTACAGACATTCCTATACACTAATAATTGAAGCTTTGGATAATTGCATTTTATGATGAATAATCAAGGAGATTGGATACTCCAAGTCAAGCAGTTGACATACAAGCAAAGGTGCCAATCAAACATATGGGACAATCTTCAATTAGGGTTAAATATGATCTAATTTATATAGGCTTACAAAGGGTCAATAAGATAGTGTTTATTAAAGGAGGCCAAGAAATCCTACATCAAAAGGTGGAGCCTTTTATTCAATTGACTTAAAATAAAGGATAAGGACTATGGGATGATGCCATATTAGAAGAAGATGTCCTAGAGCTCGTTCAATATCAAGTAGAGATGTTACAAGCTACCATCAAAGGACTAAAACAAGAGAAGAAGAATCTATAAGGGAAAACCATTCTATCAGTCCTAGTGGATATTGTTAATAATCTTGAAGAAACCATTTATAATACATTCAATTGTTTAAAAATAATAAGGTCTGAACTAGACATGGTGAAAAAATAGCATTCCATGGCCATAAACCAAGTTAACCAATGGCAAGCTTCATATAAGAAAATAAAGGCATTGGTCAAGATACCAATGTAAGGCTAGATTCTTGAGCTAAAAATGGTCAGCCTATCACACTTGAATATGGCTATGATAGTCTTGATGGAAAATATCAAGGATTTTAATAAGTGATCAAAAGGCATTTAAATACTTTCAAATGATTTTAAACAAATAGAGGTAAGAATGGCACAAATGCTAGGGAGCTTGATCAAGGATCTAACCATTCCCAATCAAGTGAGTTTAATAAGTGATGAAGAGTTCCAACATAGGGTTACATAATTCATCCAAGAGGTTAAGAATAAAATCAAAGGCACCACATGGGTAGATAATAAATGTATCTTGAACTTGATCTTGATAGCCAATGAAAATATTAGTGATGATAGGAACATCAAAGAAGTAATGGATAGAGTAGATGAAGTCTTCAAGTATCTGGTAGGGAAAGAATAAGAATTGTTCATCGATCCAATCATCAATTTGAGACTGATTAATGGACAATATGAAAAATCCATGAAGATGTTGCAATAAAAGCAAAAGGCTAAAATTACAAGAGCATCGCAAAGTCAACATAGTTTACTTGGAATATTATTTTATACCTAACCATGTAAATCATTTGAAAAAAATATAATTTTTTTAAAAACATGAAAAATATGTAACACACATGTCTTATAGGTCAGTCATATTTAAAAGTTTCATTGGTTCTAAAATTTGTATAAGGAAAATTGTCCTTGACACTTGTCTAATTCTTTTTTGATAATGGATAACTAACATACCTCATAGGTTGCCTATAAAAGGGGGTATTGCCATTCTAAAGAGGATGAAGTTTTTAGAGATAAACTTTTGTGTAGATTTTGGAGCAAGTAATGCAAGCAAGATAATTTTGAAAGATTGTTTCATATTTGTTTGTTTGTTTTTTATCGTGGTTGCTTCCTCAAGTTTCTTATTTGATGTTTAGATTTGAATAACTTTATGAATTCTATATGTGCATATGTTAATGCAAGGTTGTTAATTTGAGATTACACTAGGTTGATTGAAAGTTTTTAGATTCATTTCAATACCCTTGCTTTTATTGAAAATGTGTTAATGCAATTTTTTTATGGAATTAAATATTTAAATTGAATTTGATTTCTGATTTCCATGTTTCAAATATCCTTAGACATTTTCCTACTATATGATAGGATCTATACTTTTAGTAATTTCATTGCATATACTAGTTTGAGTTACATGTCTTTGATGAAATTTAAGCTTTGTCATGATGTTTGAACTTAGAATAGAAACATCCTTCTTTTCTACCTTACCCTACCTTTTTCTCATTTTTTGATCAAATCATTGTAACTTAGTTTTTCATTTTAAATATGCATACTAATTAGGTTTTTATATATTATTTTTTAATCATCATTCATTATATTTATAAAGAACAACTTTCATCTTTCATGAAAGTTTAGGACCATAGTTTCTCCCAATAACCTTATACATAATATTTTTTGTGAAATAGTCAAATAGATTGGTTGCCACTCTACGAAAGATCTCAAGAAGATCACAACCAACAACTCATGAAAAATATTCTTTGAATATTGAAATGAGAAGTGTTTTAAACACTATGAAAATCCTTTGATGCACTTTCATTCATCAAAAAACCATTCCATTGGTGCTAGGATGGCGTTGAGCTAAAGATTTGTGAATCTAAAGTATCTTGAGCTGATTTTAGTGAATGTTATTCATAGATCAGATTGATTCTTTGTATATTTTTGTTTTTATTAGCTTAAATTTATAAATATTACTAATATTCATGGTTTTAGACTAGTCTTTAGGCTTATTTAGCTAAAGATAGTTATTCTTTGAAGATTTATGTGAAATTGTTGAAAAGGTTACTTAAGCTTTATAAATCTAACATGTTTGATATTAGTGATAGTAATTTTGTGTAAATACCACTGATATTCACAATTTTTTGAGGTATCTTTAATCTAAAGTTAAAGATAGACATTATTTGAAAGATCTATACGAATTTGTGCAAAGTTTACTTGAACTTAGAAATCTGAATATGCAAATCTACTTATTTGTGAGATTCAAACTATTATTTACAAAGTTTGAACTAAATATCATTTGCCTTTGAAAAGATAAAGTCTCTATGCTATATTTTTAATAGGAATTGGATTTTACAAGTTTTAACTACCATGAATAATAATTAAGTCAAGGTCTAAGACAAAGCTACCTCTTCTTTCCTTTAAATTTCATATAAAAATAAGAGGGGATAAAGGTAAGCATATAATTTTTAAATCTTAACCTCCTTCACCTATTTCTATTATTGCATTCAATCCTAATTGAGGTATGGCTTGGTTGGATATATATTATGTCTATGTGCTTGGTCAGGTACATGACTTACCAAGAAATCTTAAGAAATATTTGCCTTCATTTAGTTCTGCAAGTGTTGTTAATAATGAAGAACATATCAAGTCTTTTAAGGCTACCTTAAGATTTTTAAATGTTTTAGATTAGAGGTAAAAGCAGGTCTTGAAGGGGCCCCAAAACCCTTTTACAGAGAGAAAAAAAAGAACAACAAAGCCCACAGGCAACGCCTAAAAAACACTACAGAGAAGTAGCAAAAACATGTTTAGAATGGTCCTGAAACCATAAGAGAAACATCCTATCAAAACCCAGAAATAAAAGTCTGGAGGTACAACAAACAAAAGCAAACAAAAGAAGAACAAAGATCTGTACCATTTTCTTTACCACCAAGAAGGACCAGATTATTCATCTAGTTCCAGTATCAAGTTCATGGCTTCTTTTTCTTTCAAAGCAGTTTCTTGGGTGGTAGTCTCCAGCAAAGCACCTTTTTGTGTATCTTTCTTTCTGGAACTTTGCCTTGTCCTTTTGCTGGGACCCTCTAGTGCTTTGGTCTCCTCATTGGCTCATTTACCTATATTGATAGCAGCTGCACAAATGTTGGACGTTACTTCCTCCATTTTCTTTTTGTTATCCTTAATTAACTCCCAGAGATTATTTTCGTAAGCTTTGAGCTTCACAGGGATCTCGCTTAACTGATTTTCCATGTTGTTTACTTTGTTCCAAGCAACTTTCAAAGAATCTTCCAAAGTTTCCACTTTTTTCTTGAGATCAATGATCTCCCTACACAACCAGGAATCTAATTGGGAAGAAGACTCAGCCTTACTGTTAACCCAAGTCATAGGAGTGTGTATTTCATCATTCTGATTCTTCCCTCTCCAATCCTCAGACTTTTTATTTGGGTTATTCCTAGCTTTATTCATGAATATGTTACTTGAAATTTGTTTCCTTTTACCTTTAGAGATGCAACATATGATTGGTTTCTCAACCTTCTTAAAAAGTACATCATCATTTGGAATGATTTCAATAGTTATTTCATTGATTAGTTTGGAAAGTTTATTAGTCCTTGTGTTTTATATCAACAATTCACTACGGTGAAGAGAGATTAAAATAAAATGAGTAGATATTTCAATGTTATATTTTAAAATAGGTTAAGTATAACTATAGTTCTCTATAGGCTTGATGAAGCTTTAGCTTTAGAGATTTATAAGGATGTTTTAGATCCAATGACTTCTTTATTTCTAAGAAGATATATCGGAGTCATAAATACATTAGCCTTTGTTTATGCTAAATATATGAAAAATAGTGATCAAAATAACCCCAAGGTCAATTAAAATATGCTATTCCTAATTTCAATCTTAATTTGCCTATGTTGAATATCATCCCAAATGCTAATCAGAATATACTTGCATTAAATTAAACTCTAGTTTTAAACTCGTTGCCCTTGTGTTATGCTCATCTTGGTCAAAATCTAAGATTGGTAATTAACTCTAAAAATGGATCCCATCTATAAGATCAAGGAGATATGGTGCCAATAAATAGTAGTAATACTCAAGTCCATAATTCAAATGTACCTGAGAATGAAAATGACTCCATATTAAAAATGGTTCAAAATTTGAGCACTGATTTTCTTCAATTATAAAAATAGGTAGGTAACACTAGGGAAGGTTATAACAGAAACTATTCTTATTAGAAGTTTAATAAACCTATGAATAGGTATCATAATAGTAATAAAAATAATAATAATTAGTTATCTACAACTAAGAATATAACTAAAATTAACATTTGTGATGTAGCTTTGACCAATTATTGTAGTGTTCATAAAACTACAAAACATGGTGAGTTAGGCTGTGTATAATTTTGTAATTTTTGTGAATTATTTCAAGATGAATTGGATACCTTTAAAGTTTTGATTAACAATGATAATTTTGTAGGGACATATAGCTCTTCAGAGACATTTAAATATTCCAAAATAACTCTTATGGTGGAGACTTTTGATTTTCCATTCCAAGATGAGAATGAACCTGAAGATACTCCAAAGGAGATTCATTATCTTTAATAGTACCTAAAGTAGACTTATCCATGGTGGAATAAAGAATAAAATCAACCAATGACAAGTTATACTCCACCAAACAACTTTGATACTCCTAATCCCAAAGAAGATAATAATCCAAAACCTCCAAAGGGAAGTAACACTAAAAATAGTGTTGATTCATCTATTTCTTCAACTAGGAGTGGATATACTATAGTAGAGGATATTAATAAAATCAAATCTAATATCACATTGCATGAATTGACTCAAATAACTATGAAAAGAGACTTATTTATGGAATCTTTAACTAAAAAACTAGTAAATCATGTAAACCTATAAATGAAAATGTAGTGATGTATAATAATAAAATAGATGTTCCACCTTTTTAACTAATAATTATAGTTTTTGGGAAAAACATGCACAACTATCTATTAGATTTAGGCACATCTATGAATATCATACCAAAAGGTGTTTGTGAAAATCTTGGTTTAACTCCTATTAAGTTTAATAGAGTAGTGACTCAATTTGACAAATAAAGACTTAAAGTGATTGGTGAATTTTTGAATGTGCATATGCATCTTACTTCAGAGCCAAGGGTGTAAAAATTTATTGATATCCAAGTGGTGGGAATTTTAGATGCTTATAGGATGTTTCTTAGTAGATATTGGAGCAAAGCTTTGAATGGATATATGTCAACTGATTACTCTCACATGTGGCTACCATGGGGGGGAGTTCCTAATCAAATTTAGATTAAAAGAGAACTAAAGATGAAGCATATGATCACTGAATATAATGTAGGCAATGAAAGAGTTAATTTGGTTAATTCTAATTTAGATATGTATACCCTTGATATTACATAGGTATGTAATTTGAAATACTCTCATGCTATGCCTAAAGTTTGGAAATTACATGTTGATGGTGTTAGATACAAATCTATATTTGGAGTAGGAATAGTTTTAATCAATCCCATTAGGAAAGAATATAATGCTTACAAACTTCAGTTTCCTTGCACCAATAATTTGGTAGAGTATGAAGAATTGATATTATGACTAAAATTTGCTATTAAACACAAGGTTAAAGAACTACTAGTATATGGTGATTCTAAATTAGTAGTTAATCAGGTTAGAAGAAAGTATCAATGCAAATTATCTTATCTAAAGAAATACAAATTTAGAGTATGGGACTTGATTGAGTATTTTGATGCTTTCAGTATTGTTTCAATCTTTAGAGAAGGAAACTAGTCTACTAATGAACTACCTTTAGTTTTAGCTAACCTAATGCCAAATCAAGATTTCCAAAGGCTTAATATTGAAATAATCTCATGTCCCTTTGTACCTGAGAATGTTAATCATCTACAAGTGTTTAGTGACAACCAACAAATCATTGAATTCATGAAAAACTTATGAGTGCTTAAGTCTCATATTATTGTTGAGGTCAATGAGAACTCTCTTGATGATGATAAAATTGATGACAAGGAAATACAATTGAATGATAACAAGATTCCCAAAGGCATGATCACCATAGAAAGATTATTTGACAAATATAAACTAGATGAAACTAATAAAGTTACCAAATTGAATGGGAAGGATTAAAATATAGTTGACATAGGAACTCAAGGTCAAACTCAGCTAGTAAACATTGGTATACCATGCACAAATGAAGAATCTAGAAAAGATAGAGACTTACTGACCAAGTACAAATATGTTATTACATGGTCTTATGAAGACTTGAATATCTTTGATACTTGAGTTATTACCCATACCATTCACCTGAAAGAATATTGTAAACCATTTAGATAAAAGCAAAGACCAGTTAATCCTATTTTGGAACCATTGATTTATAAAGAGGTCAAGAAATTATTAGATGCAAAAATAGTTTTTCCAAGTAGACATTCTACCTATGTATCTAATTTAGTACCAGTTAGAAATAAAAATGGAGAGATTAGATTATGCATAGATTTTAGGAACTTAAAAAAATATTCTAAAAAGGATAATTATCTTTTGCCATCCCTTGACCAAGTAATTTAGATTATTATTGGTTATACCATGATGTCTTTCCTAGATAATTTTTTAGGTTAAAATCAGGTACTTTTTAACAAAGAAGATAGAATGAAGACTATATTCAAAACAAAATGGGGAACTTTTGTTTACAAGAGAATGCCTTTTAGACTCATCAATATAATAACTAACTTTTAGAGATTTATGGACCATGCCTTTCAAGGTCTCATAGGTAAGTATATCATTATATATATGGATGATTTGACAATGTTTTCCAAAAAAAAGGAAGAACACATAATGCATTTACAATAAGTATTTGAATGTTGTAGAAGGCATGGAATTTCCATTAACCCTAAGAAGATCATATTTTATGTAAATAAAGTGAAATTTATAGGACATGTGATAACTAAAGATGGGATTTATATAGATCTAGATAGAGTCAATGCTATATCTAAAATAAAACACCCAACTAGTAGAAAAGAGATAAAGTCTTTCTTTGGGAAGATCAATTTTATAAGAAAATTCATTTTTGGTTTTGAAAAAATTGTGAAACCATTAAATGGCATGCTAAATAAAGATGCAAAGGTTGAATTGAGTGAAGAAATGAAAAATCTTTCAAGGATATCAAGGAAGCAATAGGACAGGCACATGTGTTGATGAGTCCTAATTTTTCAAAAGTTTGTATCTATATTCTTTTGCTTTTAAACATACTATAGTAGCTATATTAACTTAGAAAATTGATAAATATGATCATTCCATTATATTTATTAGTACTAACTTCAAAAATTCTAAGTTAAGTTATTACTTAATTAAAAAACAAGAATTTTCTTTGGTTAAAGTAGTCAAAAAGTTTAGACACTTTATTCTTAGGAATAAAGTGTATGCCATATTGCTAGACCCTACTACTAAACTCATGTTAATTAAGTATGAGTTAGGAGAAATAAGAGGTAAGTAGATGTCTATACTCCATGAATATGATCTTGAAATAAAAATTACTAAATTGATAACATGTCAAGGATTGATTAAAATGATTACTAACACTAATTCTAAATTGAACATCATGCATGTTGACCAACAACATTTTCAACCAAATGATTGGTATGATGCAATCATTCATTTTATGATCAATGGTTTTTACCTTGTAAGATTGAATAGAGAACAAAGAAGAGATTTGAGGCTCAAAGAAACTCACTTATTGATCAAATATGGGATACTTTATAATATTAACTATGAAGGAATATATTTCAAAAGAAGAATCAGCTAAAATTTTAAGTACCTTTCATGAGAAACTTGGAAGTGGACACCCCTATGGGAAAACAATTTCTTAAAAAATCCTAAGGGAGGATATTATTGGCCCATCATTTTCAAGTATGCTCACAAGCATGTTATAGAATGTCATCAAATGCCAAAACTTCAGTACAAAAGAGCCCAAAGTAGTTATACCCTTGAGGTCAATTTTAATTGACAAACCATTTGGTCAATGGGGTTTAGACTTTTTATGGGTTATCAAATCTAATTCTTTAGCTAGGAACAAGTATGTTCTAACTACCATAGACTATTGTACAAGATGGATAGAGGTAGTAACAACAAAATAGTGTATGACTAAAGATGTCATCAAGTTCATGGAAGAGAATATTTCCACTAGGTTTGAGATACTAGTATCATTGGTGTCTGACAATGGGTTAGCGTTTACATCTATAGAGATGACTAAGTGGACTTATGATAATAAAATAGTTCTTAAGTTTTCATCTAATCATTGTGCTAAGGGTAATGGATTTCCAAAGTCTACAAATAAGAATTTGATGAAAGTTATTAAGAATTCTATAGGTCAAGAACCAAGAACATGGAATAAATTATTGAAGTATGCTTTACTTGTAGATATAACTAGAGTGAAAAAAGATTTGAAATCATCACCATTTCTACTGGTATATAGACAAGAACCAATTTTTCCAATTACTCTCAAATTACCAACTTATAATTTTATACATTAGTATATGGAAGGAGATCAAGAATATTCTAATTCTAAGTTGATTGATATCATCCAAATGGAGGATGCAAGAGAATAAGCATTTGATAACTATAATAGACATCAAACCACTATCAAAATATGGTTTGAAAAATAGTCAAATATCAAGGTGTTTAGACAAGGAAACTTAGTTCCCCTATGGGATAAACATCTAAGCCAAAAGGGAAAATGGGAAATTCACTCCTTTGTGGATTGACCCTTACCAAATTGCTAAGACATTGGGATAAAACACATTTAAGCTTAGAAAATTTTAGGGATTAGAGTTAAATTTACCAACTAATGAGAAATTTCTCTAGATTACTTCTCTATTGTTCCACCTAAAGTCTTTATGGAGTAATTTGTAAGATTAGTTAGAGTTAGTGTTGGTAGGTTTAGATTAGTTTCATTCTTGTTCCTTATTTGTAAATAGTGTTTTTGAATATTTGTTTACTTGTGTGTTTGATTTCTTTATTTTGTTCTCTAGTTTTTAATAAGTCTTTTCCAAGATAGGTCTTCAAGTTCCAAATCCATCTAAATGCTCTAAATAAATTCATAAACCTATAATGTATATATGACTCTTAAACATTGGTTGATCATGGATTTTAGAAATTCTAAACTTAATGTTATGATTCTAAGAAATTGGTGAGAATTAATAACTATATTAATTGTTCCTTAAAATATCAAACCTTATTTTTATCTAAGTTTGATTGCAATAAGGATTATATATGTTTGAGTGAAAGTTTGAATTATTAAAACAAATTCATGCTATCACTTAAATAACATTATTGTCTAGGATGAAGTCTATGACCAAAGATGATTATTTTAAAATCAAACATTTGCCAAAAATACTAAAAACTTGGCTATTTTTAATTCTAAACTATTTTTGGAAAATTAAATGTAGTTAAAAAATACAAAAATAAAAGCCTTATTAAAAATCTTAAAGTTTTATGAGAAAAGGTGATTTTGGTAACCTCCATCAGGGTTATGGGTGTCTAGATGGTAGTAGAACAAGGCCTAGAGTGGAGCCAAAGGTATCTATATTGGGGCTATAAATTCTTGGCTAACAACAAAGAAATACCCAAGCCTTCTCTTTTTATAAAAAATCATGATTCATAATGAATATCTAAGTATGATACAAGTCTATGTTAATTATTAAGGTCATGCAATCTAAAATTTGCCCTCTAAATCCCATGGCAATTAGTGAATGAATCAAAACACACACACAACATGACAAATTTTTTATGTTTGAACCTGATTTTGCATTTGTAAGACTTTTTTTAATCATGAATTGATCTTAATAATGGTACTTGTTCATGTGTAATTATTAGTCTAGTTATTATTTTAAACTAAGAGTATCTAAATTCTAACAATTTGCAATGTTTCCCCTAGAAGTCATCAATTTTTGAGGTCAACATACCTCCATTTCTAAAAAATGAAGACCCTTGTTGAATTTTTCAAATTGTGATATATATTAAGCATTCAACTTGATCAAAATGCATTATTGAACATCATGTTTGCTTTATTTTTCATTGTCATGTTAGCACATAAGCTTTGTTTGATTTTATTTGATGTTTCTAATATTTGGATCATGTGTTTCTATCTTGTAAGATCCATGGATCATCATTAGAATGAAAAAATATTCATAGATTTATGATTCAAAGATTAATTTGACCCTTAGTAGATTAACTAATATGGTCTCATTCAAAACATTATGACAACTTTGGTCCCTAATTGATTAATTAAATCTAAGTTTAAATAACATTCAAAACCTTAGTCTAAGTTACTTAGACTAAGTTCTTTATTAAAATAATTTCATATTTTTGGGTCCTTTTATTACATTTTAGTCTTAGATTAATTTTAACCTAATATTTAATTTAGTTTATTAATTCATTATAATCTTAGTCTAAAATTACCCTAAGTCTTTATATATCCTAAGAACTTATTCATTGATTTTATTTTTTGTAGATACAGATTAAACACATGACTACTAAGTAATGAAATATTAGAAGACCAGATCCAAGATCAATGGCACATGGATGATCTCCCTAAGATAATAATTAAAAGTTTATTGAATCAAATATCAATGGTATATGTTTCTACATATAAATATTGATCAATGATCCACATTAAAGGTTATGGTTAAATAGTCTAGAGCAAAGATCGATGATGAAAATTCAATCATACAAATGAAGATATAATGGTGAGATCAAAGTCAAAATGTCAAAGGATCCTAAGATAAAACATGATTGTAACAAGTGTCACACTCATAATGAATCAGATGGAGATCAATGGTACATGTTTAATCAAGTGAATAGGTTATAGATCAATAGTTTGCATTTGATCGTATGCTCAATAGATTGATGATGTTAATTTAATCATAATGATCAAAGATCAATGGATTTAATTTAATCTTATATATAAGGATCAACAATGTGAAGTGAGTCAAGGAGTCAAATATCTCATATTGAATACAAGGCTGCCACATGGTACAATAACATTAATCAGATAAATACTTTCAATAGGGTATACCAAAGGCACATGGAGCCACAAAGTGGTACAATATTAGAGGCCTAAATCAAAAATCAATGGCCATGATGAAATTCAAGGCTAGGAGACTCCTAAAGAGATCAATAGAGTAAATTCAATCAATACCCAGGGGGGAATGAGATGATAACATGTGTCCAAGGTGAAAAAAGTCAAGGTTTGAAATTAAATAAGAAACATGGAGAAGAGATGCCACATAGGCATACCAGTCAAATCAAAATATTTTGTAGACCTAAGCTTGCAAAGATATAAATACAAGATCTAAATTTAATTTAAGTCACCAAAACACATCTTTCAAATTCACTTTCCACCATTAAATCTCTATTTGAACATCCAAAAAGACCTATAAAATATGAAAATCCATAAATTATTCTTCAAATCACTAATTTGAGACAAAATAAAGAACCTGGTGATAAAAATTGTTTAGGAAGTTCAAATAGATGGTCAGAAGAGTTGAATTGTCATTTGCAATTGGATAGTTTGATTAGAGTCATAACAATGGCAACATAAAGAGTTAATTTGAAGAAATTAATTGAATTATAGCTATTATTAGATGCATAAGGCCAAGTTTTCAAGGATACAGAGTTCATAACTTCCTCATTAAAAAACTAGAGATAATAATTGTTCAAATTTGTTCTGGATAATTGAGAACCAAGGGATTTTGACCAAATAAGAAGAGATGTTTATTATAGTGAAGATACTTTATGATGAAATATTATAAATTTAGATGAATGGAATCCATTATGTTACTACTAAACTAGAGGTACTACACTATATCAATTTCTTGAGTCCTATTTTCAAAGATACTAAAATTGACAAGGTTATGTTGCTTCATGAATCTAGTTTAAGGAAAATTGCATACATATCCCATGTTTCTTTTGAGTCTTAATATAAATTTCCTATGCCCTAAATAGGCATATCTTCCATTAATACATGAGCCCAAAAACATTCCATGATAGATGTCCTAAAAAAATGGTTAAAGACTGGTAGCAAGGTCATTATTGATCTTGCAAAGAAAATCCTTGTGAGACAATTTAACCCTAGGGTTATAATGGTTATGACCATGTTAAACAAGATATATGTATTTTAACATACAACACACATTGAACCAATATGGGTTCTTTTTGTCTATTTCATCATTGAGGAAATGGTAATCCTCCCTTTAGGTGAAATTATTAGCATTTCCCTAAGCAAATATATCTATGGGATTAAAATAAAGAAAATGATGTAATATCTTATATATTCCCTATGTTCCCAAAAAAAAATCCCAAACGAAAGATAATGGTCCCAAAATGGTACCCAAATTGTGTCTCTATACTACTCTAAATTGTACATCTATAAATATAGAGACCATATATAGTTCATTTATGACTATGTTTACCTTATTTGGACATAAGCCATTGATGGTATCCCCATGATGAGGGTGAGCCCTTTAATAAATAAAACATTGACATAATGGGGGTAATATGTCTATATCCTAATTACATAATTATAAGAATTGAAGGAACCCAAACTACCCTTCTTAAACTACTAGCTCATGTGCCTGACAAGTTAACAGAACAAGTAATTGCATACCAATTATTCAATGGGATATATGGAATTTTTAAAAATAAGAGGAAGGGAATTATACATGGTTTTCCCATGAAAATTGGCACAACCATTTTTAAGCAATAGGACAACATTAAATCAACTTCAAACATAGGCTTTCCTTTAATATATAGATATATGACAATATATAATGAGATCCATATGGTAGATTAAAGGATCATTTTAGAATAAAAGTTATTTTTGTTTTGACATATAAACATGAACCTAGTTCATTTGAAGTTATATATACCAAGGCATCCTCCTACTATTAATTTTCTAGAAGACTAAAAGAGCACAATATAAAGCCTAGCTTTAGATTGTAAAGAGACCAAAAGATGATAGATATATGGTAGTTAGTCCCAAGACACTATCATTTGATATATGTTGATTAATTTAAAATTCCACCAATATATGTACCATCTAAAGATAGGATTAAAGAGGTGAGGCCAATTAAATTTGCTTCAAGTTCATCAGCTCCAAAATCCTCTAGAATAGTAGAGCAAGATTTACCTCAGCAGGAGGTTCATATGATAGCTTTAGATACTCATGAATCTATTAAAGATGAACTTAAATGATTTCCATGACATATGAATTAGATTAAAATGTATATAAAGAGAAGTTTGAGGAAACCAAGAAAGAAAAAGGAAAATAAAAGTCTTTAGACCTAGTGATTGTTGATCCTCCTAAAAGGAAGGTTGAGATTGTAATTTTCTCAAAATCTAAGAAACCAAAAGTGGCAATCACTTCTCCTTTGAAAGAGATAAATATATTTAGTGAAGATAATATAATATATGGACCATCTATACCTAAATGGTTCACATATAATCCAAGGTTGGAAAATAATCCTACTACTTATCATCCATGGGCCATAATAAAGACTAAATACATTCCTATGCAATAAGAATTGAAGCTTTGGATCATTGCAATACAAGATTAAGAATCAAGGATATTGGATACCCCAATTAAATAAGCTGACATATAAGTATAGGTGCCAATAAAACAAATGGAATAGTCTTTAGTTGGGGTGAGATATGATCTAATTTCCACAAGCTTACAAAGGGTTATTGAGATAGTGGTTATAGAAGGAGAACAAGAAATTCTATATCAAAAGGTGGAACCTTTTATTCATTTGACTCAAAATAAAGGATAGGGACTAGGAGAGGATCCCATATTTGAATAAGATGCCCTAGATCTATCTCAATCTCAATAAGAGAGGTTATAATCTACCATCAAAGGACTGAAATAAGAGAAAAAGAATTTGAAGAGCAATCCACTCTATCAGTCCTAATGGATATTATCAATAATTTTGAAGCAACCATTTACAATACATTAAATTCTTTGAAAATAATAAGGTCCAAACTAGACATGGTGAATAAACAACATTCCATAGCTATAAACCAATTTATCCAATGGCAATGTTCAAATAAGAAAATAAAGGCATTAGTCAAGATACTGATGAAAGTCTAGATTATTGATCTTAAAATATTCATCCTATCACACTTGAATATGGATATGATAGTCTTGATGGAGAAGACCAAGATATGAATAAATTGTCAAAAGGCATAGAAATACTTTCAAATGATTTCAAACATCTAGAGGAAATAATGGTACAAATGCTAAGGAGATTGATCAAAGATCCAACCATTGCCAATCAGGTTGGTTTACTAAGTGATTAAGAGTTCTAATACAAGGCTATAAAATTCATCCAAGAGGCCAATAATAAAAAAATAGAACCATAGAGGCAAACAATAAATCTATCTTGAACTTGATCTTGATAGTCAATGAAAATATTAGTGATTATAGGAGCATCAAATAGGCAATGGACATAGTAGATGAAGTCTTCAAAGATTTGACAAGGCAAGAAGAAGAATTGTTCTTGGAGCCAATCATCAATTTTAGTCTAATTAATGGACAATATGATAAAGCCATGAAGATTTTGAAATAAAGGAAAAAGGTTAAAACTACATGGGCATATAAAAGTCAACTAACTTGACTTGGAATATAACTTTTTACCTAACCATTTAGATCATTTAAAAAGAATATACTTTTATTAAAAAATTATGCAATATGTAACACATGAATTATAGGTTATTCATATTCAAAAGTATCATTGGTTCTAGAATGTTATAAAAGGACAATTGTCCTTGACACTTATCTAATTCTTATTTGATAATGGATAACCGACATATCTCATATGTTGCCTATAAAAGGAGGTATTATTTTTGTATAGAGGAGGGAGTTTTCAGAGCAAAAATTTTGTGTAAATATTGGAGAAATTAATGCAAGAAATATAATTTACAAATATTGTATCATATATATATCATGGCCACTTCCTCAAGTTTCTAGTTTTTTGTTTATATTTGAATTACTTAATGAATTCTAGATGTGTATATGTTAATGCAAAGTTGTTAATTTGAGCTTACAATAGGTTGACAAAAAAAAATTTAGATTCATTTCAATATCCTTACTTTTCTTGAAGATGTGTTAATGCAATTTTATTATGGAATTAAATATTTAAATTGAATATGATTTCTAATTTCCATGTTTCAAATATCCTTAAACATTTGCCTAGTATATGATAGGATCTATGATTTTGGTAATTTCATGCCATATGCTGGTTTGAATTACATGTTTTTGATGAAATTAAAGATTTGTCATGATTTTTGAGCTTATAATAGAAACATCCTTCTTTGATACCCTACCCTACCTATTTTCTCATTTTTTATCAAAACACTATAGCTTAATTTTTCATTATAAATATTCATGCTAGATTAGGTTTTGAGACTTTAGGTTCTAAACATCATTCATTAGACTTATCAAGAACCACTTTCATCATTCATAAAACTTTAGGACCATGGTCAGTCCCAGAAACATCTTACATAATATTTTTGGTGAAATAATCAAATAACTTGGCTGCTACACCACCATAGATCTCAGAAAGATCAAAACCAACAACTAATGCAAAATATTCTTTGAATATTGAAATGAGAAGTGTTTTCAACATTTTGAGAACCCTATGATACACTTACATCTATCAACATTGTGTATGATCTTAATTTTTATGTTGTGTTTTATTTATTATAGGATTTTATCTATAAATTTATAATTTACCTATGTTAAGTACTGAAACCTTTGGTTTCTTTTGCACATTGACATTTTCAAAGGTGGATTAGGTGTTTGGAACAAATTGGAATAATATGATGGTAACAACTCAATATCAAAATCTACCTCTATATGAATCTCCATAAGTCCTTATTTCCTTTTTAATGTAATAGTTGAATTGTAAGTATGTTTAAATGACTTAAATGTATGATATAATAGTTATTACTTAAGAGGAAAGATGAGAATTATAGATTATATATAATCTCTCCAAATCTATTTTTTTATATATTAATAGTTTCATACATGCCTTAAATTTTAATATTTAATCACAAACTAGATTTGACTTTCAATGAAGTAAAGATTGTAATTGTTCATATGTAACTTGTTAGTGTAGGATTTTTACCACTATGTGGTTTTACATACATGGTCTAATGAGATTGCTTAGAATATTAATAGGTAATTATGAGAAATTTAATTTAAGTAATTTTCAAATTGTGAGTTGAGTTAATTAAATTTTTGGGTGACCTAATTCCTTTCTATGTAATGTACCTTCCTATTTACTTTTTGGCTAATGAATGTTAATGCAATTTTTTGTTGTGAGGACATTGTTATTCCTATTATGAGTTGTTATTATGATTTCACTACTCCATATAGATTCAACCTTATGAATTTGACCCTATCTAGTTGATCCTTGATTATGGCCCACTCTAATATGGTATCATAGCTATGTTTGTAGATGGCTCCATTGATTCTCTTGTGATATCTTGTATTCTTGGTTCCATCACTAATTCCACTTTTTTAGGGTTTGGTGGGAATAAATGTAGACATAAAAAATATATGGAAGATTATCTTATCTTAAAAAATAGTCATAGATCTAACAAACAACTGTTAAAAGTAGACATGACATGAATCTATCATAATTATATATATGAGGCTTCTCTTCTCATAAACAATGAAATCAAGTGGAAGGTGGCTTGGAAGATCAAAGTAAAGAGATTTGGTTGTCAGAGAAGTAGTTGTAACATTCAATGATGTTCAAATTTTAAGGATATTTCTTCCTTGAAAGGATCATGACTCAACATCTATAAAACAAACTCTTGTCCTCTAGTGTCTTACTCAATGAATGAAATGACTCAGAGGCTATTAGGTAAAATAAGGGTTAACTTTTTGATGAAAGGTAAGTCCTAATTTGATCAAAATATGGTGGATCATTCATTAAAGGTTGGTGGTAACTCATTGATTATTCTTGGTTAACATGATTCCTCTTTTTTACTTTTCTCCCTTTCTCTATATCACCCCATTATTTCTATTATTAATTTCTCTCTCTCTCTCTCTCTCTCTCTCTCTCTCTCTCTCTCTCTCTCTCTCTCTCTCTCTCTCTCTCTCTCTCTCTCTCTCTCTCTCTCTCTAAAATTCTATACTTTCATAAGGACTCTTTTTATCTTGAAGAGTAGGGGACTCTCAAATATATTAAAAAAATATGCTCATTTTTATTAGGCTAAATCCTATCAAACATTTTTAAGAACTACCTCATGTTGTAATAAAATACTTTATCTACCTGTCTATTGCCTTAGATCTCTATTGAGAAAGTTGTGCATGATGACATTATGTGAAGGAGAATCTTCCTCATTAATTTTACTCATTTATGACCTCCTTTAGGGTGTTTTCAAGTTATTTATAGGTCTAGACTAGTGTTATATCTAAACCTAGTCTATGAAACACTTATGTACTAAGCTAGATTATGAGGTTGTGTGAGCTAGCATTGTCTTGTGCTAATCTAGTGTGGGATCAAGCTAATATGATATTCCCATTTTTATTTGGTGCATCACCTTTTTATCATTCTTAAGATTCTTTTCCCCCTTTCTAACCCTTTTCCCTATATCAACATTATTTTAGGTGATCCATCAAGAGGAAGCCAACCTTCTCTAGAGGTTTGGCCCTATCATAAGTTACCCATAGATTGGGGTTGTCCCAATATTATGGATTAGTCAGAGGGAACCAAAATAACTCTCTCCAAGGGTGTAGATTATTTAAATAATAGGTATTTTTTGGATTATAAATCTATTTATTATATAGGGTTTGAGACACTATTTGATTTGTTTCTTGTATAGGGTCATGTCCATGGCTCAAAAAACCTAGTTTTACCCACAGTAAAAAAAACAAGGTTCAACATAAACACTAAAAAAATACACATAAAAAATTCATACAAAACTATAAAAATTAATTTAAATGTTTCATATAAAACACATAAATTTGAAAGAGAAAATAAATCACCACAAACTTATGCACAGTTGTATAACTTTCTTACTTGCATTAATTTTCCAAAATTTATTCTTCATTACAATGAGTAAGATTCATATATAAATAACTTTGGATAGGCACAAATTCATCTTAAAAACTTTGTTTCATGTTTATAAATTTTATAAATAAAAACAAGATAATATATTAATATAATTTCAAAATTAGATAAAACCCCACTTTATGATGTATTAATAGAATTACTAATTTAATTAGAATGGAAATAGATGGAACTCTAGTTGAAGTTGTTAGTAGAAATACAAATAGGAATGTATGTCAATGGAGGATTGACTATTGATGACAAGGAAATTATAGTTATACTTGACATATCTATAGTAGAATATGTAAAAAAGCACAACTTGAAGATGCATGCAAAGGAGATAAAATATATCTTGATTGAGAAAATACATCTCTAGTTGAGTTGTCTACTGAGATTTATATTAGATCTAAATATGCATTTTTTGATATACGATCTAATGTAAATTGGAATCCTAAATGAGAATAAAATTATTTATATTTATCTATGTTTTTTTTCTTTTATTATTTTATGTGAAATTAGCATTTTATATGGTCTAAATTTATAACTTCAAAATTTATAATAGGCACTTTAAATAATATTTGTATTTTACTAATTAACATTAAATATATTCCCCATGAAAATTTTAAATACTAATTAAGTTCCTATGCTTGGTATAATTTCTCCTTAGCAAAGGTAATTAACTAAATAACCTGATCACCACTCCCATGAACATTATTATCAACCCTTGCTCTGAAATTACTTACAAAGGACTAGAGTTGTGTGCTAAAGGATGCTTGGTTTATTAATTAGACATGTGTTTTTTATATGATATAAATGAGAATATAATTAAATAATTAAATGGATTTCATTTCTTAGTCCGATAGTTATAAAACTAGCTCCTCAATTTGATTGTTCTGTTCTAATAGATCATTTTTTACTATTCAAAAAAATTTAGTCCAAATTGATAACTTTAAGTGGTAGAAGGTTAATCTTAGGGTAAAATTTCTCCCTCTCCACCTTATAAATGATGTTTAAATTATAATATATGAACTTAGGGTATTCATTAAATTTTATAACATTATCCCATTGTGGTTGAGATTCATCTCTTTGTGTATATAAATCACAAGATTATATAGGGGCTAAGCTAAATTTTAGACCTTGTTTAATACATCCTTTATCGCCTCCACTCTATGATGTGATTATAATATCTTGTTTACTTATTAAAAACCTTGAAACATTTTCTTAAAAAAACCCCTAATAGCCTCAACCATAGAGATTAAATCCTCTTTGAACTCATAGTGCTCTATTAGTTGGGTTTTCCTCTTTTCAGTCAATGTGAAGAGTTATTCTTCTCTTTTAATTAAACTTGCTTCTATCAAATTTATACATATATATTTACCATTTTAATTTTAGTATAGTTTTAATCAAATTCTAGGGTGAAATTAGGTTCTTCAATAATAATAAATGTGTTAAGACAATTTATCAGTTTGCATTTGTTACATCTATGGCATGGTCAAAATTGGTCTAGAAGGAAAGGCAGGTTCAAAATATGAAATGGAAAGGGATGATGTGGATTGTGTATGTGGTAATATTATTTATGGATCAAGTGACAAGGGTTAACATGGATATGTGGGATGTGGATATATAGGGAATGGTTGGTTAACCATCCTCTCTCTAGAAACCCTGATCTAAGGTGGGGTCTTAGTTATGTACTTTATGACATTAGGGGACTCTTTGATAACTATGACTATAGGGTAGTTATTTTGAGTGATTACATTCATTTATATCCCTAGTTAGGTTTACTCATGGATATCTAATGGATACTAACAAAGTATACTAAGAAATCAAGTCTTTAAATATTAGGATTAGAAAGATAAATGAATGAGCATCAAATAGACTTGTAAATAACTATTGTATAATCAATGGGTTGTGTAATGGAAACCTATGTACAAATTTTCAAAATTTACCTAAATAGTATGGATGTTGATATATATGATTACTATCAATTAAATCAATAGTAAAATTTAGATAAATAATGTAATCAATACAAGTAAGTGTAGTAGCAATAAATGAAGTAAAAAATGTACCAACTACTATAACGAGGGTAACATTGTGGGTAACATGGTGACTTTTTTGAATTGGAGCAGATTAAGGGTATATGGAGGGACGTCTTATGCTGTATCCATGAGTACTTCATACTTGATGGAAGAAGCAAGAGAGTCCACAAATTTCACTTTGTATTTCTCAATCACTTCAGACACAAAGTAAGAATCTCCTTTCCTTTTTATTTGCATTACTCCTTACTCAAAAGTCTATTCACTCATAAGAAAAAGGAGTCTTAGCCCATCCTTCATGAGGGGTTAATTCTTATAATTGAAGGGCATTGCAAGAATAAGGCCATTGTAAAGAATCCTTATTCAGGAAAAAATAAGGACTTACAGAGTAATAAGAAATAAATAGTAAAAGGGAATGAAAATGATAAATTCAAACTCCCAAGCCTCAACAACCAAATGGCTGATGAGGAAATAGAGTGGGAAAGTTCTGAAAATACTAGGGAGGAGAGTATGGAGGAGGAAAAAGGAACAGGAAGTGGGCATTCAAGTTCCAGTGAGGAAGAAGAAGTGCAAGATAAGAATGAGAAAGGAGTCACTATTGAGGAAGAATCTAAAAAAAGCAACCATGATTCTGAGGAAAACTAGCAAGTGTTTGAGGAAATCGATAAAGATCTAGATGATCTTACTGTGGACCCTGATTCGATTAATGAAATGGAAAATCTTGTTCAGGTCACCAACCAAATATTGGAAATGGGAGCTCAAGTTAAGGAAGTGAGTAACCAAAATGTAAGCCCTACTGAAACAAAGGAACAAAAACAAATGGAAATGGAGGACTACATTGAAGAAGCTAGAAACATTCTGAAAAAGAACACAGAAGACTGGAGTGATAAAAGATAGAATGATGAAAGCTACCCACCTACTAGATTGGCCAATTGCAAAGATGATGCTACTCTTCAATTCGATTTATGGACGTATAAGGAGATAATGGAAATCAATAGAAAAATGGAAATAATGGAAGGTAAACAAGAGGCAATTTGGAACAAAATCAATAATATGGAAAAGCAGATGAGGGATATTCCCATAAAACTCAAAGACTATGAGAACAATCTAAGGGAACTCATAAAGGAAAGCAGAACAAAGATGGAGGAGGTTACCTCTAGCATTTGTGTTGTCGCTATAAATATTGGAAAAAGAGCAAATGAGGAAATAAAAACCTTGGAGGGGCCTAGCAAGATAACTAGACAGAGCTCAAGAAAGAAAGCAATGCAAGAGGGAGCTTCACAGGTGGCTATTGCCATCCAAGACACTGTTGTGAAAGGTAAGGAAGTAGTGAAGATGATCTTGGAACTAGAATAATAGTTCCTGGTTCTTTTTGTTGGTTGTGATATCTGGTCTCGTTACCTAGGTTTTTGTACTCTTTTTACTATGGAGTTTTTAGGTCTCTGTAAAACCTGGGGTCTGTCTTTGGTTTTTCATTTCCTTAGCTTCAGGTCTATGTAAACCTAGTATTGTTGCTTCTATGAAGTAGGTTTTAAGCTTCGCCTATGGGCGTAACTATTTTATCTTTCTCCTTTTGTTCAGGGTTTTGGGGTCCCTTCAAAACCTATTTTTACCTTAATCTAAGACATTGTGAGTTATAAGAATATTGAATAAAGAGACATTATAAATTTCATTTTATCTTATTTCTTCATTCAAAATATGACCTTTTTATCCTACATAAAAATTTACCTATTTAGGAGCCTTTTGAAATACATCATATGCATATTCATCTTATAGATCTACATGTAATACCCAAAATATCATGTGAATGAAACTCACATAAAAACACACCATGTGTGTGTTTGTGTACACAAACACATACATGTGCATGTGTGTGTGTGTGTGTGTGTGTGTGTGTGTGTGTGTGTGTGTGTGATGGAATAAACAACACAACACAAAACATTCAATGTCTAGCCACTTTCATGGTATGATATGCATCAGTGTTGATACAGAACTCACATCTCTACATGACATGAATGTAAGTTCATAAGTAGTCACTTGGTTGCTACACAACCATGCCAACCCTATTTGTCTAGTTGACCTATAAATAATCAAGTAAATCATGCCACCCCTTGTCCATGATCCAAAATAAGTGAGACAAAATCAATGTAATTTTACAAAGACCAATCATATATTTAACCACCATTAAAATTTTAACATCTTAGTTTCATAGGTAAATAAACTCTCACATTAATTTTCAAAAATAAACATCATTATTTTAATCCCAAACTGATGATATTTGAAAAAGAGTTTTAGCATAGCTTCAGTATGGGCTATAATAAAACCCTAAACTATCTTAATGACCTAGACCCAATGCCCACCTCAACATGGAAGCCTACATATCCTCTGATTGGAATCAAATTCATATGCATTTATCCACAACTTATTATATGTATACTCTAAAAAAAACAATCACCAAAAGTGTTATCAATATAATCTAACAAAGGACAAGGTACGTGACTCAAATGAGCTTCAAAAAATTTTGAACATCAAAATCAAGGTGAAAAAACACATTAAAATGTTACTTATTACAAACACCTTTAATAATAAAAGCGTGTTTGATTAATCATAAGCATTATCATTTAAAATTGCATATGATAAGATAAGGATAACCACATTCCTTTAACTACACTAGGATGTCTCAACAATCCTTAGAATAATAAAACTTGCATCAACACACATTTACTAGGACTAGTGATGTCTATCATTATTCTTGTGTCTTTACATGTTAGAAAACTAATGAATATAATTTCATAAATATGGGCTTACCAAACCTTACATTATAAGGGTTCACATGACCTCATTATTATACTAGATACAAAACCTCATACTTGCATAAAAAGTGTATATAGGGTCTACACTAAATATGACTTTTTTAACAAGAAAATAATGTCTAATATCTCTCTTTATGGATGAAACCAAGTATTCTTTTTTTGATAAACTATATAGAGACTAAAATTTAACCCTTGAATAGATTAAAATTAGAAAGAATGTTTCCATTCACAATTGCATTTCATAACTCATGATCACTCCACAAGTTCTATTTTACATTTTTAATATGTAGAGGAAATAAACTAAGGTTATTCAATACGTATTTCATCTTGACGCTTAACAAATATTTTTTTGTGATATCATTACAATTTATTCAAGGTTGTCCATATTATTTACCTATTGAATTAATGCTATATTAGCTTGCACACACACTTAAAACCTAAAAAACAAATCATTTATTTGATGAAAAATTAGCTTATAACTAATTTATTTACACATGTGGCACCCAAATAGTCTTAAATGTCTCATAAGTTTTTATCAATTGGGAATAAAATAAAGTCTCCAATATTTACCTTAGTTTATCATAACCATAACTAAGGCACCCTATAATAGATTTTGAAATTATAATGGTAGTAAAATAGACCAATCAGTTAGTGATATTAATATTTCACATTCATATCTAGATAATATATTGATTCTTATAGTAACAAAAGGTCAAAAAAAATAATGTTTTAAAATATTTCTATAGTCAAGAAGAGATAAATCCAATAGATAACTCACTATTTCTAGACTTAGTGGTTAAATTATGTTAGATAATAACATACATAAGCATAATTATTTTCTCCCCCTAATTAATATTTTTACACATAATATTACCTATGTGTTTGTAAGAATTACACATCGTGTTAATATATGTGTTTTTATTGAGCATTAGTTCTATAATGGATTGGTTAGGGAATTGTGAAAAATATTGTTTCTTCATGGAATAAATTAAACTTATAGGATCCCAAAATAAAACATGAATGGGAGGAATATAACATGTGAAATCATATCCAAATACAATTATATTTATCATTATTCTCATTATATTTATTTTATAACACATTAATATGTAATTATCTGAAAGTAAGATGTTAATATGTCTAAAGGACACATTATTTAATGCAAAATTAGGTTTGAATTATAACATTGGTGACTAGGAATTTTTACCAAATCCATATACTATGACAAGTGTATTAATTTATTAGAATGATCACAATGTGTTTGACCAAGTTACTAATGATACATCTTGTCATGGAGCATATAGATTGAAGTTATAATAATACATGGACATATTCATAAGGCATAGACACAATAGAAACCAAGTACCATTTACATACATGTATGGAAAATGCATAATCACAAACTAGACATATGGGCTAAAAAAAAAATTAATTTTTCAATAAGGTCTTAATAAGTATTTTAGATAAATCAATTAGCAAGTTTAAATTTCAGGCCCATACCCTTTTCTAATAACCTCCTAGTTGTGACAAAATGGGAAATTTTAAATATTTTATTGTTTCCCATCAAAAAATAATTGAAAATAAATATTTTTAAAATGCCCTAGTTTTTAATTCCCTAAAAAATACATATTTAAAATGTGAAAGCATATTGAAGGAATAGAAGTTTTTTGAGAAAAGGTAGTGAAATCCACTCTTCCTCACTTGATATTTACATTTTAACCATACATGTAAAAATTATGGGAGTTAAACTAAGGACGATGGAATAATTAATATTTTTTTTCTCTTATTACAAATTTATCATTTAAGGTTTATGGTATTTTTAAAAATGTTTTAAAGCCTAATTTATGGTTTAAAATTAGTTGTATTTTTATTCACTAAACAATGACAACTTGAGTTCCATATGGGATTTTCAAAATTTCTTGTAGTCAATTTTATAGTAATAATATAGAAGACATGGTATGAAAGTTAAGATATTCTTTCAATGAACTTCACAAAAGTGTTTCATAGTACATAAGAACTAATTGAGGAGAATAATGAACAAATACCACCTTCAATATTATTCATACACTACAAATAAATAAAAATAATGTTTAATAAAAAATATAGGATAAAATCATGCATACATGATGTTTCATAAATAGGATACTACTTAGAAACTAAAATGCACATTGAAATGCTATGTTGTAGAAATGCAATTTACAAGAACCCTAATATGGAAAGAGAATAGGGTAAAGAATCTAAGTAGAATATTTTTAGAGTGATACAAATGATCAAACATTTAAGGGAATTGAAACATAAAACTAAAAATAATTATTATTACAACAATATTCATGATAAGGACACAACATTGAAGGTGTAATGCACATCTCAAAATCATGAAATTTGACATGTATCATGGTTAAAAAATAATTATTATGAGTGATATAATGGTGAAATAGTATAAATTTAGAGTATGGTGTGTGTGTGTAAAAGGATTTAATATTTGATGAAATACTTGGGCTTAACCACTGAAAAGGAATAACGATAAACTAATGATTCTTCTCAAATTCAATAAGTGGAACAACTTTGAAATCACATACAAAAGGAATAATGGAAAACACTCTCCCAAATGCTTGACTAAATATAATATTGTAGAATACAATTAGTTAATAATATACATAAAAAATAATATCAAATTAAATCTAAATAAAATAAGAAGATAAATGTTGCGCAATCCCTAGACTGCTCTGATACCAAATGTAATGGGTTGGTCATCATTCTACAAACAGGGCTAAACTGTAGAATTAAGATAGCAAATTGAAATGCCATTCAAAAGATGCATCCTCAACTCATAGGTAATAGACATGATTTCCATTCATTGCCTCAATTTTGCTTGTCAATATAGCTACCTTCACTAAGGCTTAAAACATTTACCTTTCACTAATTAGGATTGTGATTAAATCCTCATGTATAGGCACGGGCTACTTCATTCAACTCTCCTCTACAGGCTTGAATCTACGAACTCTTTAGGCTTGAATCTATGGACTCTGTAGGCTTGAATCTACAGACTCTACAGGCTTGAATCTACGGATTCTGTAGGAAGGAAATCTATGAACTTTGTGATGCACTGTCATCAAACTTCATTCTAATTCGGTCTGTATATCTCAAGTATATATTTATCTTCATCTTCAAAGCCCAGCCTACCAAATGGACATACACATCTATAATCTTTAGATTTGGCCTCTGTATGCATATACAGTATACAAAATGGTTACCTTACTTCTCCCAATAGCTTTACCACATAGACATATTCACTTTCCATATTCGGGTCTTGCATGCTTGTGTAAATATGCAGTCACGTCTTTCACCAATACTCGACTCTGCCTCCCATCGAACTCTATAATAGAAGATATGTCACTCACCCATGGCTTGACAGCTTCCTTATTCAGCTTCTCTAAAAATGTAATCATCTCCAAAATCGTGTCTTCTATATTCAAATAACCATTTACATATTCTATGGCTGAAGACCATCAATAAAAGAAAATCCGACCTTCATAGGCTTGACCTTCGATATGTAGCGATCATGTATACATTTTCCAAAGACCAAAATACAATAGCATCTTCAGTCCATACTTAGTTTCTTCCCCAAATTAAGAATTCACTTTATGCGTCATGAGTCAAGACATTGTCATGAGTTATTTAAAATAGCCAATTGGATACATCCTTTATCGGGCTTGGTTTTAAGGATCAACGAATAGTGATGTATATGTAGCAAAGCACGACTCTACCATGAGTAAATTCGAACACCATCTATGCCCATGGTTCTAATGGTGAGCTTCAAGCTCCGCTCATGGGCTCAGCCTTTTCCAATAGGTCTCCCCATTTCCAATGGTATCCATGCCCTTCGGGCTCTTCTTCACCATGGTTAAAACAAGCAATACAGGCTGAATAGCCTTCATGTTCTCCTTTTCTCCCTCTTGGAGATCCTCCTCCTTCTCTTCTTACATCTCTTCCCTTGAATGAGAGGCCCTTTCCTCTCTATCTTTCTTCTTACCTCTGTCCTCTTCCTGACTGAATTCTCTCTTTTGCTCTTTTGAAGAGCCTCCTTCCTAACCTCTACACCCAACTTGGGTTCAAATTGTTTGTAATTTATAACAATATACTAATTTGGAGAAGACTAATATCTTATAGTTGAAATATTTCAACCATTCCCTTTGATTTACTCCACAAGCTTCCTAACGTGGGATTCTTAGCTGACTTTTACCTTTTCCACTCTTTTTACTTTTAAAAATTACAATTACTCTAGCTTATACAACATTTTGGAGGGAAAATATAATAATTGGAATTTGAATTCAATCATCCCAATGTAACCATGCCTTGCCTAAAGATGTATGTAGATGCTCCTACATCATACTCTCCCTCTAGAAACAATTTGCTCCTGCATCAAATGAACTACTTCCTCCATGTATTAGTCTTCATTATATGCCTGGTTCCCAAGGTCTTGTTGTGAATTTCAATGCTGGTTTTTGTCTTTGATAGTCTTTGTCTTTCATCTTCTTGCTTTTCTTCCTTTTTTGGTATGTTCTTCTTCTCATTTATTTCTCAGCTACCATCTCCCACTTCCATGCTTCTTCATCTTCATACATGTCTTCTAGATCTTCTTGTTGTTCTTCTTGTTCCATGAGCTTCTCCAATGACTCATGTATGTCATTCACTTTAGCTACCTTCATACCTACATACAAAACATTCAAAGCCACCTTAGAATCAAAATCTTTAGGCCATGAAGCCTCTTGGCTGCCTTCACATTTTTGCTCCTTGATCAAAATTGTCTTGACCTCTTTGCTTTGCTCTTGTCTTGTTTCACTCTTCCCAATGGTGTCTTCACCATGGCTTGTACCTGTATGTAGCTCTCTTAAATAACTAAAGAGCTCTTCCAACATTCTCATTTCTTTCTTTAGTGATCTCTCATTTATCTCACCATTCTCTTCATCAAACTTGGGTCCTTCTTTCTCAAGGATTACTTGTCCTTTACCCCTTATCTCATCTTTTCTTAGCTTGTCTTCATGCAAACCAACTTCTTCATTAGTGCACTTATCAAAAGCAATTGAAACAATATTACCTTATGTCTCCTTACTCTTTTCAAACATGTGAACTGATTTCACATCTCCACTTTCATCATTCATCCTCTTGGAACTCTCTCCTTGCTGCATATTAGTCCACATAGCCACTTTCCATTTTTCATTTCTCATGAAAATATCATTAAATGATTCAAAAACATCATCATAAACAATTTGTTTACCCTTTACCTCTTTGGTATACCTCTCAAGCATCCTGTCTTCATGGAATGCCTCTTCCATACTCACTATCTCACCTTCATTCTCTCGGTTGCTTGAATCACCTTCAATCCTCCTCCATTGATTTCTTGGTGTTGTTGCCTCAACACTCACATATTCTCTCTTTGCCTTCTTAGGCACCCATACTTGTTTCTTCTTCTCATCATTTGTCTTCTCAAACCATGTAGACATCCTGCATCCATGTTCTTGTACCAACACTTCCTATTGCTTGGGAGTTTACTTCTTCCACAATTTAGGCATCACATATCCATGGTTAATTGGAAACTTCACCTTTCTCTTTTCTTCTCTAATATGCATATCAATAGTTTCATTCTTATAAGAATAAGAAAAATCAATGTTTGGATTCACCTTTACCTCCTTAATTGGCTGCTCCATTAGTTCTTTGACTTGCATAGCTTCTTGATTATTTGTACTTTCTTCTTCCTTTGTTCTTGGCTGTTCTCTTGCCTCTTCTTGGCATCCAATGTCATCATGAAAGTCATATTCATCTTCCATCTCTTCTCTTTCTTGTAGGGGTTTTTGAACACCTCCCTCATGCATTAACCAATGCATCTCTTCATCTTTATCAACAATAGCAAAATTTTTCTTTTCTCCTACACATTCACTTGTGCACTTGGTGTCTTCTCTTACACCAATCTCTTCACTCTTCAAGGCCTTTCTTTTGACCTTCACAAGGCTGCTCATACCTGCAATTACCCATTCAAAGACAACATTTGATATAAAAACAAGAGACCACAAGGTCCCTATGAGTGCTCTCTTCACCAATACTCTCATCTTTTCAAGTGCTCTTCTTGGCACTTCATATTTTATTTATTCTCTTCTCTTGTTCTCCTCAATGAGAACCTTCTTCACAATCTCTTCCTCTTGTTGCTCACTTGGCAACCTACTCATCCTCTTGCCTCTATGGCCTCCTCTCTTCTTGGAAATCTCATTTTGTGTTCTTCTCCTCTTCATTAGGAGATCTATTGGCCACTTCAACCTCTTCCTCATTGGCCATACCCACACTTTCCTATTCTACTACATCCAAGACTCATATTCATCTTTAATCTTATCTAAATCTCTCTTTAAACTAGCAATCTCTTTATCAATTTTAATACTGGTCATACCTTTCTTCTTTTGGATACTTGCTTTCTTCTTAGTGCCCTTATGTACCTTGTTACTCTGCTCTTTTCTCAGCAATATTTCCATCTCTGAGATCTTCACCCAAGTCTTTTCCACCTTGGTCTCTTAATCCCCTTAGGTCTACTTGTCTCACCCAAGCCTTTCTCCTTGACTAGTCTTTTAATAGTTTCCTTGATCTCACCTAGGCCTTTTGCATCCTAGTCTTTTGATCCTTTTCTCAATCCTACAACAACTCTTTATACAACATTTCAACAAACACAAATCACAAATCCAAGCTTACCTTGCTTTGGATCTTCCTCTTGAGCATTCACTTGCTCCCTTACTTTTGAGCTTCTCTTAGCTCTTCACTAAGCCTTCCTTGGCTTATTCTCCACTTAAGATGCAATGGCTTAGCTTCCTTCCTCTTCACATGTTTACTTCTCAAAAACAATAAACTCAAATCAAATATCAAAGTTACTCATACCTTTCTTCCATAGGGTCTTCTAGCACTTTGTCCTGCTGATCCTTTTTCCAAACCCTGTAACAACTTGATCCAAATCCCAAAAGCTTTAAGCTCTGATACCAAATGTTGCGTAGTCCCTAGACTGCTCTGATACCAAATGTGATGGGCTGGTCATCATTCTACAAATAGGGCTAAACTATAGAATTAAGATAACAAACTGAAATGCCATTCAAAAGATCCATCATCAGCTCATAGGCAATAGACATGATTTCCATTCATTGACTCAATTTCACTTGTCAATATAGATACCTTCACTAAGGCTTAAAACATTTACCTTTCACTAATTATGATTGTGATTACATCCTCCTGTATAGGCACAGGCTACTTCATTCAACTCTCCTCTGTAGGCTTGAATCTATGGACTCTAGAGGCTTGAATCTACAAACTCTATAGGCTTGAATCTACAAATTCTACAGGAAGGAAATCTATGGACTTTGTGATGCACTATCATCAAACTTCATTCTGATTCAGTCTACATATCTCAATTATATATTTATCTTCATCTTCAAAGCCTACCCTACCAAATGGACACATACATCTATAATCTTCAAATTTGGCCTCTGTATGCATATACAGTATATAAAATGGTTACCTTACTTCTCCTAATAGCTTTACCACGTAGACATATTCAATTTCCATATTTGGGTCCTACGTGCTTGTGTAAATATGCAGTCACGTCTTTCACCAATACTCAACTCTACCTCCCATCAAACTCTATAACAGAAGATATGTCACTCACCCATGGCCTGACAGAATCCTTATTCAGCTTCTCTAAATGTGTAATCATCTCTTGAATCGTGTCTTTTGTATTCAAACAACCATTTACATATTTTATGGCTGAAGACCATCAATAGAAGAAAATTTGACTTTCATAGGCTCGACCTTCGATATGTAGCGATCATGTATACATTTTCCAAAGACCAAAATACAACATCATCTTCGGTCCATACTCAGTTTCTTCCCCAAAATAAGAATTCACTTTATGCGTCATGAGTCAAGACATTGTCATGAGTTATTTAAAACAGCCAATTGGATACATCCTTTATTGGGCTTGGTTCTAAGGATCAAGAAACAGTGATCTATATGTAGTAAAGCATGAATCTACCATGAGTAAATCCCAACACCATCTATGCCCATGGTTTTAATGGTGAGCTTCAAGCTCTGATCATGGGCTCAGCCTTTTCCAATAGGTCTCCCCATTGCCAATGGTATCCATGCCCTTCGGGCTCTTCTTCACCATGGTTAAAACAAACAATATAGGCTGAATGACCTTCATTTTCTCCTTTTCTCCCTCCTAGAGATCATCCTCCTCTTCTTACATCTCTTCCCTTGAATGAGAGGCCCTTTCCTCTCTATCTTTCTTCGTACCTCTATCCTCTTCCTAACCGAATTCTCTCTTTTGCTCTTTTGAAGAGCCTCCTTCCTAACCTCTACACCCAACTTGGGCTCAAATAGTTTTTAATTTGTAACAATATACTAATTTGGAGAAGACTAATATCTTACAGTTGAAAGATTTCAACCATTCCCCTTGATTTAGTCCACAAGCTTCCTAACGTGGGATTCTTAACTGACTTTTACCTTTTCCACTCTTTTTACTTTTAACAATTACAATTACTCCTCCTTATACAACATTTTGGAGGGAAAATATAATATTTGGAATTTGAATTCAATCATCCCAATGTAACCACGCCTTGCTTGAAGATGTATGTAGATGCTCCTGCATCAATAAATTTTATATAAAACAAATTATTTTACTTTTTATTTTTTAAAAGGCAACACTACATACACATTGAAATATTTAATAGTGTTGTCTCATACATATAGACAAAATTATACAAATAAAATGTTTGTTTAATGACTAGATTGAAACTATTAATAACTTATTTTAGTTCTATTATTAAATTCTCTTAGATCTTAAAATTCTGTGTTATTCAAATTTCACAACGGTTAATCAATAAGACTTGATTTGAGAGATAAATTAAAGTACAATAGTATATTTTATTATTATTTCTACTTAAAGTAATAAATATAATATCCATTCATTTAATTAAAAAAATGAATTGATTTTTTTTAAATTTCATTAACCAAACCAAGTATTCTATGAAACTCAAGCACTAAACTAGATTAAAAAATAAATAATTCTAGCTATATATGGGAATAAATTAGTCCAGTGTTGTCCCAAAATGACCAAATATATTCTAATGGATTTAATTCACTTTTAAAGGCTTAATTGGCTCAAAACTCAACTATATGTTTTTCCTCCTATTTGTTGTATTCTATTTTTTTTATCAACTTTCCATAAGGCATCATATCTACAATTTGATACTCCCTATCTAATGCATTATCCTAAAAATAGTATTATTGACTCCTCTACAAACATCACACCAGTATCCATTCTTAAAATGGTTCAATATTTAAGTATTTTATATCCCCACTAGTTCATTAAATTTATTGTAGGAGACGATCCTTATGTTTGGGGGTGTAAGGTATGGAGCAAGAACTTCAACTACCTTCTTAAGTTAAATTTTATGAATTTCCCTTTTGTGGTAGAGTAATAGGGATGAAAATTAAATTGTTATGGGTGAACACAAAAAAAATTAATAAGTTTTTTAAATGGCTTCAAAATATTTCATTTACCATGAGGTGTATCTGGGGAAACTTGTTGAATAATTCAATCAAATTTAATAAATGCCTTGACCAAGGCATATGTAATCCAATTATGATTTTAATGATTTATTAAAAAAAATAGATTTTATTTATTTATAAATAACATAACATTTTCAAAGTAATGATGAATGTATGGATATTATCCAAAAATAAAAACTATTAGGATCAACTTCGACCTAAATTAGATGGTCATATTAGATGCGAGGTAATATTTTAGGCAAACCATAATAAAATGGATGATAATAAACATATTTCTAATATTTAATTTTTATTCCTCATACTAAGTATTAAATTATCATATAAAAGGAAAGGTTTATGACTTATTTCATCAACCTTTTCATTCAATCAACTCAATTGGTAGATGTAATTACAACTAGGGCCAGTGTCTAATGGTTGTATGCAATGAGGTGTGCAATATGTTGCTAAAAGTTATGATTTGGGGGGATGGGGGTTATGGATAAAATAACTATAAATTATTAATATAATAAATATTTAACTAAAAACTTTATAATTTCTTAAAATAAATACACTTGTAGAATTTAAATATTGAAAAGTGATGCTCTTGCTTGTAAGAAACACTCTTGATGTCAATAAACTACTATTAAACAAAAACACTTTAATTATCAAGGAAAAAACTCTCTAATATATTTACTAAATCGAATTTAATTTTAAATGAAATTATTTTAGAAAGGTAAATTATTTAAAAGTAACTTGAAATAAATATGCACATAAAAAGACATGTAGATTAATGATATCACACTTTGTAATACAAACATTATTAAAAGAATCAAATGATAGCTAGCATAAACATAAAGGAAAAATACCAAATAATAATCTTACCTCCTAAGGTGAGTGGTAACATGATCACCTTTGGAACATTATTTAAAAAATTCTTATACTCTCAAGAATATTCAAAGATTCATTGATTTTGGAATAAATACTAGAATATGGAAAAATCTCTTATTGATTTTTCTTGTTTGTTACTAACATTTTATTTTCTCTAAAAATCCTTTATTATAAAATGTATAATAAGTTTTTATAATACAACATCCCTAAAAAATTTTGTAAATAAACTAATATACTAACTAATTCAATCTAACTTATTTACAAAATAGAAAATAGATTACGACCATTTCCCATGTTTCAAGGTAAAATGGTGGAAAAGATGGCATAATAGTTTTCATGGATCCAACCTATTACAATATTTTTGAGGTTACAACATATTATAATCTAGCAACAAAAAATCCTATAAGACCCATTGTGGTACTTTTCTAAAAAAATTATTATAATTATCATGTATAAAAATAGAATGTTATATAGGGTAAGTTTCTCAATAACACATGAGTGCCTTGGAAAGGGCACAACCATTCTATCTAACATATATAAAATATTATATGATCAATGAAATACATTGTAAAATATATATGCATTATTGGAATGATATTGGAATTCACCTTGTAAAATCTAAAATTCACATGAAACTCATCTTTTATACTCCAAAAATTGATTTTTATATTCCAAAGCTTCATTGTTGAACTCTAAAGCTTCATTGGTGGACTTTCAAGCTTCAATAAATAACTCTAATTTGTGTTGAACTTGCCTTTAAGCTTCTTCTTACTTGCCAAAAACTATAACATTTGATCATGATGCATTCATATAGCCTATACATGTAAAACTAAGGGCTAACCATGTAAATAGTTAGAATATAGTGATAAAAATAAGAAACATTGAATCACACATACTAACTAATATATAAGTACCCATTCTCTAATTTAGAATATAAATAAGTCACAAATGCATATCATATACATTTCAAGAAGGGGGATTAGTATGGAATGGCATGGTTATTACTTGGTAATAACTAGCCGTATAATGGACTCATTATTTCCCCCATAATTTATTTATTTAAAGTCTTGAAAGCTATTATCCCCCTTATTCATGGTCAAGAACCATGCTTTCCAATATCTGATTGAGATCATAGATATCTTGATAGGTTGTCTAATCTTGTGTATCTATCTTGGTAAATACCATATACAATTAAACTAATATTATCCATATTTCAAATTATTTAGGGATATGATTGAATTTTTTTTCCAAGGTGAAATGAGAGTGAGAATTACTGGGGGTCTACTCGTGACAATCCATTGTTAGTCTCATTTATGATTGATTTGTGGAATTAATTTAACAATGGATTGAGATCTTCCGAGATACCAATGGATATTGGTGTCGGAGATTACTTCCCTCTTCTTTAAATAAATGTTTAATTTATCCCATCATTTATCACAGGCTAATAAAGATTCACCAAAATGTAGTTGGGGTTAGTCTTCAAAATCCCATACACTCTTATGCAAGATAGGCAATAGGTGTTTCTTGAGGGCTCTATGGTGAAAAAGAACATGAAATTATCTAATAAATGTTCCCCCAATAGGAAACTAGGTTCTCATATAGAGTCTTATTGTTTTTTCTATATGAAAATATCCATCAATCCTCTCACTCAATGCAATTTGATTCAATAGAGTGGGAATGAAAGCTCTGAGTTGAGACTCACCTACAAAGAGGTTAATCATGAACCCATATATTTGTTATAGAAGGTAACTGCATAAATATAAGTCACACAAGAGGTTTTTTTGCTTTAGGGTGTTACTTATATAGGCATCCATAAATTATTTCTCATATTCAAATTCATGAGATAGACCAAAATAAATCTTAATAACTCCCACCTATCAAATTATTCTTTGAGAAAAAGACCATATGTAGAGGAAGGTCACCTTCATGCCAAAAGTTTTTTTCCTAGTTCATAGGTTATTTTAAAGGTAGATTATCTTTTTATTTTTGTTTCTTTGATTATTTAAGATCCATCTTTAGTTTATTATTTTCTACTTTGAGCCTTCTCAACTCTTGGCAAGTTTCATCCCAAAGGGTCATAATGTCTTGATAATACAATTGTGTTTGGACCCTTTGGTATACTTGAATTTTAGGATCAAATGCCTTCTATTTTAGAAAACTATCTCATTATATTTTTCTAAATAATTATTATGTATATCTTATAATTCATTTTGAAGAGATGAAATAGTATTTTTATTGCCTTATAATTTCATTTTAAGGAAGGCAATTTCTTCTTCTTGTTGCCTAATGATATATTTAGCCTTTGAAATAAGGAAGGATTATTGTACTTCTACCTATTCATCATGAATAGATGATTAAAATACTTATTATTCTATTGGGTATTTTCCTTTATCAAGTGGTAGTTGTGATTATGATGGTGGAAGAGATGAAGGTGAAGGATATTGTCCTCAAATTTCTCTACCATAGTATCCAACTCTTTAATCCCTATTATAAATTTTCCAATTTATTCATGTATAATTTATTCTTCAATTTACTCATCTATAGGTTCCACTTCAACACTTGGAATCTCCATAGGAGGTTCTTGGCTTAGATTTCCCAAGGTCTTAATAGCATCTCTTGCTTGATTTTCATCTTCCTGCAAGACCAATCTCTTTATTCTCCATGGATAAGTTGCAGGTCTAGGTTCCTATAGTGGAACTCTTATCTATATAAAATGTCTCCTTAAAATACTAGGCAAAGCTAATTCCATAGTTGGTTTTTATTTCTCAAAGATACATATTGGTTTATGATCAATAGTTAGTTCTAGAGTGACTTTAGGGCTTGATTTTGAAACCCATGTTCTTTGTTTCCTTTTCTTAATTATCTATGAACATGGATCCATTATGGAAGTCCCCTATTTTATGTTATACCATGGTGTTCGGGCTATATAAAGAGATATTTTTTCCTTAAAATTATTTTTCAACTTATTCTTCAATAATTCTTCCCAATAATATTTTTTTGTCTTTTTTTAATTAAAAAATGCATAAAAATGAGCTAAATTATCCCATCATGCCTTATGGAGTCCATTCTTATTATATCCTTCAATTCCATAAATTAGATAGATACTATTAAAAATAATGGTAGATTCACCTTATGTTCTAGTTTATGTTGACCTTGTCTTAAATGTGTGATAATTCTCATGGAATCACATCTAATTTACTAATACTATCCATCATAAGTCAAGTACTTGATGACCCAAAATGTAGTTGTCCTCCAAGGCTCAGGTAAGATTTATCTGTTAATCCATTTGTAAAATCCTTGAGGGATAATAATTAACTCTATAACTATATCCCCTTCCTCATTTAATATATGAAGGATTTAATTGAATTTAGATCTCCCTACAATCTTAACTCTTTCATATATAATGCCTAAAAGTCCACTAATCACCTAAATCATTACTATAATTATAACACCTTTCACTTTGGTGTGGTCATCTTGAAAATTGAAAATGAATTCCTTGACTATCCATTCATCATATCCTTAAATTTTTTAAAGGAATTATAACCATCCTAATTGATCAAAAATTATATCCACTACCCCATCATCTAACACCAATTTTACAGACTCAGGCCCAGAATTTTTCTTTTGACCCATCTCTAGAAGTTGTAGACCTTTATTTGAATGCAAGAGCATAGTCTCAAAAAAGTTATTAGTAGAGGAGATATGAAATTAAAATCAATATATAAGGTATATGGTGTTGGATTGAGTTTAAAAGAACATGAATCATTTGGTATTGAAGTCTTTCATCATTTTTATTTGCTTTAGGATTTATCTAAAGATTTCATTAAATGATGAGACATGATCATTAAAGGGAAAGAAATTAATTAGCACATGTAAGTTAATTTAGGAAATATTTTCAATTTTTTGTTTCATCATTTCCATACATTGGGTTATGTCATCCATATTATTAATTGATTACTCAAGGGTTTTGAGATGAAAACTTCCATCATGCATCCTTATAGCTACTATATTATCTCATTATTTCCCATTGTGTCATGAAAATGACATCATAATTTATTTTTACAAGATTATATCCTATTGGTATGTTGTACACTTCCTTATAAAATACACTTTTTTAATTTTAAAATGACCTCTTATTGCATAGCCATTTTCTTTTTGGACACTTTCCATTTTTAGACAAAGTCTCCCTTCAAGGATGGATAAACATGAAATTTAAAAACTTAAACATAACCTTATCAATAGAATAATAAATTTTAAAATACCTTAATTTTTGCCTCTACCCTTTAGGTTGCCACTTGTCTTATAATGACTAGACTACAATTAATTGAGGATCACATATAGCAGAGTAAAAAAAAAACTAGTTTTATTGTTTTGTTCTTTTGAGAAGCTACCATCACTAGTTTTCAACTTCTCATTTTCCCTTTTTTTAATTTCTTTTTAAATTTTGGGGAGAAGGACTGCCTTTTTGGGTTTTCAATCCTTCCCCTTTATTTGGAGGAGGACCACCATTTATGGTTTTCAATTCTCCCCCACACTTTGGATTCAATCCTCATCCTTTGACTATGACATAAGAACAAGGTTCTTCCCTATAGCCAAATTCATCTTGAGACTAAATTTGTTTGAAAAATTCCTCCTTCCTTGGAGGTTGTTGATAGAGTCTTAGTCTATGGCCCTCTACTAAGAATGTATTATTATTTACATCTATTAAAAAAATTCATACTAACCCATTTTCAAAAGTATTCTCTATTTTTTAGGGTCTCATCCATCTATTCTAATCTTGCCTTTTAAGTGTTGAAACTTAAATACAAATAGTAGATCCCAATTTGCTTATTTGAATATTATCTTCTTTATATGGGTGTCATGCCTTTTATTCCTATGATATTGTAGAATTTATGTCTAATGTAAGGCTTCCATTCTCATTTCATCCAATTAATTGAGCTTAAGAAATAACTCTCTATGCCTTATCAAGTTTTATTCCCACTTTTGTTATTTTTATCAAAGTCTATAATTTAAATTCTATGGGAAGTAGAGGATTCTTTCCAAACATAAGTTTTTAAGGTGAGAAAACTATGGTGGATTTACATGTGATATTGTAATTCCATACTCTTTATGTAGTTTGTGTGTCCAATATTTTATGTTGATGTTGACTATCTTAGCCAAGATTTTCTCCAACTCTCTAATGGTAACTTTGATGTGTCCATTCACCTATGGATGATATGGAGATGAATTTTGTTGATTAATTTATTAGTGATCTATGAAGTATTTTATTGTGTTAGACATGAATTCATTCCCTTGGTTAGATAGTATGGCTTTTAATAATCTAAACTATTGAATAATTTTGTAATAAAAAAAATAAACAACTATCTATTCTCCTACAAATGGAAGAGATTAAACCTCTACCCATTTGGTAATATAATCTATGCATAAAAGTAGGTATTACTTCCTTTAAGATGGTGGGTCAATAAGACCCAAAAAATCTAGTCCTAATTTCTCAAAAGGTCTTAGAACCACTTGAGGATGAAGAGTAATTTCGTTGGATAATGTGGGTTTTCCCATATTTTAGAAAGGATCACATTGACATACATATCTCTTCACATTTCTATGAAGTAAAAAATAATATTACCCAAACCCAATGATCTTATTGATAGTAAACTTGTCTAAATAGTGGTCTCCTCTAGATTCATCATGATAGGTCCATTTTATTTCATCGGTCTCATCCTCTTACACACCTATGAAGAACATGACTAGGTATACACTTGAAAAACACCATTATCCCACTTAAAATGAGCACTATTTATAATTAATTGTTTCATTTACTTATGAGTAAAGTTGTAATGAAACTTACCTATGGCCAAGTAGTTTTACATGTTAGTAAACCATGGTGAGTATGTTGAAACTATGAATAGATAATCATTAATAAATCTATCTTCCAATGGTTCATCTTCACTTGAAACATTTAACCTTGATAAAAAGTTAGCAACCACATTATATTTACTAGGTTTACCAATAATAATAATATAAAAATCCTATAAAAGTAGTAACCATATAATGATGATACCTCATACCAATATTTTGTTCATTAAATATATTATGTTTGAGTGATATGTTTAAATAAAGATTTTATTTCTAGTGATGCAATTATTGAATTTTTCCATTGCATATATAATAGTTAGGAAATATTTTTCAGTGGTGGTATAATTTATTTTAGTTGGGGCGAGTTTCTTGTTGATATAGTAGATAACATATATTTTTCCTTATTCATATTTTATCTAAGGATTATCCCCATATCATTATTAGAGGCATATGTATGAATGTGAAATAATTTCTCTATGAAATGGTTGTTCCCAATTAGGCACTCTTACAATTGGAGCATAAATCATTTTTTTATTGATTCAAAGGCTTGTTGGCATTTGTCAATCTATAAAAACTCAAAATATTTGGTAAGTATGGATGACACAAGTGTATTTATTTTGTTTAACTCTTATATAAAACATCTATAATATATTGCATATTTCAAGAAACTTTTGATATCAGTTTATGTTTTAGGAGTAGGTAGATTAAAAAAGACTTCAATATTTGTAGGATCCACTTGTATCCCCTTTGATGAGATGTGATGTCCTATGACAATTCCTTGGGTAACTATCATTAAAAAAAAATTGTGACTCAAAGATAGTATATGTTGCTCACATCTGGTAAACACTTTGTCTAGTTTACTCAAAGCTTCATCAAAATACACACCATGCATAATAAAGTCATCCATGTATACCTATACCTAATCATTATTTAGATCAGGAAAGATGGCCAAGACTTCCCTTTGAAATGTGGTAGGTGCATTATAGTGTCCAAAGGATAACAATATATAGGTAAATGTTCCCTCAAGGGAATGTAAATTTTATCTTGTCATAGTCTTCTGGGGTTATCATTATCTAATTGTAACCACTAAACCCATCTAAGAATGATAAATACTTCTTCCTAGATAAAATATCTAACACCTAGTCTATGTAAGGTAGAGTAAAGTAATTTATCATGGTAAATTTATTAAGTTATCAGTAGTCTATACATATTCTCCATTTTACATTATTTTTACGTACTATCACAAGTGGTGAAACCCATTAACTATCTAATATGGGTTAAATGAATCCCACCTACAATAGTTTCTCTATATCATATTTAACTATGTCTCTTACTAATGGGTTGATTTTTCTTTGATGTTGTCTAATAGTTCTAGTGTTTCCAATATATATGTGATGAGTGTACACACATGTGTGGATGGCCTTAATGTAATTTTATTACCATGCAAATAACTTTTTATGGTTATCCAAGACATCAAACACCTTAGTTTCCTATTTATCAACCAACCACCTATTTATATTTAGAATTTTTTATAGGTTGTATAGTTATTTTATTATTCTTTGGGTAGATGGAGATGACCTACATAAATTCACTCATTAAATAATTTAAAGTGTAAGGATGTGGTAGCATCATATATAAAATGGTGACATTTTAAAATAAATTCTCCCCTTATGAAATTACATTTGAAAATGGATAATGAAAAGTTGTTAAAATGTATCTTGATTGTCTTGTGTCCATGTGATAATGCTTTGTTGAACAAGTGTATGGTTATATGTGTCATTGAGATTGGTTGAGCTAGTTGGTTGTTTCATAGAGGGAAAGTGTCGCATACTCTAGAAATATACTGATATAATCTAAAGATATTCTAATAGGATTTAAATATAAAAGGATAGGCTCTAGATCAAGTTTATTAGACTCCAAATCTAGATTATTAGACTATGGAGATAGTATGATAAACTTCAGAGCTAGAATATCAAACTCCATAGCTAGACTAGGATCTTCAAGATTCTATGTTATTTCATCATTTAACCTAGTCACATGATATTTTATTGTGACCATGGATAATGAGGAGAAATAATTGGTATTTTTCTTAGGGTCATTAACCGATAGCTATTTTAGAAGATCTAAAGATGGTTTTTTAGGTGGATACAAGGAAATCTATTTTTCTTTTATTCCATTTGTAATGAACATGTCTCCTAGCCTAAAATATATTAATACTACAATTTTACCTAACTAAGGTGTCCCTAAGATTAATTGGATATCTAATTTTTTTGGCTCTTAGGCTAGATTATCATGGAATATACATCATACTCCAAAGATTCCATCATAATAGAAACATCCTCAATTATTCCTTCAAGTTTATAAATAGACTGGTCTACCATTTTTAAGATTCTAGAAGTAGGTTGTACCCATGTAAGGGACATAGATTTTAGAGTGTCTTCTATAATCACATTTATGGTTTCTCCTAAGTCTAAAAGTACATTGGGTATTTCCTTACTTCCTATGGTTACATAAATAATAGGTATTAAAAGATACTTTGATAGAAAGAGTTTACTTGCCAATAAATCAACATGTTTTCATCCACATGTATAGTTTTAGGTATTATCTTTTCCTACCTAGAGTTTTTATTTAAGAACCATTAATGATTCTATTGACTTATAAGATATCTCTTATATATTATAGTAGTGGAATTTCAATGTTTAATTTTATCAGATCTTGAACTAGATCATATTCACTCTTGTTTCTAGTTTATTAAAGCCTTTATAGAAAATAAATTATTAAATGAATCATAATGGTTTATTTGGGTCTTTATTTTTAATTATTATGATTCTCCTTTGTTGGTTCAATAGAGCATCTAGTTTTTAATTCAACACTTATGTTATGGTGATTGAAAGGGTGTTCAATCCCTTACTTGATCTCAATTATATATTACTATAGTCTATGGCACCAACTCCCAATGTTCTGTCTTGATCCGTTTCATAAACATGAGTTATTAGTCTATTCTTTGGATTTATTACTGGTTATGTAGGTAGTTGAGGTTGAGCCATTTGTTTTATTTATGGTTTTTTATTGGTAGAGGGAGGCATCAATACTTATTGTTTTGTAAGATTCCTCTGCTAATTAATTTTTTATGGGGAACCCATTATTTATTTTCCCATGGTTTAGGATTAGAATGGGGAATCTAAGGTTGTTATTGAGGTTGAGGCATCCATGGATATGGTTTCCCCATGCCTTTGGTGGTATCATTGGCCTTGGCATGCACAGCATGTGGCATAGTGTTCAATTGCAATAAAATATCTATCTTAAGGTTGGATAGTTCTTCCATAAATTTTCCTACAATATTAAGCCTCTTCCATGTCTTTAGCTTTCCAATAATTCATTTAGTTCTTGGATAATTCCTACACAATTTAGTTTTCATCAAGATCAATCTTGTTTATGTCTATTTTCACCATAAGGTTTAGGGATTCCTTAGAATCATCATTAAAACCATTTAAGAAGACTATTTTGTATAATTACTTACTTAATTCATATCCACATTTCATGTGAATAAATTAAAAGTAATCAAGGTAGTCTTCTAAGTTTTCATCCTCATTTTGATTTATCTTGAAGAATTATTATTTTATTTATCTTCCTCTAAGAATCTAGTCTCTATTTCATACCATGATGTAATGGAGTTTGTATATAATCCCATAAACCATATCATAGTTGATTCTTTGAGTGTTAAAGGGAACGATTTTAACTTTTGACTATTAATTCTATAAACATAAGTTTGATGTAGGACTTTGAATTCAAAGAGGAATTTATTGGGATCTTTTGTAGGTTTTCATATAAAGGTGGGTAATATAGATGGGTAAATATTATTCATTGTAGTTATATCATCATATTCTAGTACAATGGGATACGTGAAGATCCTTCTAGGTGGATTATCCCTATTTTATGCATTTCCATAAGGATTTAGTACATTCCCTATGTTTTTCCCTTTTCTTCCAAATAAATGTTATAAATGGTGTTCCTAGGAACTAGTGAGTTATCATAAGTTACTGGGAGGATACTTTATTGAGACTCAATGTTTTAGTTTACAATGTTATTTAGCCTGAATTTCCTTTGGAATGATGCACCTACTTTTGGAGAGTGATCCAAAGGTTTAGGTGTTGATAATTCTATTTATCATTCAAAATATCAAAAAGACCCTATGATTTACTATTATAATTTTTCCACTTCCTCTAATTGTTATTTTATTATATAAATTTTGGTATTCTACTAAGGTTACTTTGAAATAAATATCTAGGTTTGCTCATATATTTCTGTTGAATTCATGGAAGTTATTTTTCTATTAGCTTATTATCTACACCTTAATAACACCTAAAATGTCCCCCAAAATCATTACAAAAATAATTAATTTCATCAACCCATTAATTCAATCAAATCATTTGGTTGATATCATTAAAATCATGCTTGGTGTCCAATGGATATATTCAATAAGGTGTGAAATCTATATCTAACAATTATGATTTTAGGGTTTTTAATGGATCAATTAACTCTAAATTCTTAATATAATCAATATTTAACTCAAACCTAGATAATTTATTGAAATAAATACACTTTTATAATTTAAATGTTGAAAAGTAACACTTATTTGTAAGAAATACTATTGTTGTCAAGAAACTACTATTAAACACACACACTTTGCTTATCCAAAGAAAACACTTTCTAATCTATATACTAAATTGAGTTTTATTTTAAATTAATTATTTTATAAACTAAAATTCATTTAAAGTAACTTGAAATAAATATGCACACAAAAATACTTGCAAGTTAATAAAATCACACATGTATCACAAACAGTCTTAAGAGAATCAAACAAAAACTAACATAAACACAAAGGAACAATACCAAATAATAGTCATGCATCTTTGGGTGAGTGGGACCTAGGTATCCCTTATCAAATGATTTAAAAAAATGTTGAATATTCAAAGCTTCATTAATTTTTGAATAAAGGTTAAAATATAGAAAAATCTCTTATTGATTTCTCTTTTCTGCTATTAACATTCTTTTTTCTCTACATCTTCTCTCTCTTCAAAATAGTAGTAAGATGTTCTAATAAAAAATTCATACTACTATTATTTAAAAAAACTAATAGACTAGATATTGTAATCTAACTTATTTTCAAAATAGAAAAGAGGTTAAACCATTTCCCACTTTCAAGGGGAAATAGTAGAAAATTTTGCATAATAGTTTGCATGGATCTAACCGATTAAATTATTATTAAGTTTACAACATATTTTGATATAGTAACCAAAAATATTATAATACATGTAGTGTAGTTTTACAAAACATTACTATACGTATCATGTCTAAAACTAGAATTCTATATAGGGTAAGTATCTCAATGACCCATGAGTGCCTTCAAAATGTCATGACCATTCTATGTAAGATGTATAAAATATTATATGATCAAAAAAATGCCCTCCATAATCTTTGTGCATTACTATAATGATACTAAAACTCACCTAGTAAACTATAAACTCACCTAGAGTTAATCTATTTTCCTCTAGATCTTGATTGTTGTACTTTGGAGCTTCACTATTAAAATCTAGAGCTTCATTGTTGGACTCTAAAGCTTCACTATATAGTTTTGACATGTTTTTGACTTGCCTTTAGGGGTCTAATTACTTGCCAAAAACTATAATATTCAATCATGATGCATTCATATATCTTGTACATGTAAAATTGAGGACAAACCATGTAAATAGGTAGAATATAGTGGTAAAAACCAATAGCATTGACTCACACATGCTAACTAATATATAATTACCCATTCTCTAATTTAGACTATAAATTAGCCACAAATGCATATCATAAACATTTCAAGTAAGGATATTAGTAGGGAATAACATGGTTATTATTTGGTTAGAATGAGCCATATAATAGACTCATCAATTTAATGGATAGCCATCAATAAAAAAATCACTAAAGGTAAGGTCGATTGTTAGGACTAGTAGATTAAGGACAAACAAAATAAATCCAACTACATTGTTTACTTGTTTTAATATTAAAATAATGCTATAGTTTATATAATTATGTTATTAAATTTTAATATTTTACTTAATAAGGGCAAATAGGGACATCAAAAATAAATATGAACATAAGGCAGTTAATAAGGCATCACATAATGACACACTAAGATTGATGAAGAACACAAGCTTCACATGAGGGGTGTTACATTATCCCCATATTACATAAGCATCATACTCAATGCAATAAATAAATTTTAGAATGGAAGCCAAACACATCTGATCAAAATAACTCAAAATAAAATGTACAACTAGACATGAAAACCAGAAACAAGATAGAAATTGTGTGTAACATATTATGTCAATTACTCCTATAAATCCCACTAGAATAAATGAATACTAAAATTTCCACCATAGAACCACTAAAATTTAATAAAATATGATATGATTCATGTGAGAACAAGTGTTAATATTATTTATATCATACAAAGAAACAATATGAACATAATTCCACAGGGAAAGTATAATGTCTTGAAATAAGTGCCATTCTATGGAATAACCATACTAATAAAAAGTGAGTATTATTAAGCAAAATTTCAAAAATCATAATGATTACCAGGTATCTAAAAAATAATTCACAACCTAGAAGACTTGCCTAAGGAGAAGAAAAATGTGAGGATGCTTCCATATTATTCTTTCATATCTTGGTGATGGGAGAGCCTACACAGTCAACCATGAAAAAGTAACACATAGAAGGCCCTCAATAACTATGGTTCCACCAACCAAATATCAATACATAAAACAAAACACCACATCTATTGAGGGAAGGATGGATTCCTAAACCTGTGTATACAATTTCCCATTGAAACTATATATTTATATTCCAAGCTATCTTATTATCCCCCATACCATGCATAAGGTGAAAACAATACATGTTAAATTTCATATAAGAAACCAACATTTACAATCAATAAGTAACTCAAAATAACATAATCAAAATAAACAACTGATTTAAGATCAAGCAGTCTAAAAATAACATAAAAATTAAATAAAAAATTTGTATAATTCAAAAAAATAAAGTCAATGATTGATATAATAACTTCTTAAATTTACAAATAACAAAAAGGTTGTGATTTCAAAACAACTTAATTTTTCAATAAAATTAAATCAAGTTTCAATAGAACTATACTGTAATAGTTCACATCATGTGGAATATGTGGCTAAGCCACCTGAAGGGTGAAGGACATAAGAAATCATCAAATAATTCTTAATTACATCTTGGACCTATGTGTAATAAGAAAAAGTATCATCAAATACATGTCTCTTAATTCATAATAGTAATCACAAAGGTTATATTTTGACAACCACTAAGGGTGAGTGTAGGGATGTTGTGTTCATAATGTGACCATTATACATGAATCAATATGGTTCTCACCCAAAATATTTAGTGCATAACTTTGTACAAAAGGGGAAATTTTGATTGTTATCCTACAAGAAGATCCACTTCCTTGTTCTTAACCCAGACAAACCAACATAAATAGGGATCTACACCTCCCTCAAACCCCACACTTTAATCATTCTCAAAAATATATAAATCTCATAAGGTTACAATAGAATAAATGTCACTAACAATTTAGAAACATGGTACTTATCTACTTCACATAGATATTAATAGGTAAGTATAATAATTGTATTTTCACACATCACATTTACACACCATATGATGGGTTTGTTTCATATATGTTTTAAAGTTATACTACCATGTAGGGATTAAAAAAAGAATTCCCACATATATATGCATATATTTCAATTTAGTTTAAAATGAGGTAAAATAAAAACTTTAGTAACATTAATCACAAGGGATCATAATAATGAGTAGGGAAAGTACAATACATAACAACACAATGAATTTGGATCACTAGCATAAAAAAATGTAAACAATTAACTTGACAATGCATAATTGTATAAATCGTGTCATCCTTATAATCATAAATCACCAAAGAATCTCAACTATATCTAAAACTAATGTTGTCAAACAAGTATCCTATTGAAAGTTGTGTCTAAAAAGTGTCTCATAAAAATGTGTGTATGTCTTTTATGTGTTTATTAATATTTATCCAATCAATGATGACAACTTATGAAGAAACATAATTGGCATTATCATAAATAGTATCTAAATATAAATAAGGTCCCTCAAAAACATTATAACCATTATAGACCAATCTAAAGGTACAAAACCTATTTTGTATCTCTCAAGAAATATAATTAAACCAAACTTATCGATATACCCATATTTTCAAGGGTAACCCAAGATCTGATATAAAAATATGATGCCCAAAATTGTGCATGACTACAACTCACACAAATATACACCAATATTTATTTTCATAATGAACAATTCACAAATAATGCAACATAAAATTCCCAATGTCTAGCCACTTTCATGGTACAATACACACCATGCATCAAGATAAAACTCACATTTCTACACAACATGAATGAAAGTGCCAAAATGGTTACATGGTATCTACGAAACCATATAGACCCCATTCATCTAACTAACCTATAAATGAATAAGTGGATCACATCACCCCTTGTCCATAATAGAATGAGAAACATATAAAAGGAATTTAATTTGAAAATGTTTAATTATATAGTTAACAATCATCAAAACAATAATAGATTATTTTGGCATGTCAATAATCTCTCACATTAATTTGCACAAATAAACATCCTTATTTTATTCTTAAGCTAATGATAGTTAAAAAATATTTATAACTCAATTCAAGGATGGGATAGATCATAACCATAAACAAGCCTAATAACCTATATCTGATTCCCCACCTTAATATGGCATCTTATATATCTCCTCCTTGAAATTAGAGTTAGATGTAGTTCCCCAGAACTTGTGATGGGTCTACTCCACAAGACACCATCACCAAAAGGGTTGGTGATATAAGACAATAAAAAAAGGCTAATGTCACTCAAATGGGTTTCCAAATCTCTAAACATCAAACTTAAGTACAAATGACACACTCAAAGGTCACTTATTACAAACACCTTGAAAACTCAAGGTATGTGTGCTTACTCAAAATCATTCACACAAGAGCATGTAAGAGAAGATAACGATAACCACATTCCTTTAGCTATAGTTAGAAGCCTCAATAATCCTTATAATAATAAAACTCACATCAATATGCATTTTATATTACTAGAGTTATATATCAACATTCTAATGTATTTACATGCTACCAAACTAATGAAAATAACTATACATAGATGGGTTTACAAAACCATACATTATGAGGGTTCATATAACCTCATTGTCTGACTAGATATAGAACCGCATGCTTACATAAAAAGTGTATGTATGGTATATGATAAAAATGACCTTTATTATAACAAAATAATGGCTAATGTATCCCTCTAAGGATGAAAATAAGTATTATTTTTTCCTAAACTACATAAAGATGTAAATTTAAATCTTAAATAGATTAAAAGTGGAATGATTGTTTCCATTCACAATTGCATTTCAAAACTCATACTTATTAATGAGTTATGAATTTTTATATTTTAAATTTTCAATAAGTAGAGGAGGAAATAAAATATGGTTATTTAATACTTATTAATGTCTTGATATTTAATAAATATTATTTCATGATAACATCACAATTTAGTCAAGGTTGTCCTTATTATTTACCTATTGAATTAATATTATATTAGCTTGCATGAATACATAACACATAACACACAAAGCATTGTATTGATAAATAATTAGTTTTTATATAATTTCTTATCACACATGGCACCTAAATTGGTATCAAAGGTCTCATAAGTTTTTATCAGTTTGGAAAAAAATAAAGTCTTCAATATTTATCTAGGCTTATTGTAACCACAACTAAGGCACCCTAAGTTGGATTTATGGATTATAATGTCACTTAATTTGACAAATCAATTAGTAATATTTCACATGTATATCAAGATAATTTATTTATTTTAACATTAACAAAGGGCCAAAATGAAAATAAAGTTTTATAATATTACTATAGTCAAGAAGAGATATATCTAATGGATAACTCATCATTGTTATAATTCATGGTTGGTTATATTATGTTAGTTAACAATTGCATACACACAGTGCTTTATTACCCTTGATCAATATATGTACACAAATAAAACTACAAATGTGATTTTATGAATTACCTATCAAGTTAATATATGAGTCTTAATTAAGCATTACTTATATAAAGGAGTGGTTGTGGAATTGTAAAAAGTATATTGTTTCTTCATGGGATAAATTACAATAATAGGACCTGAAAAGGAAACATGAATAAGATGAATATAACACATGCATTCATATCCAAATGTAATTTAATTTCTCTTTTTTTCTCATTTCATTAATTTTATAGGACATGAATATGTAATTACATAAAATTAATATGTTAATGTGTTTGATAGGCACATTATTTAACATAAAATTAGGTTATAAGTGCAGGTGACTAGGCATTAAACCTAAATCCAATCCAATATGATAATTGAAATAGTTGGAATCCTCACAACATGTTTAACCAAATGACTAATGAGACATATTATCATGGAATATCTAGATTCTAGTTATCAAAAAACATGGGCATAGTCACAAGGCATAAACATAAAATAAGCTCAACTCCCTTACATACATGTATGTAAAATGTGGAAATCACACACAAAGCACATGGGATGTAAGGAAAAATAATTTTTCAAGAAGTATTTAAGATTTATTTAATAAAATTTAATTTCCAAGTTTAAATTTTAGTCCCACAACATTTCTAGTAACCTCCTAGTTTTGGTAAAATGGGAACCTTAAAATAGGATACAGTCACCCATCAAAAACTTATTAAAATGAAGTATTTTTAACATGCCTTAGTTTTTAATTACCTTAGAAATATGTATGTAAAATGTGAAATCATACTCAAGGCACATTAACTATTTGATAAAAACATAAAAAAATCCACTCTTCCTCACTTGGATTTTACATTTTAACCATGCGTGTCAAAATTTTGGGACTTGAACTAGGGATTTTAGGATAACAAATATTTTTGTTCTCTAATTACATATTTAGCATATAAGGTTTATGTTGTTTTATACAAAGTCTTATATCCTAGTTTATGGTTCAAATATTATTTCTTTTTTCTTCACTAAATACTGACAACTTGAGTTCCATATGGGATGATAAAATTTTCTTCTAATAAAATTTAGAATACCAATAGAGAAGACATAGTAGGAAATCCAAGATATTCATTAAGTTAACTTCACAAATGTGTTTCATACTACACATGAAACAATTAAGGAGAATAATAAATAAATACCACCTCCAGTATTCTTCATACTTTACAAGTAAAGCATAAGAATGTTTAATACAAAAAGATAGGATATAGTCATGCATACATGATGCTTCATGAGTAGGATCCCACTTAAAAACTAATATTCATGGTGAAAATGATATGTACTATAAATTAAATTTATAATCAATCTATGTTGGAAATAAAATAGGGTAAATAGTCTAACTAGAATATTTATAGAGTGATATAAAATATCAAACATGTACAGGTATTGATACACATAAATAGAAATAAGAATTATTCCAAGAATATTCATGGAAAGATGCAACTTATAAGGTATAGAGAACATCTCAAAATCATGAAATTTGACCCATTGCATATTAAAAATTAATTATTGTGAGAGATACAATGGTGAACTAGTATACATGCATAACATGGTGTGTGTGGAAAAGGATTCATTATTGGATGAAGTAATTAGCTTTACTGATATAAAGGAATAATGTTAAAATAAAGATTATTTTGAAACTCAAGAAATGGAAAACTTTTCATAACACATACACAAAGGAATAAAAACAAAAATTATCCTAAATGATTGAGTAAATATAATATTATACAAGACAACTAGTTCAATAGAGACATCATAAATAATATAACGTAAAATACAAATAAACATTAAGAAAATAAATTACTTATGAATTAAGTTATTTTTTATTTTTATTTTTAAAATTCAATGCCAAATAACATTGAAATATTCAATAGTGTTATCTCATACAAATAGGTGTTGTTATACAAACCAATCATTCATTTCATGGCTAGATTGAAATTATTAATAACTTATTATATTTATGTTATTAAAAGCTCTTGGATCTTAAAATTGATGTATTTATCAAATTTCACAATGGGTAATCAATAATCCTTGATTTGATAGAGAATTTAAAGAACAATTTTAGATTTATTTATATTTTTTAATTAGATCTATAAATCTCATATCCATTTGTTTAATGAAAAAATAGTTGATATATATATATATATATATATATATATATATATATAATGACATTAACTAGATCATGTATTTTAAAAATCTTGAGCAATAGACTAGATGATTAAAAGATAAATAATTTTAGGTATTTACCAGACCAAAATAGTCCAATGCAATCCCAAAAGGACCAAATATAGTCCAAGGGAGTTAATTCAATTTTAAAGGATTACCTAGATCAAAACTTGATCATGTATTTTTCCTCCTGGCTATTGTATTGTAGTTGTTCTCATCATGCCACAAAGTGTCCTATCTATAGTCTGTCATTCCCTGTCTAATGTATCATCCTATACCTTGTGTTATTCTCTCCTCATCTGTCAACATGACACCATTATCCCTTATCAAAGTGATGAAAAAAAAATATATTTAATGATTTTCTCTCCCAACTAGTGCATTAAAGTTATTCTAAGAGTCAATCTTTATGTTTAGGGGTGTAAAGCAAGGAGCAATAACTTTAACTACCATCTTAAACTCAATTTTCTAATATTCCCTTTCATAAAAGTGTGTTAGGTATAAATATTAAATGTTTTTTGGTAAACATAAAATAATTAGTAATCATTTAAAATGACTCCAAAGTATTTTATTTCCCATGAGGTGTACCTCAAAAAACATTTCTATAGAATCCAACCAGGTTCAATAAATGCCTTGACTAAGCCATATCTAATCCAAATACATTTTCAATATTTTATAAAATATTTTTAAATGTTTATTTTTATTATAAATAACATAAAATTTACAAGGAGATTATTAATAAATGAATTCTATCTAAAAATAGAAATTATCAAGATTGACCCATGTCTAAATTAGATGGTCATATTAGATGCAAGGTAAGATTTTAGGCAAACCGTCAAAACAAAAAGGATGATAATAAGTATACTTATATTATATTATGATTTTTATTCCTACTAGGGATTAAATTATCATCTAAAAGGTAAGGTTAAATTAATAGTTTTTAATAAAACAATAATTAAAGGCAAGCTTGATTGATTAAACTATCAAATTGAGGACAAGTACGATCAATCTAGCTACTCCTTCTAAATAATGGTTGTAATGTTTTAATGTTTGTAATGGTTGTAATTTTAATCATATCATATAAAATTAGAGAGATTCACAATGTAGGTAATAATAATGTCTTTAGAGATTTTAAAAAGAATAATAAGGCAATTGTTTTGGCCATTCAGGAGTCCAAAATTGAGGAAAGTATTTTTTTACAACATAAAAAGGTTTACTAGAAGGAAGCAAGAGTAGTTTACATAAGTGTTGCAGGTGCATCAAAAGGTTTGAATAATCTTTGGGACCCAAAATATCTTTTAGAAGAACCCATTTTCAAATTTTAGCATCATATGGTGGTTTACTTCACTGACATCAAGAGAATAAGTGTTTTATTATTTTTTAGAATAATGGAGTTTTATTCATAATTAATAAATAGGTTTGGAGTAAAGTAAATTAGTAAATAATGTGAAATAATTAATCCACTATTTTATGTAAATATATTATATATTTGCCTTTAATAAACATAGTAATAAATGAGAGAAAATATGACTTAGCTTATTCTATGTTGTCTAATCTAAGACAGGGTCTAAGAATTCAGGAACAGGACTAGGATAGTGTCATAAATAGGTTCATAAACTTTGTTTTATAATTTGATATGATAATTGAAAGTGGGACACACTATTATTCATTTTTATAATCATTTTCTATTGATATTATCTAGGTGATCTAAGTTTTTTGGGTTCTGTTTGGTAGGTCTATATTACCTTGTCAGTGAAATATCGCAGCCTAAAAGTTTGTGAAACTCATTATGCATCTATTTTAATTTTCAAATCCCTATGAAATCTTTGTGCTTGAACTTCAATGGAAACTTGGGAAAGAGAGATAAGGGGTTAGTGTGTAAAGGATACATTAGATGCACTTCACACCCTGTATATGGGCACACTACCTACATACCTATACTCCAAAGAAGGATCAAGCTAATGTAGTTCTCCCATTGAAGTGCTTGGTGCAATTGTGTATGAAAATGTAACTAGATGAAAAACTAGGTGTACTTGGAACGACTAAGGACTGGTATGAGGGTTTGAATACTTTTGAAATACTATTGGATGGCTATATATAGAGAGTAAGAGTGCTTGAGTAGTATTGCTTGTATTCTTGCTTCTCTCTTGTAAATGAGTGCCAACTCTTCTAAATGGACTTTGAATGGCATTTTATAAGTAAATTAATGATCTTGGGTTAAATGAATTTACATTAGGCTTACATGAATTAGGATAAGTATCCATAATAAAATGACTGTTAGAATCTATTTTGCACTTGGACAACAATGCCAAAAATATGACACCCTGGGTTTTAGTGCTCCTATCTAAGTTGGACACTATTATCTAGAGGGAATGAGACCTAGGAGGATGGATCTAGGATTTAAAAATATACCTTGGTCTATAAGGGTTAATTTTGGAAGGTTGTGGATATTTAGGAATCAGTGAAAGAAAAGCCTAAAAGGGTTATGCAAGAAAGTAGGAGGACCAATCAATTTCGTGTCTTTAGCCATACTCAAATAACCAAATTTTGCATTTTATATGACTAAATTTCCCCCCCAACTTATGTTAGTGATGTATTAAAGAAAAATATGAACATAAAGGAAAAAATAAAAAGTGTACCTGAACTTACCTATAAAGGTGAAGCCCTTGAAGCTTGTGTGATGCTAAGTAATATTGGATAGTGTATTGAGAGCACATTATGCAAGTGTGAATCTATGAAATGAAACAAAGAGTAGATTAGTTCTTATTATATGTGATATAAAAAATATATAAAAGTTAAGTAAAATAAAAAGGAAGAGAAAGGAATGAATACACCTCATTGGGTACATGAACCAATACAAAACCTATTGTGATCCTACGTAAGGATAAGTAATACTAGGTTGTTCTAGATGATGTTATACTAAAATTTATATCAGAAACATATTCAAGTGCTCAATTCCCCAAAAATTGGCTTAAGTATACAAAGGCTATCCCTTTGGCTTCATCATTGCCTACTGAGTGAAGCTATCAAATCATGCATGTGTTAATCAATGTTTGGACTATGTGGCCAATCTCTCTGAATAGGTGGCTCAAGAATATAAAGGATGGCCCTTTGGCTCAATCATTACCCCATGTAATGAATATATGAAGTGATAATAGTATCAAATATATGTCATATGAGATGGCTCATGGAGCCCATAGATGTTCTAAAAATATGATAATATGGCATGGATAGCTAAATGTATGCTAGAACTAAGCCACTTTTGGCCATTCTAAAAGATGGATATTAGGCATGTATGAAAGCCACTTGGAAATTGATGCACTTGGATCATGTGAAATCTAACTTTGGAACTTGGGTACTTAGTAAGTTAAAACTTGTATGAAATTTCAACTTCGAAAAAGATGCCAACCACCTATAGATGGAGTAAGGCACACAACTTTTGATAATGCCTGGGTAATAAAATTAATTACACATATTGATCATAAATATTTCACCATGAAAAACATAAATAATTATCTTCAACTAACATTATTAATTTATTTAACCAAAAAAATTATATATAATACACTTGGTTAAGGATCACCATGAATAGATATAGAAATCATGAACAATACTAACAATCCAAAAATGCTACATCTAATCATAAATAAAATAGTATAAATTCAGCCACAATTACTACAAAATTATAGCCACTATTGAATAAGTATAATGTATAAATGTTATAGTTTTAATTAATACATAATAATATTTCAAATGATAAAAAATGATACAAAGCTCTATAAAGTAGAGTCTCCATGACTTAAGTATCAATCTATAATCTCAATTGTATTCCAAAGTATAGTAATACAATTAGGAGTAAAAACATCATCTAAACACTTTCCACATCAACCACATACAATAGATCACTCGTACTATCTCTTAAAAAATGGGATGGCCCTCCCTTCATAGATAGGTACATAATGATGGTGCAGATATCTAGAGTAACAAACCAAAACTTGTGTGTTGAAGATATCTAATACATAATATGTAGCATAAATAGATCTATTCTAATATGATATCAAAAAAATATGAAAACTATATCAAAATATGAAATGACAATGTTTAATAAAAATATTATTTTGTCAAAAGTTTTTAATAGTAAATGATTTATAGGATCATTTAAACTTATACACACCACTCAATCAGATTACTCCTCATATTACATTGATGACACTAACTAAGCTAGTGGAATCCATTATAGCTTATTTAGGGTCATGAATGTGAGATTCAATAAAAATATATAACAATATAAAAACCAATAGATTCATTCATAATATTTCACTTTAGCTAATAAAAATCATGCTAAGTATAACAATATCACATACATTCATTTAGTCTATCAAATAAAATGCAATGAATCCATAACATCTAGTTTATTACATATAATAAACAAAATCCAAAAATAATATTAACCATACCATCTAGGTATGATCACATCAAAACCATCACTTACTAAAAATACTAAGTGACTTATAATGTTATTTCTCCACGAAACAATATTATATCACAAGCTTATTTATTTTTTATATCCCACGTATAAATAAATGTCAATATATAACATCATAAATGATTTATATTTAACCTCTTAAATACATAATTATAATGCTTTTATTTATGACATTAAAATATATAACAAGCATTCATTTACACACCATATGGTAATTATGTTTCCATACACATCATGGCTGAGCATACAAATGCATATATAAATAAATGGTATAATCAAATTAGATGTATTACATAGTCTAAAATCATGTGTGTGTGTATATATTAAAAATCTCTAATTCATTTTTAATATAAAACATATACTTTATCATATATCGTATATTCTAAGTAGACATCCATTGTCCATGTCTTAGATATTTTATATACGTAATGTATACATCTAGTCAATAAAATAACCCCATAGCCCCTTTTATAAACTAGATAATTTTCCCCCAAGCATTTATTTAAATATAACATAAATACTTTCATAAAATACATGTATTGCATACAACCAACCATTCATTTAATTAATTTAATCAAAACATCCCAGTTCAATTGAATTAAGATTTATATATAAACAAAATGCATAAGATTAAGTCCAAACACACAGATGACTAGGCCCCATCTAGGTCTTCAAATATAACAACCCACACCAGTTTATATAATTCTATGCATATATACATTTAAACCCATATACCCAATCCTCTCATTAACTGTGCCAAACTCTTCATAATTATAAGATAATTTAAAGACACAATCATATCTATTATATGCATAGTTCATGCATATAATGAACACAATTAAAGCTTATGTAATCTATGGCAATTATAGGTGTATTTATATGCATAAATTTTAATTCATAATATTTAGTTACTCATTCACCTACCCATACTTGGGTTACATAATAAAAAAATACTGACTATTCCCAGAACCATAATGAACAAGTTTGCATGACCTAGTATTTCATAACATAGTTGATAATATAAAATATAATTTTGACTTGTATTTATAAATTCATTTGATAATAAAATTAACATAAAACCAAACAAAAACATAACCTCTAATTCACTTATATATGTAACTTCATATTTTAAATTTAATAGATACAATGATCCATTAAAGCTTGACAATTTGAAATGAAGGTATATTATACTACACACACACACACACACACACACACACACACACACACACACACACACACACACACACACACACACACACACACACACACACACACACACACACACACACACACACACACACACACACACACACACACACACACACACACACACACACACACACACACACACCATCCATTTTTGTATAAATATTTTGTGTGTCTATGCACAAATTCAGTTAGTTTTACACATAGTCAATCTCCCATACTATCCAATATTTAATCTATAATATCAAACAATTTAGTGAATCTATATCATGACTGGTTTGACATAACCATTTCAAGCCAAATAATATATACCCATGAAGATTTATTCAATCCCTTTGTAAAATACATACTTACAAATGGAAGAGGAGTTTTAAGGAAAGCTTACTTAAATCTAAGCAATCCATGGTCAATCCTACAACCCTACCCCAAATTCCTCAAGTTACACTAGGTTGGATGTAGGGTTCTATGGAGACCAAGCCTTCCATAGGGACCTACATACATCCCATTTATTCTATGGATCAAATAATGAAAACATAGTAACCAAAAAATTTGAAAACACATTTAATATTTCATGCACAGGGATTAAAATACAAAACCAACATGGTAAATATACCAAGGAGATTAAAATTTTCTTCTTCCTTCACTCCAATTTTCTCCTCCTCTTCTATTTTTTATCCATTGCATGCCATGTGTCATGTGATATGCCCATATCCTTCTCTCTATTATTTATGTTCTTTTGCATTAACCTATTCTCCACTACCTTCTCCACCATTAACAACCAATAAAATTGACTCAAAAATATGCATGGCTAGATAGCTCAATAGAACTCCCTATTTTTTGCATTTACCACCATGCAAATACATAATAAACTCCATTATTTTCTCCAAATAATTGTTAACTAAAATTCAATGGGTGATTAGAAAACATAATCTTCTTGGTGCTTCTATTAAAATCATTTTATAATATTTATAAAATATTTGCATGATATTGATTTCTCAGCCTGACCAAATAAAAAATTAACCATAAGTCACAAAATTCATGCTATACCATGTAATGAATATAAAATTTTCTGATAATAAATTTCCATGCAAATTCAACCACTTGACTAACATATTAACTATATAGTATGGTAATATTATATGTATTCAAATACTATAGTTTATTGTAACAATTCCATCCACAAAACACACAGTGATTTCATTAAACCATGTAACAATAATAATCAATGTCTAATTTACTTTGAATATGAAACATTTGATCAAACATTTATTCAAAAAAGAAATTAAAATAATTTTACTTGTCTTTCGACATTTAAATTAAACATATTTAATATCATAATAACAATCTTTAATTATTATTATCTAAATATTATATATCAAATAATAATAATGTAATTCATCATAACATCATAATGTTATACTACATAAATATAACCAATTAAGGTAATAAAGTAAGTAAAATATAACAAATTCAACCAAATAATTACATCACATAAGATAAGCAATGTATGATCATTAATTTAGTGAAATCACTCAAAAAAGTCATTATGATCATTAATAGTTGTATGGATTAAATTTAGACATGCAAATAAAGTAAACTAATTGTAATCTAAGACAAATTCACACTATGGTAGAGAAACAAATAAAGAAAATAACAATCACAAACTTTACACTTTAAATGCACAAGTTTTCTCCATTGTGATATATATTCAATGTTTTATTTAAAAATATGTGGTGCTTACCCTTCCAATGCAAAAAAAAAAATATATAGGCAACATTTGGCTACAAAAACAAGTCTTTCATTTTCCTTGATTTTTTTTTGTGTAGAGCTCTGATTTCCTGATTGTGATTGTGATTTCTAGATTTTGTGATGTGTTAAGATCCTTGAAACGGATATTTTAAAGTTTAATTATAGATGTTTGGATAAAGATCCAATAGTGAAGAATTACTTGGAATTTTTCAATTATCCAAAGGATCAATGGTGGCTAATGAGTCCTCACCCATGAGGATGAAGACCATTTCAAAATAGTTGAAAAAACATGGAGTTGGTTCACTAACTCAACATCACTAAGTCAATTTTCTTGATGACTTGGGGGTTGAGTCATAAGAGTTGAGAATTTTGTGGACTTGGCTGAGATAGGGAGAAAAAGGTGGGAGATGTTTGGATGAGGTGTAAAATCTAGATTTTTATTTTAAAAAGAAGGATTTAAGTGTGCATAATTGACTAATTTTGTTTGAATTTGAGATAAAATGTATTGAATTAATTTAAATAGATTTAAGTACATTTCAACACTAAATAAAATTTAGATTTCTATATTTGTCCCTCTTTGAAATAGTGTTGAAAAGCAATACTGTTTTAAAGAATAGTAGAAGTAGAGTGTTGGTGATTAAGAAGGAAAAATTTGTCCCAAATAAATTAAAATGAGTTTGATGATGTACCCTCAAGGTTTTGTGTGATATTATAGATAAATTCTAAAAATTTATGAACAAACTAAGTGAACTAAGAGATGTGGAGAAATGATAAATCAAGTTATTTAAAAATTGATGTCAAATTTATAATGTTTTTGTTGCATAAAAAGGTTGCCCTAGGTAATTAAAACTAGAGTATGGATTTAAAAAACAATAGTTTAACCATTCAAAGATTTCATGGTTATTATTGTTGTTAATAAGAGAGGGGTCAATTGAGTAGGTATGGGAATAATATATCCCAACAAAAATAAATTATAGATCTATAAATATATAAAAACTATTAAATTTGCAAATAATTTTATGAATTTCATGTTAATAGATTATTTAAAGGTTTTGACTATAAACTCAAAATAAATTCATTGAATGTGTTTAGAATTTTTTTAAAAAATGAATAGATTTAAAATGAGTTAGATGGGGGGATGGGGGGAATATTTGCTAGTATAAAAGAATATAAGTAGAAGAAATGGGGATTAGAAAATCATTTGTGTAAATTGATTTCCAAGGTTATTAGTTAATAATTTTGATTTGAGATATTTGATCTGAGAAGTGCAAGGAAATATGGACAGTATTCCACACCATGAACACCGAGAAAAGTGAGTGAGATGATTCTAGAGACTTAAGAGGAGCAAGACTGAATTGATTTTTTTCAAATTTATTAGAACTTATTAGGGATTAAAGTTAGAGAAAATGAAATCAATGTTACCAAAATGGTGCTTTTATTATCAAAATTAGTGATTTTCTCAGGGTAAACAATGATATCACTAAAAATGGTAGAAAAATTAAAGAATAGGGTAGCAAATTTGTTTGATGATAAATTGTCAATTTTGTTGTTTTGGGTAGTAGTAAAATCACTAAATATGATAGCAAAATCATTAAAATGAGAAGTGATTTTGCTAGGTGTAGCAGTTATTTCATAAAAAGGGGTTAAAAGTAAATTTGTAAACATCAAGAGTGAATTTGTAAAGCGTAGTGGCAATTTTGTAGAGAATGAATGAAGTTAAATGGATTGAAAATGTTTTTGTTTGATTTTGTTATTTTGGTGGTTAATTATTTGGAATGTAATGATAATGATGAATATAATGTTGAATAAAAATAATTAAATGATAATGTTTGTGATTCACAAGAGGTATTACCAATGCTTTTGATGCAAGAGTAGAGATTTATAGTGATGGTATAGATGGTGAGCTTCACTAAGTATGAGGTTAATGTGCTAGAGGTGAGTGGATTATAATACATTGCATAAATTCCATAGGTTTGAGTGGATATATCTCTATTGACAACATTGGTAGAGAGATGGCATAGTGAAATGAGCATATTTAACTTACCAACAAGGGAGATGAATATTACAATGGAGTATGTGTATTGTATTTTAGGTATTCTAATATATGGTAGACATATTTACTGGGGATAGGGTCCTCAAAATATTTATTTATACCAAATTTTTGGTGATGGTTTGATTTTGGATGTTAGAAGTGGTATTGACATAGACTATTGTACTAATTTAGATTGGATTCTTTGACTATCATATGCATGGTTATCATTAGTGGCATTTTGCTTCTTGGCACGAGTAGGAGAATATGTTCTATTAGGTTTTTAGATGTGATTAGAGATATGATGGATATGGGAGAGATATTTTCATGAGATCCATGAATTTTAACATTCTTATACCATGATTTACTTCATTTTTGTATTTATGTTTGATAGAGATTCAACCTTCAACATTACTATAAGTTTTATGTTGGAAGCACATTATGATTGAGAGGCCAGTTAGATATATGAGAATATGTTCATATGATGAGTCATTATAATATGGATGGAATGTGATTATTGGAACATGTAAACCACATTTATAAGATCTAGGCTTTTATAGGAGGGTGATGGATGAGGTAGGTGATTACTAGATCACCTGGAGACCTTATAGGGAGATTATGTTTCAGTAGCCACATGAGGATATTCACATGGACTACTTGATGACCCCTTGATACATCATTATGATACATGGTTATATTATAGAGAGATGTCACCCAGATAGGGTGATGAGATAGTTTAGTATGAGGTATTATATACTAGCTAGACCACATATATTTGCATGTTCTACGAGGGAGAGGCCATTATGGGGTATGACAATTGATCCATCTATCATTGATCATAGCTTTATATAGTTATATACTATTATATGGAGTGATTAAAGAGACATAATTAAAATTGAAGTGGTTGACATGTATGTTGATTGGTGGGTTCAACAGAGACCATTGAGATTAACCACACCATCGCAGGCATGGAGGTAGAGTTTGGTGTCTGGTTTGAGTAGACAACCACAAGGTATAGGTTTAGGATCCTAGATTAGGAGGGTTATTAAAGGTGATAAAGGATGATCAAAAGAATGATTATGAGGTAGATGACATGCTAGGGAGGCTATTTAGTTGCATGATGTACATATCATAGATGTGGACATTGATATTTTATGTAAGGCATGGGTTGAGATGTTTGTTGATACAAAGTAGAGACTTGGAGGAGATAGTACATTGGTAGATTTGGAGAGTGAGGATGATGATGTAGGATAGGATACTACTATGAGAGTAGCATATGTCCCATAGGTAGGAAAAGGGGATGTGTCTAGTTCTTCACATGATCCAAGATCATCAGAGGATTATGTACTTATTAAAAAATTCCAAGAGGAAATTAGGGATCGAGACAAAGAGATATATGGATTAAACTAAGAGGTAGCTAGATTATAGGGTGTAGTAGATGGTAGATGGGACTCAAGTGTTGAGATTACATGATTATAGTATGAGGTGGATATGTTATAGGGTATTATGGATGGGATAGATGAGGATGTTATAGCTATAGGATTGGTTACTCATGATGTAGAGATACAAATTCCATATTATATGGTGCTCACATAATGTTATAAATAAGAGAAGGACACAAATTGGATTGATATTATAGAGGCTACATTTTTATTAGCTCAAGAGGGACATATATCTGCTTTGAACAAGGTGATGCACATATTTTAGGAGCTTATATGAGTGGGTTATGCCACAAGACCAGATGGAATTATCTTTTAGAGACTAATTTGTAAGATAATTGGCATCTATGATATCCATTCCACTAATGGAGTTAGAGGGGTTAGTGGGTTAGGTACAACATGTGATGGGTCTTCCACAATGCACACCATGATGTGGAGAGCTAATCCTCAGACTAGATACTAAATCTAAGGGATATATGAGACATAGATAAAGGGGATATTTTGATAGATGGATTTCATTGATGTCTACATATGTTGAGGTGTAACTTTTTGTATAGATATATAGACACATTACGTGTGTGTGTGTGTGTGTGTGTGTGTGTGTGTGTGAGAGAGAGAGAGAGAGAGAGAGAGAGAGATGGAGAGAGAGAGAGAGAGAGAGAGAGAGAGAGAGAGAGAGAGAGAGAGAGAGAGAGAGAGAGAGAGAGAGAGAGAGAGAGAGAGAGAGAGAGAGAGAGAGAGAGAGAGAGAGAGAGAGAGAGAGAGAGAGAGAGATGATTATTATTTTGAGATTTTTTACTATGGACATTGGACATTGATGGACTATTTATTAGTTTACATGGATTTATCGATATATAATTGATAGATGCATGGATGGATGGTAGCATTGATTATATTTCTTACATTTTGATTTATGCTAGCATGTTTTAGTTTTTTCAACATATTTATTATGGATGTATGACTTATATATGATTGGATGATGTGTATGGATGTGTAATGTGACATTGATGTATATCTTCTATTTCCATTCTTTGCATTGAATTTCCAATAATTTTTGAGTTTTTAAACAACCTAATTTTTAATATAGTATAAAACATAGTAACACCAATGATATTGAATAATAATTATGAATGTTGATGTTTTAATTTTTTTAACAAAATAAATAATAAATTGTGTTTTTAACAAATTACATCATGTTGTAGTCATAACCATACTATATATGCATTGTATAAATTAATCTTTATAAACATACATAAAGTAATAATAAAATAAAATCTTAAGATAAGTGATTGAAATACACACAAATTTTTAATGAAAATGAATGTAATTGAAATCTTAAATGATTGTAACATACACAAAATAATAATTTTAATAATAATGACACACAAATAAACAAAGATTGACTTAAACAATAAAAAGTAATCACAATTGACAAAGTAAAAGAAAATAACTATAGAAATGGCCAAAAATAAAGATGAATTTAAATAATAAACTTAATGGATAAGTATAAAGAAAGAGATAAAAATAAACAAGTCAATGGTTAGGGATAGAAAAAATAATAATACAACAATGAACAACAAGCAGAGAGTATAAAAAATGGAAAATCTGAAAAGTTGTAAACAAAAACAAAACTAAGCAAATGTAGCCAAGAGCAAGGATAGGAACCAAATAAGTGAGAGACAAGTTAAAGGATAAGATAATCAACTTTTGGGTAAATTGATGATGGGGAAGATGGTGGCCAAGTTGACCCTAAACACCCCATATCTCTAAGTGTTGCCTACATAATCCACTTTAGACAAAGTATATGTGGGGATATCATGCCACATGCAGTTCTCTCAATATGGGAAGTGATGATAAAGTGGATGATTGATGAATCATGTAAAATGTTTTGATGAAAATTATGTGTGAATCACCACCCAAGATCAATTAAATGATTTGGAAGATAGTGTATAATGGTAGATGTGTTGAAATTGATGCCTTTGAAATGTTTTTGTGTTGTTTTATGATTTTTTGTATTTTTTTGATATTTTTATAATTTTTTTGTTTTTGGATCATGTGAAATAAGGAATAAGAACTTTTTACACATTCATGAGCAATAATGAAGGTTCACATGAAGGAATAATAAATTTTAACTTTAGCATTCTATAGGATAAATGAATGATAGAATGATAAACTTGGAAATATATAATGGATGAATGAAAGGTGATGCCCCTATGTAATTAGGGTAATTATAGACAATGATTTACACATGGTGTCAAAATCCTATTTTTCAACATGTTACTTTATCCAATGTGCCATTAAACTATTTGTCACATTAGGATAATATATGTACACATTTTTGCTTTTTTCTTTTTCTCTTTTTTGTTGTTTTTGATTTTATATTATTTTGATTATTTTGATTTTTTTTTTTTAATTTTTACATTGGTTGTACCAATAAAAACATATAGAACAATTTTAGGCATAAAATCATTTTAGGTTAATGATGCTAATAAGTTCATCAATATCCTCTTCATCTTTTGTGGATAATTTGTAATCTTCTGATCTATATTTGGCAATAACAATGTATGGACCTAACCAATTAGGCTCAAAATATCCCTTCTCTATTTCAACATTAGTGTTTTATTGATTCTCCTTGATAACATGATATTCTATTGAAAATTCCCTAGATTTAATCTATTTATTATAGCTATAGTAATGGTGATTATGGTAAACTCATAGATGGTTTAAAGCATTAACTCATTTTTCATCCAAGAGGTCAAGTTCACTTAGGCATGATGTTTGATATGATTATTCATTTATGATTTTTTGTAATGATATTCACAAAGATGGAATCTCAATATCTATGGGAAAAATTGACTCTACCAAAAATAAGGGAATAAGGGGTCACCCCATAGGTGTACGTATACTAGTGTAGTATGCCCAAAGAGAAAGATATAATTGAGTATGCTAGTCACAATCAACTTCATCAATAACTCTCTTAAGAATACATAAAATATTTTTTTTACCTCATCTTGACCATTACCTTGTGGGTAATAAGGAGTGTGTATACACATAATATTTTCAACTTTATCAAATATTGATACTTTCTATCTTGAAAGAACCCATTGAGACTTAGTCTCTTTGAGTGCATGGCCTGAGGGGTGCACCAAGAAAGTGGTGGGTAAACCATTGGTGCTTCTTAGGATTGTTTTCCTTTATTTACACTTATTTCCAATACAACTAGCTCCTAAAACATTCCCCTAAACTACTAATCCTCATTTACACACTTCTCTAGTCATTTATAACCTTCCATCCCTCTTTCACTCACATTAAACTCTTTTTTATAGTATATTATACTAGGTTTATTGGGTTGACCCTATACTATTTTGGGTAAAATTCATTCAGGGGCTAGGTTGGTTCTTGGCCAACCTAGCTCATGACTTAGTGAATTATTATCCATAACTTTATTAGGTCAATTGGGTTGACCCTATCAAATTTTTTTTTTAATAATGGATTAGGGTCAAATCCACCTATATATAGAATATTATTTCATCATTATTTACACAATGAACAAGAATTATGATTTGCTTGCGCCAATCTACTCTTCCACCATTATACTTGAGGAGTCTTAGCTTAGGGTTTCTACTTGGAGAATATAATCTTATGGAGAAGTCTTAGATGCTTTGGAATTTCTTATTGATACTTATAAACCATGACAACCTCTTACAAAGCCTCTTTGGCTAAGGGAGAGATTGAGTCTCAATAGGTTCATCATTCAGGTAAGTATTTTATAACTTTGTTCCTCTCTTTAGTAGATAGAAGTAGCATAAGTATTGGCTTTGAATAATATTACCCTTCACTTTATATGTATTAGGGTCTTATTCATACATAACTTAATTTATATTCCCCTATGCATGTTTTTTGTACTTACTAACCTCCACATTGTGCCACAAGCATTTGTGAGAACTAGATTAGATTTTATTTGTTTTAATTATTATTAGTTTAGTGAGATATCAAATTTAGGACCTAACTAGGGTTATTGCATGATTTTTCTTGATTTGAGGAATTGGAACCATCCCTAGCATTGTTTATTATGATAATATATCCTCTTATTGGGTCTAGCATATCCTCATATTGATCATATTCCCACTTATCTAATGTATCCCCAATCAGAAGTGTATGGTATGATCTATCTTCTCCAAGTTAGGATTGATTTATATACATATGCATTTATGATTATAAACATTCTAGTGAAACTAACATGAATCTAACTCTTATAGATTTTATCTCACATTTTTCATTATTTTATAAATTTATTTCTCTATATTTGTGATACCAAGTTGACACTATCGGTATTGTTATAACTTCTATGCACCATTTTAACACATAGTCACATCAATACTACTTTGTTCTATTTGTGTAAGATTTTTATTATGTACATGATACTAGATTGACTCTATCAACACAATACACTTTTAGACTTCTAGACCAAGATACTAGGTTGACCTTATCAACATAGTACATTTTACAACTTTTAGTAAATAAGGAACTATAAAACTAGGTTGACCCAATTGACCTAGTTGGCAAAATTTGCATGTATAAAGTAGGGTACTTCAATAACAATCTCATTTTACTTTACATCATCTAACCCACCAAGTTTCCTTTCTCTCCTTCTCTATAATTTTTTTAATTCATTATAGTTCTATTTTCATAGTTTACAGTCTTTAAGACTACCCCTATATAGCAAACTAGGTCGATCATGTCGATGTAGTTCTGTATTCTATCTTTTGTCTAGAAAACTAGGTTGACACTGTCAACATAGTTCATTTATAGACCCTTACTTTAGTAGTATAATAGTGACACTATCAATTTTTTTTGTAACCAATACTCTACTATGTTTTCAAAGTTGGAAAAAACACTTATATGTTAGCAATTAGCTCACACTTTCATTTTCAGTTGCTTGCATGCTTAAAATAGATCACATAGTCTAATTACATGGTTTTTAAATATACCATTTAGTTTCACTTTTTTTTCTCTTTTATGCACACACTAACAAATCACATAATCTTAAAATGCATTTTAACAATTGTCTACCCAAAGCCTATCTACATAGATTTAATCACCAAGGGGGAAGTTGACTTGGTTTTCTAGCCAAGTATAAACATGTGGTTAATGGTATACATTAGATAAGCATCTAAAACCCTTTTCATTACAATGTGTGAAGTGACAGGGTAGGCCCAATACCAAGCTAGTACCATTTCAAACATAGATCCCTTTTAGTCTAAACACCATCCATAGATTACTTTATAATTCCTTGCTTATAGAAAACTTATCATCACATATAAAATCATATTAAAATAATATAACAACATTTTGGATGACCACTTAGTTAGCATTCACTTTCCAAATTGATTGTTTGCTCTTTGTTCAATTATATGTTGTATTGTAAAAACTTGCATTGGCTAGTGTTGGTGCAAGGTTTTATGTCATGTGCCTCAATTGGATCATCCTCATTGACCTAATTGATTCTGTGATTCTATTAATTCCTTTCTTTAAAAATTACATTGTAAAAAATTTACTATTTTAGTATAAAATTGTTTTGATTAACATACTCTCTTATAGACTTTCTATTTTCCCTACCCATAGTACTAGGTCGACCCTGTCAACATAGTACTCTTTTATGCTTCCTAGGATATAAATATAGGTCAACCTTGTATCTTGTTCTTCCTATTTTTTGCCTAGGTTACAGAACTAAGTCGACCATGTATCCCTATTTTCTCAACTTTTAGACCCTATTTTATGTATTATATTGACCTAGTCAACTTTGTACTCTTCCTTATTTCCTTGTTTATCTGACTTAGTTATCTATTTTTCTTCTTTAACATTTTTTCATTTCTCTCAAATTATTGTGAGGTCCCTTATTAGAATATTCTTGGACAACTTGCATCCATTTAGATAATATATGGGATATTCATTTCTCCCTCTCTTTTCCTCCCAAGAGCACCATCACTCTTGGGGCACCTCTTCCCCTCCTTCATCTATGACTTATCACATGGTACAAATCACACCTCAACATGTAGTTAATGTGTCTAACCCTTTTTATACATATCAATACACTTCTCATCCTCAAAACATTCAAACTAGTGTGGGAGAAATTGACACAAGTTTAATCAATAATCCCACTAATAATCCATCTTCTAATAACCCTTCCTCTAATACCAATATGGGGAGTGCTCCTACAAACACCAGCCCACCTATTGATAAAACTCAACTTATTGAACAAATGATACAAGAAATAAACATAATTCAAACTTATAAAACCTATCAAATGATGTAACTCCAACATCATTTGATTAATATGGCTAATCAACCTCCAAATATCTATCCTCAAGTAAATCCCAGTTACATTCCTCCACCTCTTAGAGATGCCTTAGGTAATTTTATTCCTCAACCCATAATGAATAAAATGATTCTTCAAAATATTAAAATGAGCCTTTTTCTCCATTCATTGTATCCATTGATATTGGTAACATATCTCCCACTATCAAGTATGATGCGACTAAAGACCCCACATCATTTCTTAAATCCTTTTGTAATCTTTACAAAGAATGGATCCAAACTAATACCTTTACCACAAATAAGCTCTTAGTCAAAACCTTTATTGATTATTTATTATAATGGTATAACTAACTTCCCCAACATTCTATTTGGAAACTTGAACATTTGTTCAATCCTCTATTTAAAGAGTTTCAACCAATGATCTTCCCAAAAATTATCTTAGCCACTTCATCAATGCTATATAATCTCCCAATGAATTATCTCATGATTTTATCAAAATATGGAAATAATTGGCCCATAAATGCAACCATAAAATGTCTGATAATAACGTGTTCAAATTTTTTATAATTTTTTTAACTCCTCTTCAATATAAGGTTTAAACTTTTACTCCCTAAACAATTAATGAAGCTCTTGACCAAGCTAAACATCAAGACTTTGTCATGAAGCAATTCAAACCTAATCATAAACTTATTAAAGGATATTTTCAAACATAAATTTAATTTTATCATTGATAATATTGTGTAAACCAAACTAGGAGTTTCTAAATCCAACATACCTTCATATTCTGACACACCACTCATGATGTATCAAATGAGATAATTTTTACAACCCTCTATACCTTTCACCTATCCTAAAAATCTTCCTAAGTGGTATAAACCTAATCAAATTTTTTGGTTACATGTTAACATTGGTCATTCCTATAAATCTTGTAGAGGGCTCACCAAATAATCTATCTTGTATATGCTTGATGATTCATTTAATCATGAAACTATAATCAACCTTCATCATCAAGATTTCACCACTAATTCTCAAAAATGACAAGTTTCCAAAGCTTCTACCTCAAATAACCAAAAAAAATTCCATAAATAATAAAAAACTACCAACTATGTTTGTGCCATTGATGTTGATTATGACCAATATTATACCAATTCTCAATATGTTAACACTACTAAAGTCAATTATCATCATAAATCAGCCTATAGATATCTTTTTACCAAACCTAAGAATCCATATTTATAAGAACAACTTTTGAAAGATATTACAGACACTACTCTCACTTCAAATTCTCCTAAGGAATAACTTCCTCCTAAACATAAAACCACTAATTTTCTTTAAAAATATACCTTACCTCCTAAACATCATGTTGGTACTTCATATATATATCATTAGAAATTTCTTTAATAACTTAACTATATGCCTTGTAAGATTACACTTATGGAATTTTTTCACACTTCCCCCTATCATCACAAGTTCCTAATGCAAAAATTGTAAGAAATTGAAAATCCATCCTCTATAGATGAAGAACCACCTTTTATTGAACCTAAACCTACCAATGTACATACTATTGAAACCATGTGTTCTTCTTCTAAGCCTTTTATTGAATTTCTTGAAGAGGACATGATCAATGAGGAAATTCATTTTTGTGCTGACGATCCACCACTTTTCACTAAAATAACCATTAATACGATCTTTATCCATAAAGTTATAGTTGATGAGGGATCTGGTATTAATGTGACATCTTTAAGGCTTATCCAACAACTTAGTTATAATAAGGATCATCTCAAGCAAACCCATCTTACTTTTCATGGTTTTGATAAGACTAATTAAAATCCACTTGGTTGCATTTAGATTCCCTTAACCATCAAACCTAAGATTGTTCAAACTAAAATTATCATCCTTAATTTACCCTAATCTTACAATATACTCCTTGAATCCTGTGGACTTGTAGAATTAGGGCCATTGATTCTTTTAGTAGTTAATTCATTAAATTTTTACATAACAAAAAAAGTATAAACATGAGGATGATCCCAACCCTTGGAATATTTAATTTCCTAATCCCAAATCTCAGTATCATATCCTACCATTCCTAAAATTAATAGTAGTTCTTTACCTGAGTTCATAAATATCAATCTTGATTTAAAATTCACTCTTATCGACTTAGATGATAATGAACCTAATGATTTGCAACATAATTGAAATATTACCTAGATAATTCCATAAATTTTAGAGTGGATTACTCCTTCATTATTACTTAGGGACCATGTTATTCCTCTAATTGATGAGATCACTGATTTCCCCTTCATGCAATGCTCAAGAGCCTTTTTTTACCTAATAATTCCTTCACTTACAGTGAATTCGAAGTGGTTAAATTATTTCAAGATCCTCTCATCATGTATCCACATACATTAAATAATATTATAATTTACCCTTTTGAAAGTCCTAAATCTCAAGCATGTATAATTTATACAACATATGATGATAATTACATAATGGCCCAAGCTCAATATTGATATTTTCATACCAACATTATAAAAAAAACTTAGCTCAAATTTAGGATTTTAATCAAGATGTTCATACAATTTATGTGGATAATAAATTATATCCTAAATATTATGTGCCTCCAACCAATTCTCCACTTCTTGATACTCTCTAGGTGGTAGAGCAAATTATACATTCTAAACCTTTGACAATTCTTTCATCTTCTTTACCAACTATCAACCCATCACTACATCTGATCCTTCCACCATCAACGAAACCAAGAACACACCAATCCCTTTAGATCCATCTACTTCTCCTACTCTTGAGATTACACTTGATTCCAAGGAAACCAATGTTCATCAAATATATTATGAGTATGATCACCATGGTAATCAGATTCTAGATATCAAAATAGATGTTGAGTATTGTGGTCCTCTTCCCACATTTCATAGCAACAAAGATATTTTTGAAATACTTCATGCTTGAGAACCTCAAATTCCTTAGTAACATCATAAAATTAGGAATTTTAAAACTAAACCCCTTTATTTCAACAAAATTTTTGCTAGCATTGATCCTAAAACTAATCCAATTTTTTATTTACCTAATACACCATACCATTTAAAAGATAGAAATGTTATGATTATTAAATAAATAACTCATATTGAATATGGTACTCCATCATGCCCTCAACCAATTATAGTTTCTCATGAAATCTCACCTACTGAGTAGGATAACTTTAGCTTATTTATTGATAAATATCATGAGATATTTGGTTGGTCCTATGAGGACATGCTTGGTATTGACCCTAGATTGTGGTTTATAACATCATTACATATATTGATGATAAGTTTATGCATCAAAAACAAAAGAAATTTCCACTTGAGGTTTCCACTTTTTATCACAAGGAGACCATCAAATTACTCAATGCTAAATTTATTAAACTAGTAGACTATTTTGAATTGGTTTTGAACATTGTTCCCATTTAGAAAAAGGTCACTATGGTCATTCAAATTTGTATTTATTTATATAATATTAACATAATTTGTCCCAAAGATAACTTCCCTTTACCTTTGATAGATGCCATCATTGATTTCATGGCTGGGTAATAAATGTTGTCTCTTATGGATGGCTTCTCAAGCTATAATTAGATTCACATTGACCCTAAGGACCAACACAAAACAATTTTCACCATAGAATGGGACACCTATTGATATGTCAAAATTCCCTTTGGCCTCAAAAATTCTAGATCCACTTACCAATGAGTAATGAATCACATCTTTCAAGATCTTATTCATAAAAATTATTGAAACCTATCTTGCATCATTGTTAAATCTAAAAATTACAAGACTCATCTCTCTGATCTTGCCATCATCTTTGATTTTATTCTTAAATATAGAGCTAAACTCAATTTTTATAAATGTGTCTTTGGTGTCACATCTAGAAAAATTTTAGGATTCTTAGGCTCTCTCTATGGTATCAATCTTGTCCTGGTTAAGATTAGTGTTATTGTCAACATGCCCATTCCTCATTTCATTATATACATTCATACCTACTTAGGCAAACTTGGGGTTATTATACCATTCATACCTAAAATGGCTTATTTAATCCACTCTATCAATTATCTTATTAAGAGGTAATGCTTTATAATGGATATAACCTTGCCAAAAATCCTTTGATAACATGAAAGATTCATTGATTCACCTACCTATACTTAGTCCTCCTTCTAATGATCAACCCTTGATCTTATATACTTCTTCCACACCCCTATCATTTGGGGTAATGCTTTCCCAAAAAGGGATTTATACTTAAGATAATTGTTGGGCTCCTATTTAATTTAATTATGGTTCTACACCAACTCAATAGACATCTTAGTGTGAGGTGTCATTTGGAATGATTGCTATTTTGGTATATTTTATGCCATCTAGAGGAATCAACACACACCTTATGCTAGTTGGTAGGAAGCTAACCAATTCAATGATTTCTTGGAAATCTTCAAAGAGTGGTTATATATGGGGATTATAGTGAAAAAGGTGCAAGGTAATGGAGATATTATAATGATTACTAAAGCTCTAGCTTGACACCCATCATGTGAAACTCCACCTTGGCATAAGGTGATCTTATAACCTATAAAATATAACTTGAACTAGAGAATAGATGATGAAAATTTTATGCAACAAAGCTCTATAGAAATATAATTAGCCCTGCATGTTTTAACTGCCATTAGTGTTAGAATTAACTTAGATTCTATTAAGGCTTTGCTTGTATAATCCCAAGCTCTCATGTGATCCTTTGGGAGGCTAAGTAGCTCTAAAAAAGGATATTATTTATTTTCATGTATAATGTACTCTATTTTATTGAATTTAAATTAATGACATAAAAGAATTAAAGTAAGACATGGAATCTGGTTTATACGACTTAGTTATTAATCTTTGAATGAATAATGGCTATAATGATATAGTTTATAGTCATGTATGTGAGGAATGTATATTTAATATTTTTTCTATGGTGTTAATGGAAAATCTATACATTTATGATGATGTTAGTACACCATGTAGAAATAGCCTAAGTGTAAATAAGAATATGTGCCAAGTGATGATATCCTTACATAAAGTGAGAGTCTACTATGAACTTGATATAAAGCATTTCCTTGACTCCTCTTAGCATATAAATGATGCTAAGCTTAGTGAAACACAAGATTTCACCCTTGAGACTATAGAACTAACCTGATATAAGCTTGTACCCTTATGACTAGAACTAGTTCCCTAAAATAAGCCTATTCTTATAAACCATCAATATTATCCCATAAAAGGATATGCCAATGAATCTACCATAAGACTTTTCTAACTAAGCAAGTCCTAGAGTTTAAACTTATGCCATGGTATAGTATCCCAATGTAAGCTCCAATTCTTTCTATGATATGCTTCAGGTGAGCACATAAGGATTTCACCTAATGTGAATTGATGTCAGCTAAATCAAGTGATAAATGTTGGGTGCTACAAGAACATATCATGTCTTTTCTAAGTTATATTTAGTCTAGAACTGACTTGGACAACTAGATAAGTTCTTGACTCAATAACTAATGAATTGACCCACTTTGATATAACATTTTGTTTCCATTGCCTGGACTCATGGCAAATTTTATTTCTATAATGGTGTAAGTGAATAATTTTTTGACTCTCCCTTGAGAACATTGATCACTAGTTATAATAATTGGAAGATAGATTTACTTTGAAGTATTCATCTTATAGAGGATAAAATCTAAGGAAGTGAGTTTAGAACAACCTATATGTTTATCTATATGAGTTCCTCTTTAGTAAACTACCTAAGTATATGTATTAATGGTTGGTTGGCTATGTGACCCATAGGTGACAAAGCTATGGATAGTGCCTCAAATGGATGAAGGAACACTTAGAGATGATTGAGACTCTAGACACCACTTAAAATAGAGTAATAGACAAATGGTGGTAGGGAGAGATGAATAATTTCAAGCTTGAGTTTGCTATTTTGACATACTCCTACCCTGAAGAAGTAGAGTATCAATTTTTACATGAAACTAGAGACACATTCATGAAAGAGTTTGACATATAACTCAATAAACTAATGGTAGATTTTGGATTTGAAACTATGAGAATGGAAGGCTAAATTCATTTCACATATGAGTATTGTAAAGGGGGAGAAGGGGATGTGTAGGTGAATCACAATTAAAGGGGATGAGTATATTAACACTTAAGAGCTTAGGAGATATACTTATAACAAGATAAGGTGTAAGCTAATGGACTATCTAAAACCTAGAAGTGTCGAGAGAACCCATAGCAAGTGGGAAGGGTATGGGGAAGGACCTCTTAAATTGCACACAAGGAGGAGATTAATAATGAAGCCATAGATCGAGCTTAATAGTTAACTGGTGTTGAATATACTAGGTCCCTATAGAATTTGGTAATTAAAGATGCACCAGAACTACCTACTTATTTGAATCTATAGTGAAATATCATGCATTGGATCTCCCACATGAAGAAAGAAGAGTGATAATTGACCCTGTGGTCAACATATACTTTGACCATTTTGTAGATTTAGATTATAATTTTGTAATTAAACAAGTTATTCCCTATGAAGAGTTAAATAAGGATACCTCTAAACCATTGGGCACTAAATCACCAAAAAAGAATGTGAGTGCAACCATACCAGCTCAACCAATGTCAATTTTATAGACTAGGCAATAGCCTATTAGAAGTGGCCTAGTCTCACAACTAAGTAGTATAATACCATCAACATCTATAGTTCCAGTGGTAATAATAGGACCAGTACCTATCTCAATGGCTAGAAGCATTGGAGGACCACTACCAAGACAAGTATTGGGAGGATAAGCACCTCATATACTATCTACCCCCATATCATATATATTATGAGATGGTTATGTGCTGGCTAGAGTATCATGACATTTAGAATGTTGTAGAACATGCGCTAAAGTGTGAACTAAAATGGTGCACATGAGGCATCACCCAATAAAAGTGCAAGGCAACCTATTTCATGATAACTCTATTGGATCGTGCCCATACATAGTATAGTAAATTTGATCCTAACTAGACTATGGTTGACTATGACACCTTAAAGGAAGCATTCTTAAAGGAATTTGACATACCAAAGTTTGAAAAACATATCATCACCATGATTTAGGAGATTAGCCAAGGACTTTTAAAGAGTGTACATTTGTATGATGCAAGGTTCAAGACTCTCCTTTCCAAGCTTCTTTATGACATTCACCCTTCCCAACATGCATAATGGTTCATTGGAAGAATGTTAGTATGATTCAAAAGATCATTTTCCATGAAGACATTCATAGAACCTCATTAAGTACTTGAAGCCATGCTTAGATTTGAGGTATTTAGAAGCATCAATAATAGTATTAACTAATTCATGGAGGCACAAATTGCATTCATGGCCTCCCAAATCTAAAAGCTTACTACTTATTCACTAAAATACACTCAAATCAGGTTATGGTGCACCAAATATGAAATGAAAATCCATAATAGGAATAACTACCCTTGAAATAATCTGCACGCATTGCTTCTAAGATATTAGGCTTATTATAAGCACATGATATTCACAATTGTCCTTTATTTCAATGCACCAATCAAGTTAACACAACCATATATTATTGGTCATGTGATTCTTAAACTCATACCATAGCTGACTATTGAGTGATTGATTAGATGCATGAGAACATAGAGAGAGGTGAAAGGTAGGCTAATATAGTAGTTATAGGACAAACTAATCAAAGAAATGATAGATATGACAAAAAATATAGGTTATGGGATGCAATGAGGAGATCAAGGGTGAGGTGAAGGATGAGATGGTAGAAGGATCCCACCCCACACATGTTATACATGTGTGTTTATAGAACACTATCAATGTGACTTCCCTACACATCCTACATGTGGGTATTGACAAGGAACCCATAAAGTCTAAGAATGACCTAGATTATATAAAAAGTTAACCCAAATTAGGCATGGCATAGATAAGGGTATATGAGTGATCAAGTGTGAGATTAAAATGAATAAATGGAATTTAAAGCTATGACTTACCAATGTAAAGATATTCAAATTTTAGGTGACTAATCATAACAGATTCACAACTAAGCCTCTAATTATACCAATGCTTGAGTTATGCCTAAAATATGGGGAACCAAGTCATGCGAGCACACCACATAGCCTAAACCCAAATATGTGCCTTACCCACACCCTATGCACTAGAAATATGTTTTACAAAAGACCATGAACATAATTCAAAACCTGCAAGGGGATCTTGAACTGGTGTGAGACCTCTAAGCTCAAGCTATCACCTCTTATAAGAAGAAATATATCTAGGAGGCTGAGATATAAGAGGTAATAGAGAAAATGTACCTCCTATAGATGGGAGTAATGATACCCCTCTTGAAGAATTTGATTTCGGAGCATGCATGGAAAAATCTAGTTGAAGTCATTCTTCCACAAATCAAGTGGGCATGAGAAGTAAGGCATACATAGAATGTAGAGTATGATCAGGAAGTCATTATGAATTCCACCATTTATGGATGGTATATATGTGAGGTCTTTATGGATATGAGTATTGAAGTCAATATCTTGACCAATAATGCCTAAGATAAGATGGGTAGGCCAGCCTTGATGTGCCTTCCCCTCATGTACTTTTCATGGCCAATAAAACTAGGATGTAAATAACTATAATTATGAAGAGCACCATTATAGATATCATGGGTGCCAAGTTACATGTTAACTTTAAAGTGATCGATTTGGTAGAATAAGAAAATTATCTAGCACTCCTAAGAAGTCCATGGTGCTATGTGAATAACATAGATATGTACATCAAGAGTTGTTATATGGCCTTTGAAAATGGTAAGGAGAGGGTAGTGATCCCCCTCTTAAGTTACCAAGGACCCCCATATGTATAAAGTGTTGATCTTGAGGATGAAATCAACCATAGATACAACATCATGGTGTAAGGTGTTGAGACTCTCAACCCCAATGACCAAGGAGTGATTTCTTGGGAAGATAGATGTCAACCTTGAATACCACTAAATTACTTATGACTGATGGGCCAAATAATATTATGAGACCAATGGTTGTATGTGCCACTTAATGTGTACAAAAGTGCCAAAACTTATGAGGAATGACTAGGTCTAGATTGATTGCACTTTGAAAAAATGGGTCCCTTACAATAGAATAAAGGAAAAAAAGTGTTTCTCCCAAGAAAAGGTAAATTTATGGTGATCCTAAGATATGAGGGGATAAATCCTATGGACTAATATGTCTATAAACTAAAATCATGCGCCCTAAAGGAGGTACATAGATCACTGCACTAGTGTATACTTTAAAAATCACTATCGCTCATTATTGGGTAGCAAAAATGCCTAGATTTCCAACTTAGAAATATATAAAATCAGTCATCTACATTAGATTTAGGAAAATAAATGAGGACCTAGACATCTTTACATAACTAATAACTTAGATCCTATAGCACATGTGCACTGGTGTGAATAAACATGGACTGACTATAGTGCAAATTCCCCAAAGAACCTATGGGTACATGCCTTCTACATAACCTTGAATATGTGGGCATGATCATGGTATGTTTTAAATGAGATGTGCCATGAGATATAAAATTAGGATGTAATTAAGGAATGGTTCATACACAACTTCTCCTCTTACCACATAACTTGGAATTGATCAAGCCACTACAAGTAATTCAAAGGGTAGTGTTTGAGGACACTACAATCCTAAAATATTACCTAAAATATATGTTTGGGGTGAAAGGGTTTTCACTCCTAATGTTATTTAAAGATAAATAACTCAATAGTGACTCTAGTGATAAAGATAATGATATTTTGAAGGTACACAACTAGACAACCTTGACAAGCAATAATAATCTAGTGTGTCAAATCAATGATAGTGCCACTGATGAAGAAGACCCAACTAAGTTTTGCATAGAAATAACTAAGGGAAGTAGGAAAGTTGAAGATTCACATCAAGAAAAGAATGATCCCTATCGTGTGATACTCAAAACTAGCAAGGTAGACATTAGCTCAGAAGGGGAACTAAAAATGGTTATTCTAGGCACATATTGGTCTAACGTAAAGTAAGTACAAATAATGGATCTTCTGAAAGACTTCTAAAACTTGTTCCCTTGAAATTAAAAATACTTGAAGGGAACCCACCAATACCTTTTAAAATGAGTATAAATCTAGTTAATGGCATAAAACCTATCAAAAAGTGCCCTTAAAGAATGAACCCCAATCTTTGTGCCAATGTTAAAATGGATATTGATGAAATATTGGTTGCAGGTGTCATCTACCTTCTATAATAATCTAAAAGGGTGATCCCCATGGTTATTATAATAAATATGGATTGGTGAATCCATATTTTTGTCATTTATATAATTTTTAATGCCACCTACATTACTAACCCCTTCTTAACTCCATTCACTAATGAGGTCTTGGATAACATCACAGGATGCAAAATATACACTTTCACTAATGGGTTTTAAGGTTACCATCAAGATCAAATTGAGGAGGAGGACAATCCTAAAACAACCTTTGTGACATAATTTTGGTGTCTTACATATAACATGATGCCCTTTAGACTCAATAATGCACCATCCATATTCTCAAGAGTGGTAATCACTATATTTAAGGACTTCATTTATAATTTCCTCCAAGTATACCTAGATGATTGGACTATGTATGGGCTAGTGAAAGACTATTATGACAACTTTAGCCTCATTTTTAAAAGGTGAAAAATGTTATAGATATCTTTGAAACTCAATAAATTCACCTTTGCAGCACCTTACTTGGGAATATTATCTATAAAGATGGTTTGCTCATCAATCTTGCAAAGTTTGTAATTATCCTATAGCTCTAGACCCTTTCCATGAAAAAATATGTTTGTGCCTTCCTTGGACATTATGGATACTATATAAAGTATATAAGGAGATATAAAAGGATTTTAACATCACTAGAGGAAATCTTATGCAAGGATGGCCCATTTTGTTGGGGTGTATGTAAGAGGATGCCTTTGAAACTTTGAAGCTCAGGTTGGCTAGTGTACCTATTTTATAATTTCCTAGTTGGATGACTCCATTCCACTTCCATGTTTATGCATCTATATCTACAATTGGTTCCATTGTACTAAAACTAAGAGAGGGAAAATTGGGTCATCCCATCTCCTTTGCTAGTAGAAAATTGACAAAGGTAGAGAATAATTATACCACCACTAAACACAAGGCACTAGCTATGGTCTATACCATGTATAAATTCAAGTAATACTTTTTGGAAACCCCATTCATCTTCTTCACCAATCATGAGGCACATAATTACCCTATTAATAAACACGTTCTCCATGAGTGCATTTGTACATGGATAGTTCTATTTCAAGAATTCTAGTTTCTATTTATTATGAAGCTTATAAAATAGAATTTTGGCCTAAACCATTTATCTCATGTAAAATCTAGTGATGAAATAGTGCCATTTCAAGATGAAATTATATATGCACAACTCTACAAGTTCCAACACATCCCCAAGGACTTGGTGGAGATAGCCACTTTTTTAATGTCTAGATCTACACCCTAGACTATGACAACCAAAGAGAAGAAATAGATCACAATTCAAATTAACCCCTTCTAGCTAATTATTAGGGAACTATACAAATTTAGCCAAGATGAAATATTATACCAATGTGTCCTAAAACATGAAAATGACTTTATCTTACAAAAGGCACATGAGGGGATAGTAGGAGGCCATTATACTAGAGATGTTATGGCTTGTAAGATGTTGGAATTAGGATTATGGTGGCTAAGTCTATTCTAAGATGTAAAATATAACACCAAGGCATGTAAATCTACCAATGCACAGGTAAGACCAACTATTGATATGAGATTCCTCTCATCCCCATTCTTGCCTAGGTACCATTCAAAAAAATGGGCCATTGATTTTTTTGGGTTGATCACTCCTATAGCAAGGTACATGGTGCAAGATATATTTGGTGACCATTGATTATCTCACCAAGTGGGCTAAGGTAGCACCAAATAAAAATTTAAAAACCACCACTACCACAAGTTTCATATGGGAGAACATCATAAGTCACTGTGAGTTCCCACTAAATTTGAATAGTGATAAAGTAACACACATCACCAATGAAACCATGCACATCTTATTGACTGAATACATGTTGGCATACCATACAATAACCCTTTATCATCCATAAGAAAATGGCATAGCTAAGGCATTTAATAAGATACTAGGGACATGCCTCACTATGATATGCAATATTAGTTTCAAATATTGTGATGATCAAGTGTTAACACTATTATGGCCCTTCCAAAAAACATATAAGTGCCTAAACAAGGATACACCATTTCAACTAGTATTTGGCATAGAGGTAGTTTTACTAATGGAGTTCATGGTGCCCTAATTGTGTATTAGATGTATTGGTCATTTGGGTGACCAATAATCATGGAGTGCCCATCTAGAAGACTTGTAGCACTTATATGAGATGTGTGCCCAAGGAAAATGGATCTAATAGATAGATAAATAGGGTATGTTATAAACAAGCTAAGCATTTCCTTATGTTTTGTTTTGTTTTATGTTATGTTGGTGATGATTAAATAAGTGAGGCACTTTCAGTCCCATAGGAAAACTATTTAGGTGCTTCTATGCTTAACTCTAGTTGAGTGAGTTGAGTATGGGTGCTTTCTAAATGCTTGATCAAGGCTAGACACCTAAGTTTATAGGCATGTGGAGTTTTCCATATTTAAAAAAATGAGTACCAAGTAAACAAAAAGAGGTGCATAGAATGATATTGCATAAGAAAAAAATGAAGGCATACAAGATGCTCATATGTAAGAGAGGAAAAATAAGCACTAGAGGACTAGTGAAAGGGATTAATATGGGGTAAGGCAGGCCAAAGCAAGAGATGAAAGTGCAATAAATTAACCAAGGAATGGAAGCATACTTAAAAGGAAGAATAGTAGAAAAAAGGAAATGGGATCAAGGAGGTTGAATCATGCACATGTGATGCACTATGCCTAGGTTACCATAATAAGGGTGAAGGTCATGCAAAGGTGAATAAATCATAGGATGAAGATCATCCAAACAAACTGGCATCCACATAATGATAAGTGGGAAGTAACTATTTAAGAACACTAAATAAGTCATTAAGAGAAGTTATTCCAGTGATGGTAGAGGAATAAATATCCACAGTAAATATGAATGTGGTGGTGTATTTTTGCATATTTTGTGGGGTTTAGCACTAGTTTATTTTACAAACTTTATTCTCATTTGAACCCAAAATACAGAGCATAACCAAAGCCAAACTAAATCTAAAGTGAAAATATTAGTCTAGTTTAGTTTATATAGGTTTAGTTTAGTTTATTTTATATAGGTTAGGTTTAGTTTAGTTTAGTTTAGTTTAGTTTATATAGGTTAGGTTTAAAAAAATAAAACCATGAGCACCCATAACCACCAAATGAGAATGACTAAATAAGGAATGAGATTGTATTTTATTTGAAATTTAAATATAGGCATGTAGAGAGGGAATTACTAGGGAACGAGGAAAGATAAATTTTGAGTAATGATGACGTTGCCATTAATGATGAATGAAGATTAAGAGATTGAATGACATCCATATACCCCATGAATATGATGAAGCACCAAGAAACATTATAGGATTCAAGAAGATCAATAGACTATGCTTCAACACTATCCAATTTTTAATGGGGAAAAAATGAATGAGTTATAGTCCACTACAGGGATAGAAGGATTATAAGAATGTATGAATCATAGAAGAGACAACCATTGAAAAAATTAAGGTTAATTTAATTGATTGAGTTAGCATCACTAAGGTTGACCATGTCCTATAGGGAAATAGAAGGTACTTACATGTCTTTCACACACCTATATGTTGAAATAATACAACCACTACATACTAAGCAATGTGTAAGAGATTGACTAAGATTGGGTGGTAGACATAGGATCTAAGATGAAGGTAGATGAAACATTGTTTGACATCTCCATTCAAGATAGGATTGCGACCATCAGTGAAACCTAGCTCTATGAGTTTCCATGTTTTAGCAAACTAAAGGAAATTATGTATTTTCTCTTCTTATGCATACATGGAAACTTCTTCAACTTCATCAGAGGCATATGTAGATATTGGTATGCCTAATCAGTAGTGTTGGCTCTTAATTTTACACCTCTTATGCTTAGTCTTACACACTTGAGGAAAATTTTAAACAAAGATGAAAAACCTACAAGAATGTCATTATAGCTGGGGGAGGGTTTGGAATCTAGACTAGACTGGATGTAAATAATGATGGAGGGGAACCTATATAGGGTATGGTTAGCTCCATACTACTTTTGGATCTACCTAAACTAAGATGAGAGGAATTATGGGGTATTTTACTCACATGGAGAGATTCTACAATTTAATCTCCATGGGGATTATCAGCACAAAGAGACATAAATCTAAGTAGAACAAAACCAAACTCACTTACTCCACTTTGGAAGAGTTCTCACATGGAATGAATAAATGTTCTAGGCTAGACACAAGCTACTTAAAATAGATATGAATGTGATTAAAATATTTATTCTATAAAATATTCAATAATAGGGACTAAAAGAAAGATTGCAATGTTGGGTTTCAAAGCACAAAATGTAGACACATGTTAAATATACAATATCTATGCATCTACTAGCAAATAAAATTTATGATGTGTAAAGGGCATGTTATATGTAGGGTATGATAGGATAGGATAGTTAGTTATTTATAAAAAATGGAGGATGGTGTGATGGAGGTCTTAAATTAGTAGGGATTCTCTTAACATTCAAAACATCATCTGATGCAAAGATGTAAAAAACTTAAATGCAAGCTAATAAAACTAACAAAAGTGATTTACCTTTTCCCATTAACTCAAAAAACCTAGGTTTCCCTAATGACTTATTCAGAAACATAATCCCAAATGTAATACAGAAAGGGATTTATAACCTAGCTCTAAGCCCAAGATGACAACCAGTAATGGTAGGGAATGAGATGTCCTATCAACAACATTTTTAAAACATATTATTGCACTTCATCAACCAAAAATAGTAGAGAATCAAATTAATTTTTGTTAAATTTAGAATAAAATATTACATACATTAATGTTTCAAAATGTTACCATGGGGATAAACATGGTGGATTTACTCAATGTTGGATGTGGGAGACATATAGAGATACTCTCAATCTTTCTAATGGTTGTACAATTGTAACCACCTTATCAAGAGAAACAAAACACACATAATTGTGATCCTAAAATGTGGAAGATCATATAATAAGGAAGATATAGACCAACATAATTACCAACACAATGGCCCACCAACCTCTTGAATATAAGATAAGACTTATATTTATAAATTTAAACCCTTTTTTATTATGGAACTATGGTCATATTTTTAAAAAAATACATAATAAACTTTTCTAGTCCCATCGAGATGCTCCCAACCAAAAAATGCCTTTTGTTACACCTAAGATTTTTATCTATTTGCAAGAAAACTCATTGGTGCAACTACCTCTAAAAGGAATGATGAGGACTCACAACCTCTTTGAGATGCTCTTCACTACTTATGTACATAGTAGGGGTGAGAAAATAATTCAAGGAGGAAATAGACTTTGTATTCATTTTAAACTACTTAGAGATGTTAATGAATGATTGCATGCATAGCTAAAAACTCTTGTATAACTACCTTTCTTTTTGGCACATGCCATGGAATAACTTGTTCTTACAATGATGGCTTAGGAATGGTCTAGTTATGATATGAAATATAAAATTATCTATGATCATGAATGGCAATACTCACTTAGGAATAACTCATGGACCTTCTTTCATGCTTTGACTCCTTACCACGCCCATGAAAGAACCATCAATTTTAGTTTTAAGACAAAAGCTTACTGCATACCAACATTTAGCACACCACATCGAATCTAACTGGGCATATGTGGGATCTAAGAGTGACTAAGTTGATTAATCATCTCTAGTCTAAACACTTGTCACATTCTCATGTAATTTGACCCCTTTGAAAAGTCCACCTTATCTCACATTATTGGATCATCCTTACCCAAGTAAATATGAGCTGTAGATCTTGTATGAGATGCCTAGGTTATACTTTGTGGCACATAGTTATGCCACTTAGAATTTATACATTTTCCCATAGGATCCCTAACTTTTCAACCTTGGATATGCACCATCAGATCTAATTAGGGTGAGTAAATGTGTTCCATCATATCATGCTCTTATGGCACCATTATCGAGGATAATTCTTGTCACCCATGTTACTAGGGACTCTTGTAGAAAAATGCTATCAATTTGAAAGTTATCTGCCTCTATCTTCATTGATCTTATTGTCTTTGGTCTATTAATGTCATTCCTTCTAGTACTATTGCTAGGGATAGAAAAGACACCCATGGCACTTCTGTTGTCAAGGACTCTTGCAGAGAGATATAACTATAAGTAACTTATGTTATAAAGTTATATATTGATATTTTTTTGTATATTGGTCATCATGTCATAGTAATCCATTGAGGATGTTATAGGAACTTTGAGATTTGATAGTTAACATATACTAAGTTTATTAGAAATAGCTATGGATTTATCATGTTTTGAGGAGGTTTCCCCTTGATAAACATGAATTTAAAAATTTCATTATCTTTACTTTCATATATCATCACTAACTTTAGCAGGATATGGTTTGATTATGTATCACTTCAATTTTATAATTGGTTATATTATAGAACTTTGCTTCTAGTGGTGACTCTAAAAGATCATCTAGTTTCAAAGAAAGATCATTTCACATCTTCAATGTCTTCATCTTTATGAGTTCTCTTAGGTGTGAAGCTGAAAATACAGAGGTCATCCTTCAAAGATGACTCATCTGAAAAACTTGTCTTTCCCATAAGTGTTCATCAAAGAAGGAAATAAGTTTGGAGTCTTCTTGAAGAACTAAGTGTAGATACTAGAAATTGGTAATTTTGAGCTTCTATTTTCTGAAATTCTTATTGTTAATGATTATTATAATACTCTAATCATAGCTATTCTAGTGATTCAAAACCTTACAACCCCATTTACTATCCATCTCCTTCTTAACCAGCTAAATCCCCTCCTAAGTTTCATCCACCAAGTCCATCTCATTCATCCCCTCACATCCCTTTGCCATGTTTTCATGAACCTACAATTAAATCAATCATGAGGCATAAGGGTTAAAATGAGAATGAGTTTTCTGTATATAGAATTTCTAGATTTAGAGCTATGAATTTTGATGAAATGGAAGGCTATCCTAATGAAGTCCCAAATGAAGTAATAAAATGCCTTCCAATATTCTAAGGGAACAATGTAATTAGTAGCGATCAACATTTGAGGGATTTTCAGAATATCATTGAAGACTATGAGGTTGATCATGATGATGTGTGTATTAAATTTTTTGTGCACACGCTAGAAGAAGATGGTTGTGGATGGTTCAATTCCCTTCACCATGGATGCATTGATTAATGGGAATAAATGTTGAAGGTTTTTAGAATTCAATATGGTGATATAATTGATCCCAAATTCCTTTTAGTTGCATTTAAAAATATCAAAAATAACCCTAACAAGTGTGTGTAGGACTTCAACACAAGGTTCAACAAAACTATGATATAGTTGTTTTAAAACATCAGTCTTAGTGAGATAACATTATTGATCAAATAATATGATGCATTTGACAAGATGGATGCATATTAATTGAGGGATAAGACTCCCATGAACTAGTGGTTGGCATTCAATATGGCCATCCAAATTGAGAGCAACATAAAGGTTGTGGGTATTCTCTTAAACAAGTAGGGTGATGAAAATTTGGTTAATACAAAAAATACACAGTCTAAGATAGCCAAGATTGAGGAAAATATTAATAATTTGTCCTTCAATGTCATAGAGATGTCTTACAAGTTAGATAGAGATAATAAGGAGTTATCTCATAGGTCTACATGCGATGTTGGAAGTTAGAATAGAGGGACCATGAAGTAAGTGCCTAAACCATTACATACTAATGTAAATGCTATGAATTATGATTTATACATTGTTTGGTGTGATAGGTGATTTCTTCCACATCCCCCATGTGATACAACTGAATCCAATGATTAATATGCAAATGATTTTGAGTTTATGTCTGATGGTGATGATGAGATTATGATGTTCAATTATCAAGATTCCCCATGTAAGTTTTTTTCCTCCATGGAATTGATGAATGCTACTACTATAGAATAGTTTTGGAGTATAGTCAATAAGGTGTGTGTCCTAACATATGAGTTTGCTTATGATGATAGTATAACACAACCATATGTGTTACCCAATCATGTTACAATTGAAGATCCAAAGTGTGCTTTGAAAGAAGTACTAGACATGGGTATAGAGTTGGGTGACCCTGTTGGGAGTTTGGATACTGTTGTGAAACCAATTATTCTTGAGACTGCCTTTGATAATGGATATTTTGTTTGAAGAATGGCATTCAATGAAGATGGGGTTATATTTTATGCCCTTGAGGATGAATTATTTTAGTTTTCCTTCAAGAAGTACTTTGAGTGCATAAATGACATTGTTGATCTTGATGAACTCTTGCTTGGTACTCACATGATTGTAGCTAAGAAGCGTGTTTATTTAAAACTACTAAAGGAGTACCAAAATCTATTAGTTTGGTCTTATCCAGATTTGATATTACACAAAGAGGATTTGCTTTAATGTGTCATCCCATTACAACCTAGTAGCAGGAACTTTAGGTATATGCAAAGACTATTTTACTTCATATTGGCCACCAAGCTACTATAAAAGTTCAAAAAAATAAGGGATGGAAAATTTTTGAAGCTGCCAAATAATGGTAAGCATCCAAAAAAATTCCTTAACTGATTCTAGACAATATACATATTATATAGTTTTTTATTGATGAATCCTTATGTTATTTTGTTGCCCCTCTACTTTGGGCCTTATTTGTACAATTTATCTTTGTGTTTTATTTTGTCTTCTTTTCTAGATCCTCTTGATTTTTTTATTAAGTCTACCATGTTTTGTAGACCCTTCATGAATGTTTGTTGAAAATTTCTAAGTCTTGACTCCATAGCCTAACGAATTGGCACCTGGTCTTATGTTCTATGGTTCTTTTCACACTTATATGGGGTATGTATCCTTGATAATGGCACCATAAGAGTGTTGGTTCTTATTTTTACACTTCTTTTGCTTAGCCTTGCACACTTGAGGAAAATGGCAAACAAATATGGAAAACTTACTCGAATGTCATTGTAGCCAAGGGAGGGTTTGGCATCTAAACTGGACCAGATGTATAAAATGACTAAGAGGCACCTATAGAGGGTATGTTTAAGATATTAAAGGGTAATTTCAAAAAATTTATTATGGAGTAAAAGTCCTATTACCTTGGGGTATTTTCCCACAGTAAAAATTATGAAAGAATTGCATTTCTTCAAGAAAAGTACCAAGTTTGATTATTGCAATGAAATCATTTCAGAAAAAATGTCTGACACAATTGTTTTGATGAAGAAAAAAGAAGCTAAGTCTCAATTATTTCGAAAAAAGTGAAAGCATCCATTTCTTTTGGCAACAGTTCATAACTCAATTTATTCATGGAAATTATTTCAAACAAAATGTTTGAAATAATTGTCCTGATGAAGATAAAAGGTTGAAGACTCAATTCTTGAAAGAAAATTCTGAAGTTATATCTTTTAGGGAATTATATCAAACATTTTTTTCTGAAATAATTATCCTAATTGAATACCTAAAAGAAATATTGTGGGACAATTATGCTAAAGAAAATCCCAAAGTAGAAGTGTTGAAGCAAATAAGAATGCCAAAGATAAAGACTTAGACAAAATTTCTATGGAACAAAGTCCCAAAAGAAATATTTTTGAATTATAGGTATGATGGTCTCTAGATATCTTTTTATGGGTACATATATGTCAAATTTAATATATAGGGACTAGCCATTGGGATTCAAATGTTCAAATATGATCATGTGAGCATCATGTTTAGACCTCATTAAGTGTCCATTTATTTTCAAATGGAGTCAGATCTAACAAAATACATTTGTATGGAGAAAGATGATATGATGATACATGATCAAATCTAAATAGTCAAATGAACCTAGGACAAGCACAAGCATGAGAAGTGTTAAGATCATGGGGCATGATTTAAAGTTTGAGCATGTTACAAAGATCCAATGGTGTGATTTAGTGATTAACAATTCAAAAAAAACTAAGATCAAGTGAGATATCACTATGTCGCATGAGGGAACTCAAAATAATAGAGACCATCTGTAAGGTACATATGAATCTCATAGGGATATTAAGTGGAATATCCTTTGGACCAAGTAAAAAGCAATATCTAGCAATGTTCCACCCTTTAGATCATGATCTAATGGAGTGCAATTACTCACCCCAACTAGATCTGATGGTGTATAACCAAGTTTGAAAAGTTAAGGATATCACAAGAAAATGTATAAATGGCAAGTGGCATAACTTATGCCATAAATTAGAACTTGAGCATCTCATAAAATATCTATGACTCACATTTACTCAAGCAAGGATGATTCAATGATGTGAGTTGAGATGAAGTTTTCAAAGGGGTCAAATTTTATGAGGAAGTGAAAAGTGTCTATACTAGAGCTAATTAATCAACTTAGTCACTCTTAGACCGCATGGATGCCCATTTGGATCTGATGTGTCATGCCAAATGTCAATATATGACAATCTTTGGTCTTAACTCTAAAATTGATGGATATTTCATGGACATGGCAATGAGTCAAAGCATACAAGAAGGTATATGAGCCATTCTTGAGAAAATATTTCCAATCATGATCATAAACCATTTTTTGTTTCATGTCACAATTGGATCATTCTTGAGCCATCATTACAAGAATAGGTTATTCCATAGTGTGTGAAAAAAAGAAAGGTAGTTATCTAGGAGTTTCTAACTATATAAGTAACTATTCACTAACATCTCCAACAAGTTTTGCATGAGGATAAAGTTTATTTGGATCTTCAAATGATTTTCTCCCTCTATATGTGAAAGTGAGTAGTCAAGAGCATCTCTAGGTGGTTGTGAGTCCTTATCAGTACTTATAGGGCTATTTACATCAATGATTTTTCTTGAAAATATAATAAAATATCAGGAATAGTAAAAGGCATTTTCTAGTTGGGAGCATCTCAATAGGTTTAGAAAAAACTTTATGTAATTTTTGAAAATTATGACCCATAGTTCCATAGTCAAGAAGGGGAAAAATGTATAAATAGAAAGCTTGTCTTCTATTCAATAGGTTGGTTGGCCATTATGTTGGTTCATGTATTCTATAGAATAGGCTCTTCCACATTTTGGGATCATTGTTGTGTCTGTGTTTTATCTCTCTTACTAATTATTTACAATCGTACAACCTTTAGTAACCTCTGAGAGCATCTCTATATGTCTCCCCCATCCAACATGGAGCAAATCCATCATGCTTGTCCCCATGGCATAATTTTTAAATGTTTATGTACGCAATATTTTCCTACAAAGTTAACGAAAATTCATGTGATTCTCTGTTATTTTATATTGATGAAATACAGTTTCATGTTTTAACAATGTTGTTGATAGGACATATCATTCTCTACTCATTACTAGTTATCATCTTTGGCTTAGATCTAGGTTATAAATCCATTTTTATGTTAAATTTGGAATTATGTTGCTATATAACTTGTTAGTAGGAAAAGGCAAATCACTTATGGTAGTTTCATTATCTTGCATTTAAGTTTTCTACATCTTTACATTAGATGATGTCATGAATGTTGAAAGAATCCCTATTGGTTAAATACCTTCATCACACCATCCTTCATTTTTTTTTTAATAAATAAATAACTATCCTACCTTATCCTACCCTACATATAACATGCCCTTTACATATCATAAGTGTTATTTGCTAGCAAATGCATAAGAATTATATATTTAACATGTGTCTATGTTTTTCCCTTTTAAGTCTAGCATTGTAATCTTTATTTTAGCCCCTTTTGTTGAATATTTTATAGAATGAAGGTTTTAATCACATTCATATCTTTCTTAAGTAGCTTGTGTCTAGCCTAGAACATTTATTCACTCTATGTGACAACCCTTCCCAGGGAAGTGAGTGAGATTGGTTGTGTTCTAGTCAAATTTGTGTCTCTTTGTGATGATAATCCCCATGGAGATTGATTTATAGAATCTCTCCATGTGAAAAAGCTACCCTATATGTCCTCTCACATTAGTTCAGGTAGATCCAAAAGTAGTATGGAGCTGACCATACCCTCTTTAGATGCATCTCAATCATTTTCTACATCTGGTCTAGTCTATATGGTAAACCTTCCCCTAGCTATAATTACATTCTAGTGGGTTTTCCATCTTTGTTTTCCATTTTACTCATGTGTGCAAGTTTGATCATAAAAGGTGTACAATTGGGAACCAATTAGTTAAATCATCAAGATCATAGACTCAGGCTCATATGTCCACCTGATGATGGATGATGATGTATAAGTAGAAAGGGTTATGAAAATCCTTATTTATTAAAAGGGAGGATTCACCTTCCTAATAAAGGACATAAAGGACCCTAACATGATATTTTTATCATACCTTATGAGTTTCAATATTTTCCCCAATGGATGGTGGATGGATATAAGTAAAGCCTACTTGTGCATCATCTATCACATGACACAAGAGGTCAAATTTAACATTGTAAAATTCATTACAAGGGAGATGGTGAAGAACACGCTTGAGTGTCACAAGGTATGAGATAAATTTATATGTGGGTTGATATTGATATTAAAAGTCATAGAGGAGATCGACATGCCCAATGGTAACAAAGATAATATTTGTGTCTTTCCAGTGCATAAAGACTCCTTGGAATTAAAGTACCAAGACTTTACCTGCACACCTTCCTTCTCTTAAAAATATAAGACATGATTAATGGGGTGGTGCACTCAGTACATTGAGGCATTTAGGATAGAATGATGCATCCTAAAAGAGCTCCCCCACCACATGTTTGGAATGGAAACCTTCACCATCATGCAACATTTTGTTGTAATTCACCTACTGCTCACAAAAGTAAACCTATCTATTTGGCTTAAACTCCTTTATGCATTTTATGTAAAATAATTTAGGGATGCAATAAGGAGGATCCCCAATGTATAAAAACTTGACATCTCAATGAAGGTTATGGATATGAAAAGGGGTAGGTTGAGGAACTAATATGTACACCCAAGAGGGAAATCCATAGAGGATGAGGAGTATGACTTTGATTGAACATACCTCCATCCCCTCTAAAGAGAATTCATCATAGGATGCATCTTAAATTTATATTATAAGATGAAACCATGAAACAAGGGTGTAGACCTTAGGAAATATGATGACTTCCCCCTCTAGATTAGTGATGATGGCAAGTTAACACTAGTAATAAAGAAGTATCCCCATAAAAAGTGGGGAGAGACACTTGAAGAAATATAAGAGCACATCAAGTTAAGGGTTGCCTCTAGTGAAGAAGAAACCCCTTTAGCTCCAAAAAATAAGTGCATGACCTTCATGCCAGAAACTACTTCATCTAGTAAGAAGAAAAATAAGAAGTATAATGGATGTATTTTAATGCTAATAATAACCTTGGCATAAATAGAGGTAGAAGAAGCCCATGTGCAAGAAAGGGAGGAAGAGGTAGAAGAAGAAACCAAAGTCTACATTATATAAGAAGTAAGATAATATCTTAGTGTTAAATAAGTTTGGAAGGCCCTCTAAGGTGATACTACTATCTTTCTTGAATAAAAAAGAAGCTATCCATCTCCTCATCTAAAGATCCCTCCACCTAGCCTCCACAAACTAAAGAGGAAAAGAGAATGTTATGGAAGAAAATGGGGAACAATGAGTAAGAAATTGAGATGGCACTATCACTAGAGAAGAAGAAGAAGGATATGAAGGATGCCAACATGACTCAAGTAAACATTGAGAAAATTGAGGCTAAAAATGAGAAGGTTGAGGAAGAGACAACAAAGAAAAGGAATGTGGCCAAAGAATCAAATTCTAAGAAAGAAAAGAAAATAAAGGAGGTTCCCACAATCATGGAACCAAATATAAAAGTAGTAGATAAGGCACCTAGTGCATCTACCAAAATAGTAGATAAAGATGCATAGAGGTGTACATAATTAGTGAAGGGGCACCTAAATCAAAGGAGGGAAAAGCTTGTGCCAAGTGAGTACACCTAGAGGTTAGAACTAAAAAACCCTAGGAAGAAGAAGTAGATAAAGGGGATAAGTCCAAATAAGAACCCCTTTAGGAACAAGAAAAAGACACCTCTGAGGAAAGTGTCAAATAAAGTGGTAACACTGATGAAGATGAAGAAGAGCAAACAGAGTTGGTTGTCACTGACGAAGAAGGTGTGGAGTTGAGTATAAGGGGAAAAGTGTAGAATGGGTGGATGGAGGAAAATTTTTACATGTTTGAATACATGTCCCCTAAATATATCATATATAGGATTTATAAATAACTTTTATTTTTTCTAGATATATATATATATGGATGAGCCTCACTTTGAGGCACCTCAAAGGGCCATATTGGGTGTGTATAAACTTGAAGAAGGGCATGACTCCCTTATCATAAAATCCCATGACAAGAACCCAATTAGGTCTATGAAATCACTCATCTAGATGGCCATTAAATTCACATGAAATAACATCACCAATGATAGTAGAGAAAATAAATGGAAACAAATTTGTAAGAACATTAAAGATGAAGTGCAGGTGATTTAACAATTTTGGGAATATTGGTGTATTATTCCTAATTTAGTTAAAGGGTCTAAGTAGTAAAATAAATAAATATGTAATTATTAAGCTACTAACTTGTGGAATTTGATAGAAATTCAAACTTTTATAAAAATAGTATTAAGGGGCAGAACATAAGATTTAACTAGAAACAAATTGATTTGACTAAGATAGAGGTTAGAATTCACTATGCAGGGTTGAGACACTATCACAAACTAGGATCTAAACTTGTTTTTTGATTGTGTAAGATCATTGAAATTGGATAGGAGTGGCACCAGCACTATAGTCCACCTATGTGGCTATTTTTCTAAGGATCTAAACTTTTTGGGTTTTATTCACTAGGTCTATGTGACCCTATCTATGAAGTTGTGGTAGATAGATATTTGTAGAGCTCCTTGTAGATCATATTTTATCTTCAAACCCTATGTTTCATTATGATTTGACCAATTTTGAGAAAGAGTGGGGATTAGTTTGTGTAATATTCACTAGACATGGATCCACACCCCTTGTGTGGGCACATTATCTACATACCAATACTCCAAAGAGTGATCAAGCCATATGTAGTTCTCCTACTTGATGTGATTTATGAAATTATGTGTATGAAGATGCAAAATGTTAAACTAGATGTGCTTGAGGTGGCTAGGGACTGGCGTAAGGATTTGAACAATCTTGTAAGTGTGTTGGCTAGTTATATGCAAATAATAGAGAAGATTACTTGAGTAGTCTTACTTGTATTCTTGTTTTCTTAGTGATAATTGATAAACCTTTCCAAATTATCTTTAAATGGGATTTTATAGGGATTTATTGGTCATGGGTTGAATGTACTCATGTTAGGTTGATAAATATAAGGATGGGAAATTGGAATAAATTGAACATTGGGGCCAAAATAGACTTGGACAAGAGTGCCAAAAGCAGACAAGAGTGGCACCGGTGCTATAGTCCTAGTGTGGTGCTATTGTCATGAGCAGATGAAACCTATGGGGATTGAGTTATCATGGAAAGAGGAATCTAGCTCAGCTAGGATCAAGTATAGAAATCTATGGATGATTGGGAATCAATGAAAGATGCCTAGGACGGTCATGAGAGTAAACAAGAGGAGCTTAATGGGTTGGGTGTCATTTTCCACACTCAAGTTACCATTTTTTACATTTTATGAGTACATTCCCCCCCCCACCTTTATTTTAGTGATGTAACAAAGTGAAATACTAGGATAAAAGAAAAATAGAAAGTGTACATGGACTTACCTATAAAGGTGAATCTCATAGAGCTATGTGATGTTGGGTGTGCATAGAGAGAGCACATTGTGAAGTATAAATATATAAAAAAAAAGAGTAGATCAGTTCTTGCTAAATATGGCATATCTAAAATAAGAATGTATAAAGCTAGGTAAGAGAGAAAGGAAGAGAAAAGAATGAATACACCTCACCGAGTATGTGAACCAATAAAAAACATATTATGATGCTAAGTAATGTGGGGTGATGATGAGTGATGTTCAATGTGTACTGAATGAAGAGTAGTATCTTGAATGGAGCTGACTATTCAATTGCCTAGAAGTGGCTCAAGAATGAAAAGGCTAACCCTTTGGCTCTATCATCACCCACTAAGTGAAGCTAGGTGATCTTACATGTGTTAATTTATGTTTGGATTGTGTGTCCAATCCATCTAGATAAGTGGCTCAAGAATACAAAGGTTAGCTAGTCCTTTGGCTCCATCATTGCCTCATAAAGTGAAGCTCTGAATTGATACAAGTATGAAATGTGTGTCATATGAGATGGATCCTAAATCACATGAATGTACTATGATATAACAATGTTGGCATGGATAGCTAAATATATGCTAGAAACTAGGTCACTCTTAGCCATTCTAAAAGATGGAGATTAGGCTTGTATGAAAGTCACTTTGAAACTGGTGCACTAGGCTTATATAATAACCACTCAATAACTCAAGAGTGTGGAAGTTAGGATTGTATGAGATCCATTACAAAATAATTTCAACCACATATATATAGAGTAAGGCATGTAATTGCTAAGAATGTCTGGATAATGCTAAACTCAAAAACAAAAGAAATTAATGTGCCATGTACATTACCCCTAATCACTAGTGTCTAAAACATGGATTCTGATCTACAAGTCATATCAACTACTATATCTAAAATTGGAATTGAGATCTATCATACCACACATAATTCCCCCTATATCTATATTCTTTGAGTGAAAGTGTACTAAAAACTATTGATTTTAAACTATTTTGGCTATTCAAAACTATAGCTGAACCTACCTTTCTACCTACTTTTGAAAAGTCTAGTTTTGTTGTTATTTGTATATGAATGTTAAAAGTGGACAATAATGGAACTGACACTATATTTCTAGTTGGGCACTATTGTCTAGGACCAAATTTGGTAACTATTCTAGATTCTTGACTATCTACTTGGTTTGATGTCTAGTTGTTATTCTAGGTGTTTTGAAACTAGTTTTTTGACCATTAGGAGCTCTAATATCTATGACAAAACCCTTTGTTGACCCCTCTTTTGAGGGTAGGAATAAAGACCCTGTAATGACTACCCTTAGAATAAATATCCCTATAAATGTGTTATACTAAAAAGATAAATGATATATCAATGATAATTGACAAGATATCTCAAGATATTACATTATTTGTATTGAGATATTTTTAGATCAACAGGGGTATACCTAGATGGATATAACAATGTGATAACATGTGTAATGTATTGAATTGGAAATGAAAGTTTGGTTAGTTCTTAGTTATTAGTTAGTTAGAGGTATGGGGCATGATGTATATCATGTCATCTAAGATAGCAAGATAATCCATGATGTGGATCATGTCATTGTAAAAATGAGAATAAAACAAGTAATAGGCACACAAGGCAAAAAATAGGTAGTGTACAAAAATGGCCAAGGGGCCAAACAAACAATGGACATGGGCATATGTCACTCAAACTAGAAAGCAATCATATAAGGCATGTTAAAATGTTGCATACACATATAGTTGAAACAAGTAAGGGTTGACATAAGGACCATAATCACATAGAAGAATATAGACAAAGAAATTGGAAAATCTCCTAAGGCACACACAAGATATAGAAGTAAAGGACATTGTTAGATATCTTAAAGCACATCTAGGAGACAAACAACAACTAAGAAATGCAATCAGATCAAGCTATACTAAGCAAGAAAAGAAGGCATGTAATAACTATAAAATAAAATAAAATCTAATTGATCAAAGAAAGAAGTGAAAAGTATGTAAGACATGTTAGTATAAGACTAGGTATATGCTAATAAATACACAAGTGTTATATACTAGTGAGATGTCAATATAGTAATCAATGTAAGCTAATAAGTAATGTACATCAACATGATAATTAAATTGTGTGGTATAGGATTATGATAACCTAGATGGTGTATTCATGTAGAAGATGCCCCTAGTGGGTATGTAAATTGATGTATGTGTCAATGTGGAAGTAGGATGCCTCATCAATGGGTAGAGTGAAACAATCAAGGATTTGGATGTCATTACACACACTCAAAGAAGATCAAGTAAAACATGATAATGTAGATTAATCAACAAACAATAGCATAAAACAACAAATGTAAGTCTAGCATTACAGTAGAAATGTAAAGCATGGATGATGCATACAATTGAAATATTTTTGGTGTTTTTAGATTATTTGCATGTTATTGTATTTTGAAATATTTGAATGTTTTTGGTATTTTTGATATATTTTTAATATGTTATGAAAAATTTATAGTCAATCACATGAAAACTATGTACAAATATTGAAAAGGACAATGTATAAGTAAGCAAGAAGAAACTATGTACAGTCGATTTTGAAAAAAATTATGTACAATACAATGTGTGAATGAAATGCTAGACATGGAATCTATGTGGATGCATAATATTTATTGAGTTTTTGAGTTTATTTCCTTCAAGTGAGACTAGACAATACACTTTAGGGCTAATCTTTTTTGGTAATAATGTATGGACCTAGCCAATTTGGTTTGAATTTTCCTTTGGTTTCTTTTTTGGCATTAACATTGCAAAGATTTTATTTGAGAATGATATCATTAACTTTAAATTATATAGCATGAGCTCATTTGTTTTAAGATCATTGTCTATGTTTGTGGTAGATTTAGAGATGTTCTGCTGCTTAAATGCATGTGCGGTCTAATTGCTCAAGCTGATGTAGATGCTTTCCACAATATTGGTCATCAGTGATAATACCTTTGAGAGAGACATAAAAAGATGGGATTTATAATTCTAATGGTAAAATTACTTTTTTACCATACACAATTTAATAAGGAGTGGCTCCTATGGGTGTGTTGATACTTGTGTGATACGCCCATAACGCAAAGACTAGTTGAGTGTGTCAATCATCTCCAAATTTGGATGTTGTTTTGCTCAAAATGTTGTTGATGGTTTTATTGGTGGCTTCTACTTGACCATTTCCTTATGTGTAATATGGAGTGGAGAATGTGTGTTTAATCTTATATTTTGTGCAAAATTTCTTGATAGTTTTGTTCTTAAATGATGTTCCATTATCATAAATGATGGCTATAAACAATGTGAGTTATAAGAAAGCTACAAATGTCCTCACCTATAGTAGATTGAAGTGTAACAACTTCTACCCACTTGTTCAAGTATTTTGTAACTATGATTATGATTTTATGTCCATTGGTAGATTTAGGGTTAATTTTTCCAATAAGATGAAATCCAAATAACATGAATGGCCATAGAAAGATAATAGGTTGTAACTATTGTGATGGTGCATGCTATAAGTTACTGTGTTATTGACATTTATTGCATAGTTTTCCATCTAGTAAACATTCATATTCCATGGTGGGCCAGTAGTATCATTGTTGAAGAAATTTTTGTGACATGGCTTTTCTACTAAAGTGGCCACCCCACTCACTATCATGTATCTGTGTAAGAACAATTTTGGCTTCTAATGATGTCAAACATCAAAGCAATTATCCTTCAAAAGATCATTTAAAAATGTCTCCAACAATTATTACATAATGGAGTGCTTGTTTGTGAAACTTTCACTTATCATTTTAAGAAATAGTGTTTGGTGTAATATATTTGTTTATAAAGTTATAGATATCATAGAATGATTCTAGAATTGTGAAACTATGTGTAGTGGCTAGAACAGATAGTGAAATCAAATCTACATTAGATATTGATGGTGATTATAATAATTTAATTATGAAAATAACTTGATCATCATTAATTTTGATAAGAATCAAATATGTGACACTTGACATTGCATCTACATGTTAGTTGTCTTTTCTTAGTATACTTTTTATAGAAAAGTAATTGAACTATGATGATAAACATTGTACCATGTTTTGGTATGGGATAAGATGTTCTTCTTTTGTCTGATAGACATCATTGACTTGGTTGACCATAAGTTAGGAATCACCAAAGACTTGAATATATATTATTTAGAGAGATTGGGTGGCCAATAGACCTAAAATGAGTGCTTCATAGACCTATAGTGCTATTGGTGTAGGAGAAACATAATCAATATGCAATAGGAACTAGGTAACTAGAAGGGTCAATAAATAAAATGCTTACCCCTGCATTAGATGTGCATCAAAAACCATTAAATAACATGGTTAAATATAAAAATTAGTAGAATACATAGTGAAATCATATCTAAATTTGTCATTAATAAGATTAGTCTCTAGGAGTGGTACGACTGCCAAATGATCTATAATGATTTATACCTTTATTGATTTTTGGAGAATTATTTTTAAGTCAAACTTTATTAATAACATGACCCATTTTACAATGCGATAAAAGAGAAGTGGTTTTGCCATGAGAAACTCTAATTGATCTGCTGTTGTCATAACCTGAGTCTCATTATTTAAAATGTAATGTTGGAGTTTTTGTCAGGCAAAAACTAGTGTTAAATGTAACATTTCTATTGTAGAGTAATTTATTTCATAATCATCTAATATGCGACTAATATAATAAACTACTCATTCCATGTGTTGATCATCATGTTGTGCTAAGAGTGCTCCTAATGCATGGTTTGTTACTGAGATATACATTACAAAAGGCCTATAAAAAATAGGTCGTACAAAGACAAGTGGGTTGACAAGGTATTGCTTGATTGTATCAAAGCTTTCTCGACATGTTTGGTCCTAAAAAAAATTTGTATCTTTCTTTAGTAATCAAGTGAATGACTAAGTTTTATCATTAAGTTGAGCTATAAAGTGTAAAATTACTTAGATCTTACCCTATAAGGATCAAAGTTGCTTTATGTTCATAGGAGGTGGCATGTCGATGATTTATTTGACTTTTTTAGGGCCAACCTCTATGTCATGCAGAGAAATAATGAAACTTAAGAATTTTCATGATGTAAATCCAAACACACACTTCTTTGGGTTTAATTGGACATTATATTATTTGAGTTTTTGAAAGATATTTTGTAAATCAACAACATGATCTTATCATTGTTTGGATTTAGCTAAGATATCATCAACATAATCCTTGATAGTATGGTGAATCAAATCATGAAATATATGTGTCATGGTACATTGGTATGTGGCTCCAACATTTTCTAATCTGAAAGGCATGACAATTTAATAAAATATACCCTAAGGTGTTTTAAAAGATGGTTTCTCTTGATCTACTTCGGTGATTTTGATTTGGTTGTACCCTATAAATCCATCCATAAATGATAACATTTCATATCCAAATATGGAATTGATGATCATGTTAATGTCAGGTAAAGTAAAATCATCTTTTTGGCATGATTTATTTAAATCATGGGAATCATAACAACACCAAATTTGTTCATTGGGTTTCACCATGGGGACTATAATCAAAACCCATTCAAGGTGTGCTACTCATTTTTAACTAAGGGAGCCACCTTATGATGAATTTTGGAATTTTTTTAGTTAATGGGTTTAGCATCTAGGTATAATAGAAGCTGATGAAGTACTATGTATGTATCAATTCCTAACATATCACAGTAAGACCAAGTAAAGAGTTCTAGAAATTTTATTAAGGTTTGATGAATATATATATCCTCTTCCTTTCATAAGGTAACAACTAATACAACAATGTGGGGATCTTGATCGGTTCCAAAATTGAAATTAACTATTTTTTCATTAAGCAATGTCTAATGATCTAGTGTGTAGGGAGTGGTAAGAATAATATCATCTGAATCAACTGGTATGTCTTGGGAGAATCTAGACTTTCTCTGAAGTATGTGTGGTCATTTGTTTGATGATTAAATCTATTTTTATGATATCAATATTGTAGGTCCTCATATTCTCCAAGAAATTGTAGGAAGAATTCATCATTATAGAATTAATCTAATGTGAGCATGTCAGTGAAATTATGTCATCAATGAGATTGAGATAGATCAATGATAATGTTAAATCATGACTAATGGTGTGGTCTATTGATGTATTGGGTAGACAAAACTTTATATTCTTTAAAGTCGTAGAAGAAGTCTTATTATGAATGTTGGTAAACTGATATCCTATCCTATGTGTTTTATGTTGTGTATATGCCTCAATAAGATTGATGATTATTTGTTCATGATTTCCAAGACCTTTTCCATGATATCCCATCTTATTGAGACATTTAAGTGCAAAAGGAGAGGTAAACTATTGATTTATTATCATTATTATAGAACTTGGAGTTTGTTTATGTGTTTCATGGTCTAAAGGTAACTATGAATAATAGTGTGTGTCGGTATGTTCCCAAGATTAAAGTGTGAAATATAATTTTGTGGAGTCTTGGAAAATTGGTAGTATTCAAAAGGTTTGTTATTTATTAGGCATGTGCATATTTAGCCTTTGTGACTAAATTTTAAATAAGCATGAAGTGTGGAAGGGAATGCATGCATATCATGAATCTAGGGCCAACCAAGAAATAAATTATAGTTGAGGTCATTTATCATGACTTGGAAAGTAGTTGGTAGTGTATTAGGCCCTAAGGTAAGACTGAGTGTTATTTGACCCATGACTTTCCATAGAATGTTTTCAAAACCTATGAAGTTCATATCATAATGGTCAATATCTTGAGGTTGTATATTAAGATGTTTAAGAAAAGAAATGTTAAAAATGTTGAGTCTTGAACCACTATCAACTAATACCCTTTTGACCCCTACATCATTAATTCTTAATTAAATATATAGAGGTATATGTTGTTTAATGATGTGGTTTGGGTGTAAATCCTCTTTTTCAAAGGAAATATATTCTTCGGTCCATGCATGGTGTTGAGGATAGATGCAACATAAGTTGGCTCAATAGAAATGAGAATTCTAGTATTACTAAGGGCTCATTAACACATCTGTTTAAACATTTGATTGCTAAAGGAGCTCAGTAACTGACACTATATCAGAAGGGGTGTTAACTTGAGTGATAAAGCTATAGCCATGGGTGTAATTAGCCTACCTATCTTTCAAAATTTGGGTGATAGAATGTACCACATGATCTACTATAGGCATAAAGCTGGTAGTAGGTGCGAGATAAGAGTAGATGTACCAAGTTTGGAAGGAAGAGGGATAGATATAACCACTAATGTTTTCTTGTGTCTAGTAGTGATAGGAAGATACTCAAAAGTAGCTAAGGAGTTATATACATCTAAGTAGAAATCATGAATGTGGAATGAAATGCATGAAATGTGAGGGATGAATTGTATAATAATATGTTTATAACAAACATTGCATAGGAGAGATATCAAACAAGGGATATTGAGCATGAATTTGTGCATAAATGCATGAAATTTTTTGACATGTATTATGGAATTTATAATGTTTTTAGCATTATAAACTTTGAAATTTTTCCACATGAGAGATAAAGATGAAAGGATAGAGAACATGAAATTGTACATGAATGTATAGAAAATTTTAACATGTATTATTACATTTCTAATTTGCTTAGCATGATAAACTTTGAAATTTATCCACATGAGAGATAGAGAGGAAAGCATAGAGAACATGAAATTGTACATGAATGTATAGAATATTTTGACATGTATTACGACATTTATAATGTGTTTAGCATGATAAAATTTAAAAAATTTCCATATGAGAGATAGAGAGGAAAGGATAGAGAACATGAAATTGTGCATGAACGTATAGAGAATTTTGACATGTAACATAACATTGGTAATGCATTTAGTAAAATAGAGTTGTAAATTATTCCATATGAGTGAGAGAGAATATTTAAAAGGAATATTGAAATATTGTGCATTTTTAACAATAAATATTGGAATATTATCCTTGATTATAAAGAGTAAACATGAAATGCAAAGAATGAAGCTTTGTATTAATATATGATAAATTTCATCATTCATGTACATGATAGGACCAATGGTGGTCTCCTTATTATTTATAATAAATGTAAGAAAAATTTATAAATAAATGAGATTCATTTTTGAAATCTGATTTTAGAATGTAAGGTGATATCTCAAAAAGAAAGAGGACTAAGTATATGCAACTAAGGTTTGAAACATAATTATTTGAACAATTTACTATGAAAATTTGAAATTGAAAGTAAATATTTGAGTTATATGCAAGTAAAAAGTTAGAATTTTATTAGAAACTTTGTGATTTAATAGGACATAGTAGATACAACTAGGGTTTTGAAAAAAAATGTTTTTGAAAATTACTATTAAATTTTGAAATTTGAATGGATTTTTTGATTTTATTATGCTAGTAAAAAAACAAGAAATGATTAGAAAATTACTAGGAAAATATTGGGACCTAGTATAGGCAACCAAGGTTTGAAAGATAATTATTTTAAAATTAATACAAAATTTTAAAATTTAATAATAATTTTTAATTTTATTTGTTAGGTAAACAGTCAAAAAAATATAGGAAAAATTAGTAGGAAATTTACCCTAGGGTTTCTATTGATTTTATACGCAAACAAAGTAAGTCAAGTTCACTAAATTATTTAACAATTTTGAGAATATTGGTGTATTATTATTAATTTATTTAAAGTTTTTTATTAGTAAAACTATTAAATAAAGATGTAATTATTAATCTACTAACTTTTGAAATTTGATTGCAATTCAAACTTTTCTAAAAATTGTAATAAGGGACAAAAAATAAGACTTGGTTAGAAACTAATTAATCCTAATAAGATAGAGGATAGAATTCACTGTACATGGCTTGGACACTATAGAAAATGGAGATATAAAATTCATTTTATGATTAGATAGGAGTGATATAACTAGATAGAAGTGACACCAATGTTTTAGTCCACCTCTACCATTGTTGTCCTAAGGATATGAGCTTTCTAGGTTTCGTTCACTAGGTTTGTGTGACCCTGTTCATGATGTTTTGGTAGCTAGATGCCTATAGACCTCCTTATAGAGTAGATTTTCTCTTCAAACCCTATGTTCCATTGTTATTTAACTAATTTTGAGAAAGAGAGGGGTTAGTGTGTGTGTAATATTCATTGCATGTAGATCTACACCCCTTCTGTGGGCATGCTACCTACATACCAATACTCTAAAGAGGGATCAATCCATATGTATTTCTCCAATTTGATGTGATTTATGTAATTATGTGTATAAATATGAATAATACTAAACTAGATGTTCTTGAGGTGGCTAGGGATTGGTGAAAGGATTTGATTAAGCTTGTATGTGTGTTGTCAGGCTGTATGGAGAGAATAGGGAAGATTTCTTGAGTAGTATTACTTGTATTATTGCTTACTTAGTGATAATTTATAACCCTTTAAAAATGATATTTGAATGGGATTTTATAGGGATCTATTAGTCATAAGTTGAATGTACTCGCATTAGGTCAACAAGGAGAAGGATGGGGAACTAGAAGAAATTGATTATTCAGTCCAAAAATGGACTTGGATAAGAGCACCAAAAGTGGATAGGAGTGGTATTAATGCTATTGTCCTAGTGTGGTGCTACTATCCTGAGTAGATGAGACATAGGAGGATTGATCTATCATGTAAAGAGGAGTCTAGCTCAACTAGGGTCAAGTCTAGAAGGCTATGGATGATTGGGAATTAGTGAAAGATGCTTAGGAAGGTCATGAGAGAAAATGAGAGGAGCCTAATGGGCTAGGTGTCATTAACCACACTTAAGTTACCAATTTTTGCATTTTATATGACTATAGTAGGACATGAATTTCAAGCTTTAATAACTATGTAAGTGCTTAGAGATAAGAAAACCATCCTTTCTGGTCAACATTGATATATCAAACCTTTTAGAGGTTGAAAAATTATGCATGCTAGTGGAGTAGATGCTCCCAAGGATGAAACTAGATTTCACATAGGAAGAAGAAGAAGAGACCTATGTTGCATTACAAAAATAACCATCTACCAAGTTTGAATAAGTGGACCTCCTTATAAAGCTACAAGAATACATAGATGCATCTGATGCCATCTTCATGAACTTTTCAAACCAAACATTAGTCATAAACATGCACCTCAAGCAGTCAAAGGGAGAAAATAAAGTGCTGATGGTGTAGGTGTACTCTATAAGTAGGGTGGAACATACATAGATAATAGGTAGGGTCAACGTGTTGAGAACATAGAAAAAGGACAAGAGTAGAACCTAGAATCACTCTTCCACACATTAAAAATGAATAAATATGAACAAGGAGAAAACCTTAATGGAGGAGTGACAAAATCTAATGAAAATATTTCATCCTTTATAAAAGAGGTAGAGAAGATAGATGTGATCACATTTACCACTACCTCCATGGATATAGACAGTGCCACTAAGGAAATTAAGCTCATTATCAAGGGCTTTGAGGACATTAATTTCAAATTTAAGGAGAGTGTTCTTGAGTTCTACATGTTGAAGGATTTGATAGCCTAGTCTAAGGGTGGAATAATAATTTTATATGGGGTAGTGTTGGGTCCCTATTTCATTTAAGTATGATTCTACTCCAACTCGATAGACAACTCAATATGAGGTAGTCCTTTGGCATGATTTTTATTTTTATATCTTTTGTGCCATCTAGAGGAATGAATTCATGCCTTCTGATAGTTGGTAGGTGACTAACCAATTCAATTATTTCATGTGCATCTTCAAAGAGTGGCTACACATGGCTATTGAAGTGCTAAGGGCATAAGGTAATGAAAATAGAAGAATGATTGCTAAAGCTCTAGCTCAGCACCCAGCATGTGCAACTCCACCTTGGGAAAAAGTGATCCTATAGCCTATAAAATATATCTTTAACTATAGAAGAGATGATGTAACTTGGATGCAACAAATATATGAATAAATATAATTGGTTCTACATGTTTTGACCACTATTAGTGTTAAAATTAGCTTGGATGCCTTTAAGGCTCTGATTGTATAAGCCCAAGCTCACATGTGATCATCTTGGTAGTTAAGTAGCCCTAGAAAAGCATATTATTTATTTTCAAGTATAATGTACTCTATTTTTTTTGAATTTCAATTAATGACATAGAAGGGTTAAAGTAAGACATGGACTCTAGTTTATATGATATCATTATTAATCCTTAAATGTATAATGGCTATAATGTTGTAGTTTATAATCATATATGTGAAAAATTTATATTCAAGCTTTATGCTTATGGCATTAATGGTGTCTCTATAAATTTTTGATGACATCAGCACACCATGTAGGAATAGCCTAAGCCTAGATAAGAATCCATGCCAAGAGATGATATCCTTGCATGAAGTGAGAGTCTAGTATGAACTTTATCTAATGCATTTCCTTAAATCTTCTTAGCACCTAAATGATGCTAAGCTTAGTGAAATAAAGGCTTTCACCCTTGAGACTATATAACCAACCCAATATAGGATTGTGCCCTTATGAACAGAACTAGTTCCCTAAAATAGGCTTGTACCTATAGATTATTAGGATTGGACTAAAAAAGGCTACACTAATGAATCTACCACAAGCCTTCTCTAACTAACCATGTCCCATAGTGAAAAACTATGTCATGACACAACTAGCCTAATATGAGCCTTGATTCTTTCTTTGTTGTAGTTCAAGTGAACACATAAGGCTTGTGCCTTATGTGAATTTATGCCAATGCAAGCCTTATGTGAATTGATGCCAATGCAATCAACCAATAAATTTTTATTACTACAAAACATTCCATGTTTATGTCAAGTTTTAATGAGTCTAAAAATGACTTAGATAACTGGATAAGTGCCTGACTCCCTATCTGATGAATTGACCCCCTTTTCTACAACAACACTAGAATGGGACTATAAATAAATGAAAAGTGACTAAGTTTTATAAGGGAAACATTATAAAATCTTAGTCATTAACATTGAAATGAAAATATCCATATGCTCTATCATTCACAAAGTAGAGTCATAAGTTTTGAAAGGTATGATCACCTCCAATGGTGAAATTAGATTAAATATCTAGACTTAAATAATTATAAGCTAATTCCATGACAATGAAACTTGACTACTTTTGAAAATAAATATTTAGACATTTAGTCACTTTTCATGAAATCAAGATATCATACAAAGAATTGTTAAGAGGAAAGGATAGTTACTCTAATAATATATATGACCATGCACAAGTTTAGGATATATCACTTAGCATAAGTTTTTATACAACACCATCTCTTAGGATGTCTTCTAAAATGGTTAAGACTCACTAGATTTGTGTAAATTTAGACAATGATTTCAAAACAAAACTTAGATGCAAACTTTAAACCAATTTACAAAGATAATGCATATTTACATGAGATGGACTAATTTTCAAGATAGAATATATTAAAAACTAATTATTCTATTGCTAATCATAAATACCAATTGAAATAATTTATATAAAAGAGAACATTGCATCAACCCTAGGAGGTTGGATAACTTGACAAGGCTAACTCCAACATTCAAATACAAAAGCATCTGAAGTAATCTTAAAGCATGAATCATGGTTATGGTCCAAAAATATGTAGCACATTCATACCAACAAGTCCAAGATGTGTTTTATGAAACCAAGTTTTAAGGTGGATAGTTCATAACTCATACTTGGCTTGTAACAATGAAGCACTTAGAAAACAATAAGTCACATTCATGGAATTGTAAAACAAGATAGGGTGCCCCAAGTAAACAAACCAATATCCAAGAGGGAGAGAGAATATCAAATCTTAGAGAAAAAGAGGTTCCCTAATTTCAAAACCAGATGAAATTAGGGTGTGTTCATGAAGGCAATAACAAATGGTGACTCCTTCTAAGAGATACTCTTGAGTATCTCAAAAATATATAATCTCTAATTCTTATTAAAACATAAATATTAATTGAAAAAAATCTTCTAAATCAAAGTCAAAACATGAAGGCACAAAATTCTGCTCTATTACATGACATACTAAACTACAATTCTACCTATAGACCATCAGTGTGTGAGTTTATGTGATTAATTTAGCTATTTTGTAGGCACACAAAATAAATTAGATATACCTAAATGATGGGCACTAATTAAAGGAGAAAGGATTTTAAACTTTTTTTAAGGGGGAAATTGGCATGGGCATTGCTCTACTATCAGTTTAGAATTTATAGTCCTGATAGAGATACCTCTGGTCCCTTCTTAAGGCCTTGCTCCATTTCCAACTGAGCTAGAAATTTTATAGTGGAGGTTCTCAAGGCTAGCATTTTAAGGAGTTTTTCAAATGTTACATTTTTCACTTTTATTTTGAAAGGATATATATATATTTTTTATCCATATAGTGTTCGGGACCAAGCCATGGGTCAAGTGATAATCAACAAGTGCATAGTCAATTAAAATAAAACTACAAAAATTTAGAGCTACATCACATTTCATATTTTTTGTTATGTGCACTTGATGATCTTAAAAACAAGAAAATAAGCCTTTCTAAATTCATATGCTCTATTTCAAATCATTTCCTTAAAAATTATAACCATACAAGGAGAATATAGTAGTTCATGCAAGAAATTGAACAAGATTTTTTAAATTTTTATGCATAGGAATATCATTGGTGTTATTCACAAATAAGCTACCCATTAGCCATTGTTTAATAAATTAGGGGAACCATTAGGCCAAAATAAAAGGTTCAACTCATAAATAGATGCAATGAGGCTAAAGCATGCAATGAAAAAATAATAAATCAAGTAGAAAAAAATGTAACAAACCTATGTTAACATAAGGGATGAGAAAGCAAATAGAACAACAAATAAAATAAATAGAAAGAGAAATTATTTATAGGGATTTCCAAGCCAATCAAGTCTATAAATAATGATTGAGGAATTGCCCATTGGCTTGAAATGGGACATCCGCTCTAGTGAGACACCTTAGGTAGAAAAAATTCATGCCCAAGATTTTAGAGATTTGATAGGGACCCAACCATAATGCATCAATTTTTTTGTGGTCCTTTTTCTTCATCATCTTTGTCCCACCTAAGGACAAGTTTAAATATCCTAAATGATTTCATTTTTGATTTTTTATCAAACCAATATTGTACAACAGCTTGATGTCTACTAAAATGAAAGAAGGTTGTGTCATGTTTTTCATCTAAGTACATGATATTTAAGAGTCAAGCCTCTATATAATCATCTATTTCCAAGTAATGTTTCATAAAAAACAAGGTAGGGATATTCAAAATGATTATAAAAATAGGGTCTTGGTCATAAATTAGGTGGTAGGGAAAAGTGTCTATAGCAACTTTAGTTCTATTCATATCTAACCATAACATAAATTTCAACTAATTATACAAAGTTTTGGGATTATTTTCCAATATCCTTTTAATTATACTTATTAAATTCTTGTTTTTTGATTAAAATAGCTTATTCCCTTATAGATAATGATTAAAGTATAATTTTAAGGTTATTTTATGATTATATGCCCATTATAGGAATTATAAAGAGAAGAAGGTAGGTCAATTTCCACATACCAACATGTAAGGCATACCAAACCTTATGGAAATGTGATCTTTATAGAATTAAATTACTATGTTGGTTGTACAAATCTTGAATGGTTGAGTCTCAGCCCAATGACTGTAGTATTTTTTTGTTGTAAGAATAAGCTTATGGCCCATGGATGAATATGAGTTAACTTCCCCCATAAAGTCTAGTCCTCACTTTGAAAAAGGTTTAAATTTAATCAATGGTAGTAGAGGCATTAATGGAGTGCATTCCCTATGTGAAACAACTTGACAAATATTTCAACTCTGAATATGTGAATTTACATCTTTGAAAATATGTGTATAGTATCATATAGATCTTGATAATTGGTGGAAAATGGAATTCATTGATCCATGACCAATCCTATGATTTCCATAATGGTATTTAAGCACATTAGCTACTTATTTGTTATTAAAACACCTCAAATAGGTACCCTCATGGTTCTATCTATAGACCAACCCTACTTTGATCATAATAATGTGGTTGATTTTCATGCAAAAATAAATATTTTTCATGGAATTTAAATATATGGGGCACTTATTATTTAAAATTTAGTGAACCAATTTATTGTACCAATCATCGTTGGTATTGTCTTCAACTACATAGTGATGACAATTGATTTTTTGATCTAATTACAATGATCATTATACACATCCCCTATCATCTAATATTATAATTAATTAATGTTCAGACTCAAACTCTTGAATGATGTTCATCCACTTACCTCTTCATTTTCCCAACTCATTCTATATTAGCGTGGCTTTCACCACCATGTAGGCACAACAATAAATATTTTACAGTGTAATATATAATACTAGAATTTATTGATAGCCTTTATCAATTCAAAAACATACTTATCCATCAAAGTGTATCTTGATTATTATTTTCTCAAAGGGGAGCTCATAAATGAAATAGGTCACTCATCTCCAACACCTTTATTTCTATTAAAACAATATTCATCGAATGATTTGGATTGAATGAGTAGATATAAAAATGTTGAGTTTAATTAAGGTTGATTAACACTAGTGTGTAAACAATTATCTCTTTGATTTAGGTAAAATATACCTATGCTTCACTTGTCTATTTTGTTTTAACTCCCTTACTGAGCATGTTATTCATAGGTCTAACTATCTCTACAAATCTAGAGATGAACTTCCTCACAAAGTTAATCTTATCAAAAAATGACTTCAACTCTTTTTTTGTGAGGGGAAATGGGATTTTAAAAATAGATTATACTCTCTTGGGGTATATTGATACACCACACTCTAAAATGACATGGCCTAAAAGCTTTCTCTTAGTGATTCCAATATACATTTATTAGGATTCAAGGAGATCCCATGGTCTTTACATGATCCTCCCTTATCTTGGAGAGGATTACTAGAACATACATGCACAAAACTATACACTTTCCCATAAGGTCTTTGAATGTAATGGCCATAACCCTTTGAAAGATATCACCTATATTAATCAATCCAAAAGACATTCTATTGTATGTGAATTTTTCCCACTTGGTTATGAAAAATGTCTTAATCTGGTCCTCATAATTGACCATTACCTAGTTATATCTAGAATACCCATATAATAGATACATCATTTGAGATCCATTCATGATATGTAGAACTTCATCTAGTTAGGGTAATGAGTAGTTTCCATTTTCATATACCTTGTTTAAACTATGGAAATCTACACATAGTCTGATCACCCCACTATTTTTTGTCACTGGCACCAAGTTTGTAACCCATGTAGAGTGTCTCACTAGGAGATGATCTTTGTTACAAGTAGTTTTTAGACTTATTTGAAAATTATCAGCTATATTAGTGTGTTGAAAGGCCTTTGTCTCTACCTAAAGGGCCTGGCTCTAGGATTCAGGGGGATAATATGTGTCAAGATATAAGTGAAGATATTCAAATCTTCATAACTCTAAGCTATTATGTCTTTGAAATATTTGAGATCTTGTGTGATTTATTTCTTCTCTTTTGAGGTACTGGATATGCCTAGAATCACATTTTTGGATCAATTTCATTGCCCAACATGCAATGCTCATGCAACATGCCCTTAATAAGGGTTGACTTCTTTTTCCACTTATAATCCATTTTTAATAGCCTTTCAAACAAGACCATTCCCTTTGGTATGCTATTTATATTTAGATTAATATTCCCATTCTCATCTAGCTCCAAATCTTCTTAACCATCTTCATCAATAATCTAATTGGAAAATATCTTTATATTGGTGATGAAGTTTTGTTGGTCATAATAAAGAATTAAAAAATCATAATGTTATCAGGGATGGAGGGGGATGAGACCATATCTACTAAGAATATTCTCATCCTTGAATTATTAATTTGATCTAGAGTACTTACAATAGTAGCTAGTGCATCTACTATGTAGTTAGTTTGCCTAGGTAGAGTCTGAATGCTAAAAACATCAAAATATTCTATTAGATTCTAGACCTAGTTTTAGTACCTTAATAAGAACTTATCATTAAATGAGTATAGGATCCTCACTTGTTTAACCACCAATTTTGATTCAACAAACACTTTGATATGTATTCACTTTGTTCCCCAAAGAAAATAAAAGTCCATGAACTAATGCTTCATATTATTCCATATTATTGGTATAAGTGAATTACAAGTGGTATGGAACCAGGTAAGATTTCCCACTTAGATTGATTAATTCTACCCCAATGCGATAACCACATTTAGATTAAGAACCATAAAACTTCAATGTCCAAAAACCATACACTACCATGAGTTTCAATGGTTTAGTTAGGGAATTTATGATATAATGTTAAATTCTTTGTGTTTACTGGAAGTTGGGCATGAAGTCATTCCATCTTCCCATCGATGATGGATTCATAGTTTTGCTTTCCATAATAGTAGAAAATATTGGACAACCCATGGAAAATATCTTGTCATTCTTTACTAAGCCTATGCTCTATTTATCAATTAGTGAGGGCCTCTAAAATAGATCATAATTATTAGTGGTAGGCCTAAGTGTATTAAGATCTACAATTTCACCATTAGAAAAACTTGATCAAGATATTTTATTCAAATTTTCATATCCCCTCCCCATGGGTTCATTTCTCATCGAGTGCATATTAAGTATATCAGTTGATGAAGATGATGTGGTTAATTATTATATGGGAAAAGCTAGGGTGGGGCTATCCATTGTGGTAGTATCATATTGGGAAGATATCATAGACTCTTCATTCTTATTTATATCATCAAGCTCAATTTTTTCACATGTTAATGATGTGTATTAAAATGATACCATCTCTAAGGCAAAAATCAAATTATCTTCATCTAATGGGTCTAATTTCTCTAATTATACATTCTATTATACACTAAGCATGATTATAGAGAGACTATTATAGGTCTCTTCTTCTTTATCAAGTGAGGAAACTCCCATTTATAATTATTCATAGAGGATATTATTTGTTTAGTTATACTTAGTGATCATATATGTCATCTTCATTTCTCACTCAATTCTAATTTGGTTAGGCAAACCAAACCATGGTAGCCACATGTGGCTAAATTTAGTTCCCATGTAACCATTAAATATTCTTATCTAGTCTTGTTTTAAAAATATGCCATAAACATATAAGATATCCACCACTTGGTTATCAATGAATTATTGAATCCTTAGATCCAAGGTAAATTGCATGTGTATACGATTTAATTATCTTAATATTTTTATCTCTATTTTTTCTAATTAGACAACCTTCAAATTTGAATTTTTAGGTGTAAGGCCTAACTAATGGAAAATAATATAAGGCATGACATTACTAAAGGAACTTGAATCAACCAAGCAATCATGTAATTTTTTCCAAAGATCTTGACTTTTAGAAGAAAAAGTGGATTTTCTATTTTTCCCCTATATAGACTTACATGAGCATCAATTTTTTTTTTAAAATCTTTCCATATATTATTATAAAATCTTTAAACAAAAAATCCCTTTGATTATAAATTTGAAGTAAGTCAAAAATAGTTATATTAGCTTACTAGTTTTAAGATCTTCTACAATATCATAGCTAAATTTGATTTGTTCATGCACATTTCCAACTGTGGTCTACAAAACATAATTATTAGGATGATAAGAAGTGGATGGTATTTTAAGATAGAGAGGATTATTAGTGGAATTCACATTAGGTAAGACCTGAGTGTTACTCAGAGGATTAGAGGTGGTTAATGGGTTGGTTGATTTAATCCTTAAATGGTATGTATTCCCTCTTTAGAACTACCTAAAAGCATAGATCTCATCAAGGTTGTCTTCAAGTTTTTTATTATCCTTAAAAGGAAATTCATATGTTTCCAATACTAAAGTTGTTTTTGGGTTCCCTCCATATTTATTATGACTCTCTTCAAGAGTAGGCCCGATTTACATGTTGTCCATCTCCTTTTGGAAGATGCTATAAGTAGATATGAATTCAACATAGTTTGTCTCTATGTGGTTAAATATGTTAAGAATTCTACTCCAAGAGTTTAGGGAAAAGTCAACTAAGTTCACATAGGTGGGAGCATTTCTTTCTTGGTTGCCACTATCAAGAGGGATAGGTATGTTTATGTTATTAGGATATGAACTCCATTGTCTATTGGGCCTTTGAAAACTAATGTTCTTTTCCCTAAGGGGTGTCATTAGTATTATGATCTAAATTTTTGGGTCCCTAATATTGTATGTTAATCACATCATTTCGTAATCTTAGGACCATCTATCTCAACTTTATTAATTTTATATCTATGTTAATGTTGGCTTAGCTCACTTCTTGAGGTTGTAGATTAGTCATAGGTGCAATTTAATTCAATAATGTAGGGGTAGAAATGAGAGTTGGTTGTGAGCATTGATATTAGGGGTTCAGGTTAAAATAGGATTAAATTACCTACTAAGTTCTACTAGATGTAGAAAGCCCATTAGTGCTTAGTGTGGAAACAATGTTATTATATGCCATTGGGACCAATTATTAATTATTTTCTTGGTGCAACATTATTGGGAGTCATATAGGGCACACCAAAAGGTATGTATTTCATCTGAGTTAGAGCATACACTAGGCTAGGGCCACCATACATAGCACCCAATATGGAATTCATGAGTGGGGTGTTTTGCATAAATCCTTGATTCAACATAGGTATACTATTATATTCCCCTATTTTTCCTAAGGATGGTAGAGATCTTGTACTAAACCCTTGTGGAACCATTTGGTGCTCTATATTCATGATTTTGTTGTAGGCTAGAGATAGAGTAGAAAGTGTATCTAGGGTTTTTCTCAAAAACATTAAATTCAATGGATTAAGATATTTATAATATGTCAGATTATAAGACCTTATGCTAATATGTAATGGACTTCAAGTCTTTGTTATAACTTATGGAATCGAGCATTGAACATGCTCATTAGCATTTTTCCCCCTCCTTAAAACATCAAAATGGTGATACAAGACAACAAGGTCAATGGGAGGTCTAAAATGGTTCAAAAACAATATATTTAACTCTAACCAATAAATAATAGACCCATATGGTAACCCTAGGTACCAAGCATACACAAGCTATCCTAGGGAATAAGGAACCAACCTGCAAGAAACATCCTCATGTTGATCTTGCATTCTAATTAGTGAATCCTTAAAGGATTGAATATGTTAGTTTTCTATTTGGATGCCTCAAACTATGAATTTGGGACAAAATTTATTCAATTTTTTGGTTAGATCATGAGTTATCCATAGGAAAAACACATGATAATAACCTCCTTTCCCAAGCCAGGACATGGAATTAGCCATTGCTAAAGGCTAGGGGATAACAAATGGATTGACAAAAGGAGTATTCTCATCTTTTGGTGAATCACTAGTTGACTAAATGGCCTTAGCCTTTTTTTTTCCTTTGTTAGCTCTTTATTTTGGTATTCTATGATTAGTATGTTTTAAGAGATCAAATTTGTCTCCAATAGACTTTGATTAAGTGTTTATCTTTCTATTTTCTAGTTTTAGAAATGGTTTATCTTAGTGGAATTAAAGGTTTTTTTAATGTCTCAATTCAAACTTTGTCTACAATCTCAACTTGTGGTTCAAGAGTCCTCATTCTAGCACCAAATATGTTGATTAGTGTTTTATCACATCAAAAATAGGGAAGGGTTATTAATCCATTCCTCTTTTGAAATTAATAAGATCCTAAAAATAAAATGCTTCCCCAAGGTCTAATGTACCATGTCTTTGTATGTTGGTCTTCATTAAGTTGAATGATGTGGATTATTCCTTTTAAGGGACCCATTTTACAAGTTAAGGCACATATAACTTTGATTAAAACATTTATTAAGAGGATATATACTCTCTTGACAATGATTGTAGGGTTAAACCTTAGATAGAAATCAAACTTTCTAAAATTTACATAGAAAATGCACAACTAATTTTTGTACTAGCTTACCATGTGTATGAATATAACAAGGCTATAATGATGGTAAATAAAACATGAAAATACATCAAGATAAAAATTCATATTTAGATTGCATTCATTAATACCCAATATCTAAACTAACACAATCATAAAATAAAATACAAAAGAATAAAGGTAAATAGAAAAATATCTTTATACCATGAATAGTAAGTTGAGATGTTTGATTTATTGAACTCTATTAAACTAATATTTGGTTGAGTAAGACCTAGAAAAAATCCAACTAAATATGGTATAAGATTTTTGGTAAGAGTGATTGTTATAAGGAAAGGGAAAAAATACCATGCACATATTAAATATTAAAATATCAATATTTTAATTTTTTATTAACAAAGTTTAGAGCCCATATGATCATCCAACTATAAACTTCACCTCAAAAGTAACAAAAATAAAAAAAAGTAGTGATGCAAAGCTAATTTAGAAAGCTATAAATAATCATCAAAATAAATTATATGGTTCTCTATATCTCTCTTACAATTCAGAAAGATCCAACTGTGAGAAATGACTTCAAACTCCTACATATAAAAGAGAGTAGATCTCAATTTAAATTTAAAAATTCACAAAGGAGGCCATGCTTTTCCAGTCAAAAGTAACTAAGAATTTAATTCTAAGGACAAGGCCCATGCGAGATGTGTGTGAGTTAGCACTTGATAGGCTATAATAGTTGAGATGATTTTGTCAAGGGGACCAATAGTTACTAAGGAGTTGAATGTTGCAATACTTTTGTGAATACCTCCCAAATGTTCTATAGGTTCCACCATCTACCATAAATGATATGGTTCATTCAAATTCTATGCTTATTTTAAATAGACTAACTCTCCCTTCACCATTTTCTTTCTGGATGTCTACATATGCTTTATGTCACGTCATCATTCTTATTTGAAAACTCATTATGCTAATGAATCATAGGCCAAGTCCACTTGCCACTTGGCTAACTATTGATAACCATGTTATAGGTCAAAGTCACTGATTACTATTTTAATAACTAGGCTCAAATATACATATGACTAGAAGGCCAACTAAATTTGAATTCCATTCATTTGAATGATTTCACATTTCAATCAAATTATATTAGTCAATACTATGTTCTTGTAGGCTTGATCTACTCAAACATATACCTAACATTCAATATAACCTTGAAGACTATTAGATTTGAATGAAACTATGATTGACTTGATATGTCAAATTACACTTGGCCCTAAAGCCTTGTTTCATGTATTTGTCCTTCACATAAATAAAAAATCCCATTAGTTTATAGGGAAAATTTATATGTACATACATTAATTTTCATACTTAAGTCCATTGGCCATTTCAAATAGAACTTCCTATGCTTTTATTTTGTTGATTTTGTGCTTTAATGGGTAAGATGTGAAATACAAGGCATAAAATTTAATGTAACATTCTACATAGATCATTCAAGAATGCATCATTTACTCATTCATTTATCTCACTATACCACCAATCATAACATGCCACCTATCAACTACTTATTATTCTAGGTATTTATTGCCTACCTACATGTCATCTTCAGGCTCCTCAGCTTTGACAATCCACATTGAATTTTCTAGTCATAATCTCCTAATATGTCTCCACATGGTGACATCTGAGACTTTTGGGCCATGGGATAGGTTTGTATTCATGACAATGCCCCTCTTGGATTGGGCTCTCAATATGTCACCATGTGGTGACATCTTGGGCCTTCAATATTAAGAGGGGATAGGTAAATTTGATGATGACTATTAGGGCTCAAGATCTCAATATGTCTCCACATGGTGACATCTCAAACCTTTGAGCTTAGGGAAATATTTTACAACTAGCTACTACCTTTATTCCCACTAATGGATATGATTAGGATGCATGTCCATTGATCGATGGATCATAATTATCAAGGATCTTGAGTCTAGGAACTTAACTTAAATGTAGACATTTTAACCATTGGGAGCTCATTATTTGGACACACATCCATAGATATATGTCTCTAGTTTTTTGAAGGCCTTAGGAGCCACCAAACAAATATAACAAATAATTTATTTGAAAAGTGATTTTCATAGGTTGAAATATGCATTAGAAGTCCTAAAGTATTTAATGTTCCTAAACTCAATGATATTTTATCTAAACTTTAGAATTTATACTATAGTCAAATTAGCATTTGATGAAGCTTAATTGAGGCCTTTTGACTATATAAATTAAAATAAAGAATATAGACTAGGAATAGACTGAAGTTATTTAAAAGTGGCTCTACAATGAATAACTAGAAGAACATGTGGGAAAAGGCATTTTCAATTCCTCAAGACTTGGATCTAAGGGATTTAGACATATGATAGTAGACTGGGACTATGGATAAATGAAAAGTATCTAATCTTTATAATGGAAACATTATAAAAGCTTAGTAATTAAAATTGAAAGGAAAATGACCATATATTCTATCATTTTCAAAGTAGAGTCCTAAGTTTTAAAAGGTATGATCACCTCCAAGGGTGAACTTAGACTAAATCTCTAGATCCAAACAATTATAAGCTAAGTCCGTGATAGCTAAACTTAAATAATTATTTTAAATATAAATATTTAGACATTTAATCATGTTTATATGAAATCAAGCTACCATACACTAAATTGTTAAGAAGAAGGGATAATGACTTTGAATGTTAGATGACCATGCATAATTTTAGGATAGATCACATAAAAGGAGGATTTCTACAACATTGTTTAGGATTTATTCTCAAATTGTTAAGACTCATTGGACTTGTGAAAATTTAGATAATGGTTGCAGTCAAAAATTTGAGATGTAAACTTTAAACCAAGTAATTTACAAAGATAATTCAAATTTACAAGAGATAGACTAATTTACAAGATAAAATATTTAAAATAATTAGTCTATTATTGAGCATAAACACTAATTAAAATAATTTAGGCAAGGGAGGAGATTACATCAACCCTAGGAGGTTGGATAACTTGACAAGTCTAATTTAAAAATTTAGATACATTAACATTTGAAGAAATCTTGAAGTGTGAATCATCATCAAGGTCTAGGAAGACTTAGCACATTTAAACACTCATAACGACAAGTCTAAGATGTGATTTTTAAAACCAAATGTTAAGGTGGATAGTTCATAACCTAGAAATGTAAATTATAAATGAATCACTCAAAAAATAATCATTCACATCCATGGAATTATAAAACAAGATAGGGTGCCCCAAGTAGACAAACCAATCACCAAGAGGGAGAGAATATCAAAACCTAGAGCAAAAGAAGTTCCTTGATTTTAAAACCAAATGAAATTAGGGTGTGTTGGTGAAGGAAACAATAGGTTATATATTATTTAAGGTTAGATTTTAATCATAAAAAATATGTTTATTAGTATGAATATTAAATTCTCTAAGGATATGTGAAATATTAAATACTTTAAAAATTTCTATAAGTAACCAAAATTTTTGAGAATATTTATTCAAACATGAATGATTAGTCTTATAATGTTTTACAACTTGTCTTATGACTAATTTATAATCACCAATAATTTCCAAGTGTTTAATGTTCAATTTCAATGTCTTTTTTAAGACCAAGACATAAGGTTTAAAAATTATCAATATTGTTGGTATTTTTTAAAGATAATTGATAATCATACCTAAATATTTTTCATACAAGATAGATAATAAAAACACCAAAACCATTTCCATGATGAGAACACATAGCATCAAAAAATAAAGACCAAATTATTTATTGAGAAAATTTTCTTGCATATTGTTTATTTGGCTCATCTAGGGTTAGAATTCCATATGTTCTAATTCTAGTTTCAATAAATGCATTTTTATTTAGAATAGGTTTGATGGGAGATACATTCTAAATTTATATAAGCATTAATGTAATTTCACTACCAACAAGGACCCAATAAGTATCTTTTCTAACTTAAGTGCATGTAGTGTTAGACTTATCCCTTCCTATATGCATAGTATAATTAGTAGTAATGTCTAAAACTTACACATTACTAATACATCTAATTATTTCATCTTGTACAATTTTGATGAATACATCATAAAACTTATGGAAAATTTTAGGTTGAGATTCAAAACTAGTAAGTATATGATTTCCTTATTCATAAGGAATATCTAATTGATTAACATTAAATTTAGGCATAATATTTTTGGAGGCATCCATTTCAAGAATACAATTATGAATGATCTTTTCATAAAAAATTACAGACCCCTAGAAAGGATGGATGTAATTAGAAGGTGGGTGTCTAATTTATTTTAATTCAATGAACTCCAATTTATATAATATTAAACTATTGATTTTAAATGTTAGATATATATGATATTAAATTATAGTAGGCTATTTTTTTTTAAATTAAGAAATTGTTAAAAAAAACTAAAAGACCCTTAGGATGTGAAAACATCCCTAAAATAAATACTTTTCTGACTGTGTAGACTAAAAATTACTTGGCATGACTTAGAAACTATGTTGTGATAAAATGAAATAATTATTGTGCACTAGGACAAGCCCACAAGAGGAAAATAAGGCTGCATTCTGGTCTTGTCTACTAATTTTAGCCACCTCCTACTGATTATATGCCTAATATTTTGATCTAGGTGCATGAAAAAACATGAAAGGGTTTTATTATTAACTTTGTATACCAATTTGATGAATCAAAGACCTAACAAGATAAAACCTAGCTTATGTATAATAAATAAGATAGGGATCAAATGAAAAGGTGGAATGAGTAAGGGGAATAGCTGGGCTATCCTTAAAAAACACCATGTAACTTGAGTGCTGTGTACATAGCCTAAATGGGCCTTAAGGTGATTTAGTTCTCCATCCTAAATTTGTATATGAAATCATGAATGCAATGGTAGATTTTATTTTAACTATGAATAGCCTTGAAATAAGTATGCAGATAATGTATTAAACTTTAGAATTTATAGATAAATCATTAATTTCATAGTAGTAAGTAGATATGAACTTTTGTATAGATTTTGTAATGATAGCGAATCAACCCTTAGATCCTAACATGACCCTTATATAGATATATTGAATTCAAATTTGGGTATTATTGGAGCACAAGGGGGATTAATTGAAAATACCAATGGTCATAAAAGATTTAAAAAAAAATAAAAATCAAAAATATTTTATAATTTAAGTTGGGATATGTCCACATTACATGGACATTGTTGCAATGCAACCTTATCTAAAAGTCTCAAAACATAAATAAAAAAGACTTATAATCAAAATTATGGATCCTTGAGGTTGATATGGGAAGATAAGATATAAATATAAAAGGCATACAAATGAAAAAACAAAAGAGTGAAGCTTATGACTTAGAAAAAGACACACCAATAAGCAATTTATTCATCAATAATAGTCTAGATAAGTAAGGTTATGTAAAACACATATTTTGGATAACTTGTATCAAATTTGGGTGTCTACATTTGTACACACTTTATTCTAGTGATTTAATTATGTGAAATTATTAGAGTAAAGTAAACACGAACCTAAGTATGTATACACACTTCATCTTTGAATGCAAATCTTGATGATTATGTAAGATGGTTTAATGTCAAAACATGTAATAATGTTACTAAAATTAAATATTGACCATATTTAAAAATATATAAACTCAAAACTTGAATTTTGAAAATAGATTAATAAAATTATACACTTGAGATATTATTCAATCTGACTATAGTTTTTCTTACAAGTGGAGATAAGGTGATTTAAATTTGGTTTCCTTCTGGACAGGGAGAATGAGTTATTTCAAAAGTGGTAAAAGGATGAGTTGTATGTCATCATATGTATTTAAACCATAATAATACCAACCCATGGAGATATAACCATGTGGAAAATTAGAGAGTGATCATGTCTCAATGAGTGAAGCATTTAGATTAGACAATAATATGCTTTCACTTGTGAACAAAATTGTAAGGAATAATTTAGTGCAAACCTATCAAGTGTCACTATAATCTAATGGGAGAAAAAAAATAAAGGGAAATAACATTGGGTTTGTAAAGTGTAGCCATACACATTGAGTTCTACTAGACTCTAATGTAGCCCACTTGTCACTATATGAATCACACCATTGTATATGGATCTAGATATAATTTTTGAACTTGTTGTCGTTGAAACTTTTTAATTTTGAAATTAAATATGAAAAAAATTTACATGCCATTATTTTAAAATTTTCAAAGAGGGAGAAAAATGAAATAGTATCATGCATCCTACATATTATACCAAATGATTTGATATTTTATATAATAATTGCATAGAGAGGCTATGTCTTCTTGATTTATAAATGTACACTTGATATATGACTTGATAGGCCATAGTATTTCTAAAATTTTGCATTGGAAGTGTTTTTTATATATTGTATTTAGTATTTATTATGTGAATATTATCAATATTTGAGTGAATGAGAATGTATGTTTAACCCCCTTTCTAGATGAATGATTATTTGAGTGCATCATTAGTATTGAAAAGAGAGTAAAAGAAAATTACTCGTGGATTGAAATTAGGATTTAATTAATAGTGTGAATAAAAGTGATTTTTTGGTAATTTTGAGAATTAAATGATAGATATATGATGTGAGGAGATTATATAATCAATATTTTAGTTAATTTATTGGAAAAAAAATTTGGATAAATATTGTTTAGGATATTGTAGTTTCATTTTTGGTGATAACAATGAGTATGAGTGCCAAGTGGACAAGGTGCAACCTTAAGAAAATAATAAAGAATATAAGTAGGTTGGAAAAAATAGGTTTGTATATTAATTGTAATTATAAAAAATAGTATTTTTTTAGAATAGTTTAAAATAGGGGGAAAATGACATAAAGGAGGTTAGCGTTGCTAAAATGATTTGAACAAGTATGAATGACATTGGAGGCAAAGACATATCTTGGTTTAGTAAGTAATGGATCCATAGTGAATATTATAATTTAATTTTTATTATTTTTATATATTTTTTGAGTTCTATGGTATTTTCTTACCCCATTCATTCTTATGCGAACCTACCACGACATTGTCCAATATAATATAGACATGTCTGCATCGGCATCCTATTAAGTGTGACCTTGTCTAAATTGAAAGTTGAATGTAATATAATGATTTTAGATGACCATGGAGTTGATTTGTGATTTTTTATTTTATTTTGATTGCAAGGTGACCTTAGAACCTATTAATTTCATTGAGGGCATCTTATGTAAACTATTGTTGGTATGTCTTTGTTAGATGACGATATTGTCATTACAGATTCAAAAATATTAGGTGATATAGATCATTTATAATTAATTCCGTATGATATAAATATGATAAAAAAAATTAGAAGAGTGGTGGGACTCATATATATGTACATTTTGGTTTACCATTGGTAAGATGATGGTGACTTTAGAGGATATCTGTCATATTTTATGACTATTGACTATGGGTTTTTATGTTGTGGTAAAGAAGATAATTATTATTTTATACCCATAGGTATATGACTGGACATGATATATTTTGAGTGTATGGTACAAGAGATACCACTATTTTATTGTAAAAAATCATTATTTCAAGAGTTTTTTCTATTGTATAAATTTCTTTATGGATTGTTAGTTACTTTTATTATTGTTGATAGGGGAGATGTAGAAATTTAATATAGGATGATTGATATTATTTAGAGTATAAAGGATCACAAAAATATATAATCATGGGATCATAGCATTTGGCCCATTTATATTGGGATTTACACTAATTTTATTAGAAGGGTCTATTATTTTCCCATATTTATTATGGGCATTTCCCTTGCACTTAGATTTTCCCTAATTTGATGGAGAATCTTGCTTAGGTGTACAAGTTGATTGAATTACTAGGAAGTAACTCCCTTGACTAACTATTATGGGTATGGAAGTTACTGCTCTATTTTTGGCTATATTGACCACCTTTTATGGAGGAGTTAATAATCTATTATGAGGGTCTATTTACCACCTTTTATGGAGGAGTTAATAAAAAATATCCTTTTTTTACTTCTCACTTTTATGAGATTTTGTAATGCATGTTTGATTTTGGATCCACCAAACTAATTGAAAAAGATTGCAAGGGTCATTTTTTACTAAAATATGTTATGTTATACCCTACTACTATAAGTTTTGCTCTCTTAGTATTGTTTTTGTGATATTTTTTGTAACAAGGTTTAGTTATTTCATTTGATTTATCTTGCCCTATATTAATGGCTTGATATTGGTGTTAGACACTTCACCCATAAGTAGATACAAGGACATTTACTCCATTTCTTAGATAGATTTTTTGGTGGTCCTTTCACACTCATACCTATGGGTTCTAATCACCAAGGATATTGAACTAATATCTAAGTTTAATTTTCTTTGCACTCACTCTTGTTTCAAAACTAAAAGACTCAAGCATGTATAGCTCACTTTCTGGACTAGTTCCTGCACAACAACTAGTTCATTAGAGTGGATCCTTCCATAACCTATTTTATGGCCCTGTTGAGGTCATCACTATCTATCCATATTGATGATATAAACCCTAGTCATTTTGTATGTTCTAGTTGGATGATAAATTTCATCTTGATTTTCTTCACTTGACCCTACATTTTTGCTCATAGACCTATGTTTACTGGTGCATACCAATTGAATGCATCAACCTCCCTAAATTGACCCAAGATGTTCACCTTAAGAAGCCTTCTCAATGGCACTTCATCAAAAACCACCTTTTTATTAAATCACCTTTAGAATAAACTTGCCATTTTATGAATTTGTCAGAAAAAATCTTTATTAATTTTTAAATCACTTTTTTTCAAAAGATAAAACACATTTATAGGAATTCAATATAATTTATTGACTATATCATTTCTTTTGGAAAGTGGTCAATTTTTATAAAGAGGGGTTTTAAGGGAGTTGATTCTCTTCATATTTTTTCTTGATGAATATCAGAGGGTGAGGTCTGATTTAGTAGGTGGATAAACCCACTTACATACAAAACATAATTTATATTTCTCTCACCTGATCACTTTGTGTAATTTACTTGGATGCATTTGTTGTTAAGCCCAATGCCCTTTCTTTCTTGTAAATATCATCTTTTCTGACATTTTCACTAATTTCTCAAGACACATTCTCAACTATGCTTGATGTCTTTTATGATATAACTTTTTTAGATTTACATACATTAAAAGAGCTAAACATAGAGATAGAGAAAATATTTTATACACCAAACTATAATTATATTCACTCTGATAATAATTCATATGAATGGTTAAATAGTTATATAGGAAATCTCTTTCCTATAATTATGGAGATCATATCTCCACCAATATCTCTAAAAAATATCCTTATAATAACTTATAATAACAAACTGACTTTTAATAATACATGATATATTGTTAATATAACAACATAACTAATAATAAATAACTACTAACTTACTATAACATAAATACTATTTAGTAAATAGTAATTTATCTTATAGTAAATATACAATTGTGAGCACTAACATTAGGATATTCCTAACATCCCCCCTAGTACGTACATGGGAAGACATCATCCTATACTGTAACTCTCATCAAACGTGAATGATGGTTTTTCACTTAGCTAACCACAAACCTAAAAACATCAGATGGTTTTACATTTAGTTTACCAAAAACTTAAAAATAATTGATGGTTTTACACTTAGTTTACCACCAACCTACAAACAAAGTATGGTTTTGCATTTTGTTAACTAACAACCAATAACATCCATAAGGTTTTATAGGTTAACCCATAACCTACATAATGATACACCATTATTTTAGTCCTCATCACTATATTCATTTCAAGGGGAAATATAGAAATGAAATTTAACTTATTTCAATACTTGAATAGGAGTGTACTTCTATTCTTATTTGCAAAGACATAATAGAAAAATATGAAAAATACACCACAAATCTTATCACCAAATCATTTAGGCCCCATAATTTGTGATTGATGAGAGGTTCTAAAACCTGCAATCTCCATCTCCTTCTTCCTCTATTATGTGATGATAATTACTAAACCAAATAATTCATGAAGCTCAACTGCATGAATTGTTTAAGGAGAAATCCCCCACAATCTGGACATTATGTACAAGTGAAAATGTATCTATGAGGCAAATAGTTTTATATTTTACAATTTTTGATAATGAATCTATATTAAACCTAATCCTAAATGACTTTGACTTTTTTGACATATAGACACTTTGAAATTTTTTACTTAACTCTTTTTTATGACTTTTTATGGACATTAACAAATAATTAAAATCATGACTTTTTGATTCTAACAACAACAAAGCCTATTATTTTGTATAATAAACTCTTTTATAATACTAACAAAACATTTTTAAAATATGACTCCAATATTAATTTAACACTTTGGAAAAAATACCAAATATTTATATCGACCATGACCCTAGATAGTAAACATGACAAAATAGTATTTAATTATGAAGATAATAATAAACTATATTATAATCAAATAATAAAACTATTTTCAACATCTAAAATCATAGGATAATAACCAAATCCTAAAAATAAACTCATGGAACTATATAGACTCAAAATACAAATAATTTTTTTTCAAAGGACACATTTATGACACCTAATAAACTAATAAAAAGTATGTATTAATATGACTTAAAAGATAGACTAACCAATAAATATGAACCACCATTAACTAACATGTGAGTCTTTTACATGCAAGCATTTAACACTAAGAAGATTCAGGCATTCCAAATGCTAAAAAACTTAATGTATAATCATAATCCATGAGAAATGGAATGGTCGATGAGTTCATATGGATGTCGTGGCACATAAAGAATGAGCAAAATTAATCATGAACTAGTATGCTAAAAAAATCATATTGGAGAAGATTTGCACACATGTCTACATGGATTATTTGACTTGAATGGTCAATTTACACATTAGATGCATGGTCCAATGTAATTGATGTGGTGGATAGGCTATGAATGAGATCTAAGGCTAACTACTTGCTCATCACCATGATCTCCAAATAAAAGCTAAAAAGATGCAAGGAATAGGTCAAAGACAGGTGGAATAGAACAAAAAACTAATAGGCTATACTCAACACCACTAAGACATTTATACACTTATAATATACATAGAATTATGATTAGAGCATGAGTTGTATTTGAACAAATATTGGTATCTTGAGAATAGAAACCTCAAGTGGAATCAGGAAACAACTCATGAAGCTGGCAAAATTTAAAAGCTATGAGCATAAGTATCGATCTAAAATACATGCATAAAATAAACTACTATTGATTCAAGTGTATCTACCCACATGATAACATACTCAAATGATTATATCTAAGTAAATTAAATGAAAAACAACACAAACAAATTAATTCACATTAACAACTATTGAGAAAGATTCCCCATTCATATGGAGATTTAGATTTCTTAGTATAAAGGAAATAGAGGACTATGAGATGCTTTCATCTATGCTTTTATTTTAACTAGATATAAATTTTATATAGAAGGTCATAAAACAAGTAATTTTTTTGAAAATGGAGATCTAACATTAAGAAAACCTTTGAACATGACAAGTAGTATACTTATTAGCACATTTAGCTGAACCAATATTCAAGCTATCTCTTAGTAGTCTCTAGTCTAATCTAGATCAAGATCTTCTTATAGTATTTGTAATGGAGCTCCATATAATTTCCCTCTCTAAAATGATATGTATTAAAAAAACTCATATGTAATTATTTCTCCCATCATAGGGGTAATACAATTACGGTTGTAACCATTTCTTATAAAGTTAACATTCCATGTTACTAACCTACTCTTAGAATCCTTGCTTTGATACCAAATGATATAACTAGTTTAGATATATGCATATATTAAAAGAGCTAAACATATATAGAGAAAACATTTTACACACCAAACTATAATTATATTAACTATGATAGTAATTCATATTAATGATTACACACTTATATAAGAAATTTGTTTCTTATAATTAGGGAGATCATATCTCCACCAATATCTCTCACAAATCTCCCTATAATAACTCATACTAACAAATTGATTATTAACAATACATGATATATTTTTAGTATATCAATGTAAATAATAATAACCATCTACTAACTTACTATATAATAAATAGTAATTTACCTTATAGTAAATATAAAATAATGATGACTAATTTTAAGTTATTCCTACCATTTTGAGTGTGAATCATTTGCAACATTTTTTTTTGGGTGGGGGGTGGTTCACTATTTCATATTTCAAGGGGGGTACTATATTTCTAAGTCAATTTCAATTTTTTTTACACTTCTATTTCTACAAAAAATAACAACTTCAAATACAACGACTACACTTTATTTATTCATGATGGATACAATTTCAATTAATCCTATAACACCATTTAACTAATACAAATGGAAAACAAAAATGCAAATTATATTAAGGATAAATGGTTTACATTGTATTACAATTTGAAATGAGACATTAATACATAATCATAAAAATTTAAGTGGTACAACTATTGTGATGAAGCTTATGGGTTATTGAGTCTATCTATATCTCTTGATATTCCCTTCCACTCAGAACATGTTGAATCATCCAATGAAGTGTGGACCATCTTGGAAAATCTTTTTGGGAAGATAGATGTGATGAGAGGTCACAAAATTTAAAATGAGATTAGCAGCCTAAGTCTTAGAAACTTTTACACCCTTTAGTATTTCTTCACCAATTTCAAGTGTTTGAGATTTTATTTTAAACAATGTGGAATAGAGAATAAATATGACCAACTTATTATTTATATACTCTCTAAGCTAGGTCATAATTAATTAGTCTTTGTCTCTAATTTCTATGTGGCTAAAATTTCTCCAGGCATTACATGTAAACTGCCCTATTTATATGCCTTTTTTGTCACTTTCCATTTTGTTTTACACTTCTATTTCTACAAAAAATAACAACTTCAAATACAACCACTACACTTTATTTATACATGATGGATGCAATTTCAATTAATCCTATAACACCATTTAACTAATATGAATGGAAAACCAAAATGCAAATTATATTAAGGATAAATGGTTTACATTGTATTACAATTTGAAATCAAACTAAAATTAGTACATAATCATTAAAACTTGAGTGGTAAAACTATTGTGATGAAGCCTATGGGTTATTGAGTCTATATATATATATATATATATATATATATATATATATATATATATATATCTTAATCTTCTTTTTCACTTATAACATGTTGAATCACCCAATGAAGTGTGTACCATCTTGGAAAATTGTTTTGGGAAGATAGATCTAATGAAAGGTCACAAAATAAAAAATGAGATTATCAACCTGAGTCTTAACAACTTTGATACCTTTTAGTATTTCTTCACTAATTTCAGGTCTTTGAGATTTCAATTGAAATAATGTGGAATAGAGAATAAATATGGCCAACTTATTATTTATATACTCTCTAAGCTAGGTCCTGATTAGTGAACCTATGTCTCTACTTTCCATGCCAATATAATTTCTCTAGGCATTACATGTAAATTGCCCTATTTATATGCCTTTGTTGTTGTTTTGACTTGGGAGTAAGAAAATTTAATATATATGGGCATAGTAAATCCTCAAAACCTTAAGCCTTAATTACTTGGAATAGGAAACAAAAGTCCTCAAACAAAGAGAAGAATAAAAATAACAAGGATCAAGAGAAGAAGAAAAGAATCAACCTATTTGAAAAAGCCATTGAAACTTCCTCTACCAATGATAAACCTAAGAAAAATAAGGTTAAGTGTTCTTATTTCAAGAAAAATGGGTATGATGAACACAATTTCATGAAGAAACAAATTGATCACCTAACTCATCTTATATAAAATAAAAACATAGTTATTCATGAGTCTATCAAGTAGAATTCATCAACTCAATATTCTTATAAGGCAAAGGTAAAGAGAAATAAAAGGGAAATTTTATTGTATAATTTGTATCTCCAACATATTCTTGTGTTATTATGTCAAGTTATTACCACCACATGGGCTCTTCACAAGTTAACTTTTATTCCTTAGAGCCTTTTAGCACATCTTATATCACTTTTGGTGATGACACTTCATTATAATTTGTTATGAGAGGGTCTATTGAAATGGATGGAGGAACATTCAATAATGTTTTAAGTCTTCCATCACTTTCAAATAATCTCCTATCTATATACCAAATCACTCACATTAGTAAGGGCATGAGGGTAGAGTTTTCACTAGATTCATTCATATTTAGAGAGTTGTCTAATGATTATATAGTGGTAGTGGGTAGGGTAGATCACCAATCTACGTTACACACCTTTTCAAATTTTACACCTGATTCTTCTCTAACTACATTGTTGACTCATTTAGATAGAGTTCTAAAAATTTGGCATGAGTGGTTTAACCACCTCAACTATTGATACCTAGAACAACTCCAAAAAAATTACAAGGTCATAGGATTACCTTAATTTCATTTCTATAAGAGTATTTGTGAGGGTTTCACCCTTGGGAATCATCCCAAAGATGAATTTGACAAAGGTAAAGCTTGGAATGATTCACAAGCATTGGAGTTAGTACACAATGATGTATCTAGGCCTTTCCTAGACTATATTTCATAAAGGCTAAGTATGTATTTACCTTCATTGATGATCTATAGAGATACACATGGTTTCACTTAGGAATAAATAAAAAAAAATTGACAAGTTTAAAGATTCAAGGTTATTGTAGAGAAATAATCTGATAAAGGCATCAAGGTTCTTTAAACTGATAATGGGGGTGAGTATGTAAATAAAAGGTTTGAGTAGTTTTGCACCATAGATGGATTGATTTGTAGTATATAGTTCCTTATAGTCATCAATATAATATAGTTTTAGAATTAAATAATAGGTACTTAGAATATATGGTGAACTATATGATTCAATCTAAGTCATTGGCACCTCAGTATTGGGCCAAAGTAATCAATTGTGCTTGATACATTCAGAATAGGGTTATTCACAAAGGTTTAGAAGGTATAACTCTATTTTAATCTTGGAATTACAATAAATCTATAGTTGAGCACTTTAGGTTTTTTGGATCTCTAACTATGGCATACATACTGAAGAAGAAACACAAGGCTATGTAACCTCAAAGTAAGCCTTATATATTTGTAGGTTATCTAGATGGTGTCAAGTCGTATCACTTTATTCATACAAACACATGATTTATTCATTGATAAAAGTGTTCAATTTTAGGAGAGTCTTATAGACTCAACACTTGACACTTATCCTACTTCATTAGACTCACTTATTTTCAATTTAGATTATTTAAATCAGCCTAAACATATTTTAGATGTTGAGTATACTTCTTCTAGTTCTAATAATGAGATCAATGATAGGGATTCATCTCTATCCACATATAGCCACACTTTAGAGGATGATGATACTCTACCTGACTCATACACTTCTAGTCCACTTTGCGCTAGGTAGATACTATAGAGTATAGGTACATGGATTGGGATCCTTTAGATAAAAGACATACATGTTTAAAGTTTCAAGGTGAGCCACATGATTTTTATGCCTTTGCCTCAAATATATAGAATTTTTGGGATGCATAATATATTTTTGAGTGGGATTATGGAATGTATGAGTATATCTCCTTACTCAGGAATCATACTTTGTATTTGACACTCACTCCTAAGGGAAGAAATATAGTTCAATATAGATGGATATATTGGAATTTGTATGTAACAGATGGGTCTATTGAAAAATTTAATGTGTGATTGGTCATCAAGGATTTCTCATAGGTTCTTCACATTGATGACATAAATACCTTTGCACCAATCACCAAAATCAACTCCATCAGACCCACATTTCCTATTATCATAAAAAAAACATTTGTATGTTCATTATATGGATGTGAAGAGTGCTTTTATTCACAATGATCTTGAGGAGGATATTTACATGGAGAAAACTTTAGGATTTTTTAAGGATTATTCCTTTGTATATAGAATTTATAAATACATCTATGGCCTCAAAAAGTCCCCTTGATGTTATTACACAAAGATGGATTCTTTTTTTCTTTCAATAGAATTCATTATATGCCATTAAAATATACTAATGTGGGTCTTGTACAGATTTCCAAATTTAATGAAGTAGCCTTGTTAGTAACCCAAGTTACACCCTGATAAAGTTGATTGCTTAGATCTCCTTCAAACATGGATTAATAATGGATTGGTCTAAGGTTGTGGGATGCAGGTAACTAGATCAAACCTCTAGATTATGAGGCTAGATCCTCTCATGTATCAAATTTTCTTAGTTTACTAAAACTTACTTTATTTAGGGGCATGAAAAGATTTAGAAAGATAATTAAAAGGTAAATCCTATTTTAGTGATAGTGATACACCTATATTGATGGTTCATACACTTAGTTTGAACTCCAACTAACACTAATAAGTAAAGCAAATCATTGAATCTTACAACTCCAAGGGACTCCTATAAAAAAGTCTTTCACATAAATGTTTCATCAAGTGATCAAAGAATGAGGTCAATGATGGAATAACTAATTCAAGGCACTAACCAGTCAATATCTTCATTTTTAGATTAGTCACTCAATATCAAACTAATAAGATGATATACTAATAACTAGGCTAGGTTATGACATTCCAAAGGAGAGAATACTAAAACATATGAAAATCAAACTAACATAAAACACTAAACCTACATCAAGGAATCTGAAATAGTCATCTTTAATATCTTAAGAGGTTACAAAGCTCAATCTTGGTAGAGTTTCATCATGCCTAAGAGAGGGATCTTGAAAAAAGGCTTAAAATCCTGAATATAGAAAATATGAGAATAGAATAATCTAAGAGAATGGCATAGAGGAGAGAATAAATATTCATCTATCATTAATGCCAAAACAAATTCAGTTACAACTTGTTATAAATAGTCTTCAAGATATCTCTCTATGTCTAGTGTTCTTGCATACTGCTTGAATGAGTTATTTGGTGTTAAAAACAAGGAAATAGGCCATAATTGACTTATTCAAACTCATTTTGAAGTATGGTATTCCATAAAATAGTTATATAAATCTAATTTAAGGTTATTCATGCTTTGATTATCCCTTAAGGGTTAGTCAACTCAAGATAAGGATCAATTATGTGTTGATTGACAACTCAAAGACCAATTGAGCATGAAACTACAACTTGAAGTGTATTTAAATCATTTAATATAAAATTAATAATATATTTACACTTAATACTATTATGTGTTATGTATTTAATCTATATTAACTAATTTTCATAGCATTTCATGCCATATTTCACTTTACTTGATTGACCAAGTAGGTCTACTAGGCCAATTAGGCCTAGTAGCGTAACTCTTATGCCTGATGGACATAAAAAATAGATTTAAAAAATTAAAAAATTAAAATATAATTGTTTTTAGACATGAATCAATTCCTCACATCATGAAATAGGTCCTTCTGAGCAAACAACACCTATAAATTGGTCAAACTAGTTAACTAGGTCAACTTGTCTTTTACTTCCTGTAAATTAGTTATTTTTAATGATCTAAAAAAAGAACTTATAGGAATATTTTTGATCATATGATGATTTTAGGATGTATAAAAAGTGCCAAATAATCATATATAATGATTGGAATCATCTTAAACTACCTTGTACCTTTGTTTTTGCACTTTTCCTCTCAAAATCCTATTTTTTTCCATGCCCATGCACTATCCTTACAAAAAATTGACATGGACATGAATATCTTAGAGTTTAATATATTATAAAAGTGGTATTAAAATTATTTAAATCAATTTGGATGTATTATTATTCAATTCTTCTCAAATAGGTATGTAGTTGTGTTTTGCAAGGGTTTTAGAGTGCTTAGGGTTCTTAATGATGATTCATAAAACCTATACTTTAAATGACTAAAACAATACAAAAAAACATTAGTGTATTATTCCCTATATCTCTCCCAATGTCCTAATATTCCCATGAAAAATATCCATACCATGGTGAGCATGTGAACTCACCTCTCAGAGTGGAAAACAAGCTTTTTGAGCATGCTTGGTGTTCTAAGGCCAAGATGATCACTGATAATGCTTCTCCTATGGCTAAAATCTGATATAAACTTATATTAGGACCTAATGATGATTATAGTGAATATTTTAAGTGAGTTTATGACCTTACTTGCCTTATATTACCCCTTCTTGATGGGATTATCTAGTGAAGCTAATAGTTAAGCCTATGTGTATGCAAGGCTCTTCTACATATTGACTTTATGATGAGTTTGATGGATCATATACACTATTTATAACATGAATAATCTATAAAGGATCCTTTATAACCATGTTATTGGCTTGATCAATCCATTCACCCTCTATTCTTATGCACACAACTCTCCATTTGGACCACTTGACCTATATGCTTGTGAAAATGGTATTAAAGACATCTAAAAATGGCTTTATAAAGGATTTTTAGGAAGTTATGGATCCAATATTACTTATAAAACTCATTTAATGTGTAGTTTCCCTTCATTTTCTTTATTATCAACTTAAAACTACCTTCTTTAACTTATTTTGTATAGTACAAGTCATGCATATGCCAACTAAGAGAAAATGGAGGTGATTAGGAGAGTTGAGAATACCATAAAGATCATTCATATCTCAAACCCATCATTTGAATTCATATTTAGTACTCTTTACTCCATCAGGTAAGTTTCAAGGTGTTGTAAGGGTTTTAGGGGTTTAAACTTCTTAGCCGTAGTTCATAGTATATAGACCCTTGATGGAAAACTTATTTTCATAGATATGGAGTAAATTTAACACCTTAAAAACTATGACAAGATAAATCTCCCATAAAAAAGATGAATAAAGATGTATGCATGATGAAGTTATGACTTAATTGGTTGTCTTGGACTATGTGTGTAGAAAGAAGGTTCAAGAGTCAAACAAGACAAGTTTTTGTATTGTCTCCACTCTAAAACCTCCTAAAAGATTTAAATGAGTCTCCACACTATTTAAATTCTCATCAAATGAAGATACAACCCATGGAAATTTTCAAAATGGTGGTATGGTTTCTCAAGGGTTTTAGGCCTATTTGACTGTTCTAGACCTCAAGAGCATATTTAAATGATATCATGAATGTGATCATTCTAAAAAGTCATTTTAATACTTATAAATGACCTTATCCTACTTCATAAACCCTCACATGAGGTTTGAACCATCTGTCATACCCTATATCCCTCCAAAAAGTCTGCATATCTCCATGTTAATTGTCAACAGACAAACATGTGACTATAACAAACTAGTGGATGATTAAACTCTTAGTGTGACCTAACCAAGATGATGGAAACTTAAAATCACTCATAAAAACCACTTTTACCATGTTTCATAATAAGATATTTCCTATAGAGGCATATAGATGCATTTTTCCTAAGACTAGCTTAGGTTAGCTATGTGTTTTCTTGTTTCATAAGAAAGGTCTTGTATCACCTTGTATTTGAGTTTGAATGTTGTGAAAGGTATAGGGTCTCAATTTAATACAACCACATGAAATCATAGGATACTCCCTTTGCACTCAACATTTAAATGCTTGGCTATGTTGGCATCGATCCACATAAGGCATACACCTTATGCACTCACTTGAAGTTCAACTTAGAAGAAAATGGGCCCCATGTTGGGCTAGTTGTGCCATGGTATGAGGATTTAATAAGGGGACTTAATAAATGGAAAAAAAAAATTAACTAGGTATATTCATAGGTGCAGGCCTTTATTGGATTAATCCTAGCATCATATAGGCATTTAAAGGGTGATAAGATTGCTTTGGTTCAATTTAATGAAATTAAATAGATGCAATCTAAGAAATGATTAGGTTACTATCATAGATCTATAATCATCCACCACATAAAATAAATACGACATCATAGAAATTACAAAGACTCCATTAAAGAAGTAGAATAAATAAAATGTATCAACACCAATTCACATAATTTAATCAAAAGTATGACAACACAAATCTTTACATCATATTAATAATATTATAAGATATGAAAACTAGACACAACACATTTTATAGGAACAACATTTTTATTATTCAAATTCCATATCAAGAGTTATATTTAAGCATAATATTAACAACTTAGAGGCTCATAGATGAGATTGGGCACATAGAATTGGAGTCATAGTGGTTTCCATTCTATTTCTAAGCCTTAATGGACCCTATATCAAGGTTCATATAACATGGGTTTGAAGTGATTCTGCTAGAGATTTGATGCATTTGTCTCTCTTGATATTTCTCTAACTTGAGCTACTTATATAAGTGTTTAGGAGCATCTTTACTAGGGTAGAAGTTACACACTGAGTGTTGGGTTAGAATTATGTCATCATAACCACCAACTCCATGACTTTGCAATCCCCATGTTGTATATGCCATGTTTCTATAAATATTACTTGATGCCCTAAAAATATAATATATGGTTAACTTCCTAATATATGGTGTAATGTTTTCACTAAAACCTCCATCTAGATATAAAATCCCTTAGCCTAACCACTTTCCAAAAATATCTTCTTATACTGAGGTAGATGCCAAGTTGGCATTAATACTATACTAATGGGTTGGGGCCCAACATTTTACCCCATACAAAAAATCTAGTCCACCCTCAGACTAAGTCATCAAAATCTTGGGAGTATAGAAATTAGGCACATTATCTTGGAGTCGAACACTAAAATACTCAAAGCCTTATATGGCTAGCTTAATTTATTGTGCAACACTACCAATTTTGGATGATGTAGTAGTGAGCACAAGTGTATCTATCTTATCTATCTCCTTATGAATGTTAGCTTTTACCTTTACAACACTTTCATCTAAGATCTCCTCTTACTCATAGGCCTTACTATGTGGAGTTCATAAGATTTATTCTAAGGTCCACTCCTAGTCCTTGATCTGATTACTTAGGACACTCATGTTGCCGGGGATTTTTGGCCATTCTACCATATGTATAAAGTATACTTGAGCCAAGAGTTGATCGTTCTCATCATTTTGTTTTAGGCATGCATCTATGAATGATGCTTCATTAGATAAGTTTAATAAAATGGCATCTGCTATTTTTTCACCCTCCTTTAACTTTATGAAGTGATATTCTACCTCTTAGAGCTTGTCTGAAAGTTCCTTCTTCAGTAAGACATTGGGGTCTTCCTCTTCTTCTTCTTGTATCAGCTTGATTTAGTAGTCTTAGAAGCATCAGATTGACCAATACGTAAACCTTATCAACCTTTAAAAGGTTTAAAGTGTTGACATCGATTATAAGAAATGGTTCAGCCACCTCCACATGCTCACAAAGTTGTTACAACTTGAACCTAGTGCCCTATGCTTCCTTCTTGGCTTCCTTGAGGATCTTCTTTAACTTCCTCTCCTTGTCATCATTGATTATGTTCCAACACATTACTTATATGGCCATTTTTCTTAGCACATTCCCAGACTTGAATGGGTTCAGGTACATGGATCAATAAGAAGAGATTCCTTCCCTTCTTTAGGATCTTCTAGGTTCAAAGTAGCCCCTTTAGGCACCTCAAATTGGGGACCATCCATATAGTGGTCTAGCACAAATTAGATCTATTTATGCATCCTTTTCATGGTATCTTTGGGGGCATAGTTTCATACACGTATAGATCTTCATCCCCAAAAATATTTTATTTTGTATCCCTAATGTTAATTTCTCTACCATACTTCTCAACCACAACCTTCTCTATGGTTTCTTCTTATTCTTCTTCTTCTTCACTACCACCATCATTCTCTTCAACATGTTCCTTTGAGGATTTAGTTATTTTTTCATTGGGGGTTGATTCACTAGACTTATCCCCCTCATCCATTTCATCATCTTGGGGTTTTCTAATACTTCAATAGTTATTCCTTTGGCACTATTGGCTAATTTTTACCCACATACAAAGCTTTTGCCTTGATATATCAATTCAACAAAGTTCCTATTAAGGAAATTATCAAATAGCAAAGGGAGAAGCTCACATAGAATTTTATAATATTTTAAAACACTTTAAGCAATCTTAAAGCGTAATTTATTGATTTATGAGAAGCAAACCTTAAAATAAGTCTAGAATTATAGTGAAAGGGATCAACATGTTCTCATGGTGTTCATGGCCTTCATGGACATAAAGTAGGCTTCACAGGTATTAGAATCTCATCAAAGCCTTGAAATTTTGAATAATACTTCAAACACAATCCTAGAAGAGCCACACCATCTCAACACATTACATAGAAATGAATAGGTCAGTTTACTTGTGTATTTTATAAGTATGATCAAGAAGCTTATAAATCCAAAAGGATCATATGAAAATGATGTATTTATTGTTAAGACCATCCTTTGAAATTTTTTTATCTTGAGGAGTTTTCTATTTCATGATATAAACATTCAAAGTTAAACTAACAGAGTGGGACATGCATGGGGATGTCAAGTTAAATCCATAAGAAGTAGTCATTTAGATTCAAATGTTCCTAAGGATAAATGTGGAACTAACAAGAGATTTTAAATTATATAAGCTCAATTCAAGATCTAATAGTGCATGGGTATTAACAAATTTAGTGGGTCCAAATAAATTAATGGAGCATGTTTAATCATACAAAGGAAGATAAATAGTGACCAAGAGGTCAATAATTTAGTGAATATTAAGGACAAATGTGGATATTCCAAGTGTCACAACCATGGATAACCTTGAACAAATCAATGGTAGGTGTTTTTACATGTAGAAATAGATCAACAACAAGGAAAAAAGTGAAAGAGTCAACAATTTTAAGTTGAACATGAGGTCACCACATGGTGCAAGCATAGAACTAGATAAAGTCTAACTAAAGGACCCACAACAAACATGTGAGATCAATAAATTTCATAATTAAAGAGCCTAAATCAAGATCAATAACTAATATTAAAATTTAAATCCAAGAAACTTCAAACAAGGAACAAATAAAATCTAGGATGAACCAATGTAAATATTTTAAAGGACACATACCACTATTAGAGCTCAATAAAGCATCATTAAAGTAGACACATTCACATAGTCAAGATTGTCAATAATGAAGTCAAGCCACCATTAAAGCTTAGTATGGACCTATGACTAAATATTTAGAACATACATGGCCTATTTTTTGAGATTACAATGCCATTTCATCACTGTGATCATCATTTCTTAAAGGACATTATTGTATGTAATGAGTTCTCAACTCCCACAAGGTTTAAGGGTAGAATAGGTTTGTTTAAACCCAATACCATTCAATAAAGAAGCTATGCAGCTTATAGGTTTTCATTGGCATGATAATGATAGGAAAACTAATAAATGGATTAGTTTTTAATCAATAATAGACCTATGCTCAAATAATTAAATGGGAGCATATATGTGACTAGTGAAGAAGTGTCTTATCTTCCAAAATAGTCATTTCCTTAAAAAGAAAGTACCTATAGCCACTCAAGGTAAATATTATCATGGATCTATTAGTTTCAGGATATGAGGATTTTATCCTCATAAGTAATTCAAGTGGAAGATGGCAAAGAATCCCAAGATGGAGATATGGTGGTTTGAGGAAATAGTTAGAGTATTTAATAGATTTTCAAATTCTCTAAGGGTTTTTATTCATAGTAGGATCATGACTCATCACCCTCAAAAATATCTTATCTTCTAGTATATTACTCAACCAATGAAATGATTTGGAGGGTATTGGGACAAATGAAGGTTATTTTATATATGATGTATTAACTTTGATTAGATCAAAATATGGTAGAGCATTCATTGAAATGTGGAAGCTCGTTTATGGATCTCTAATTTCATACTCCCCCTCTCTCTCTTCCCCTCTCCCCTATATCTCCCATTCTTTCACATTTGTAAAAGGTTCTTAATTTTTATATATTATTTAGAGACTTTTTATTATCAAAGGAGACTCCCATTTGACTAGGATAAACCCTATCAAAATTTCTTGATGTAATAAGATTATTCTTACCTATCTCTTGCCTTTGGTTAGTGCCTTAGTAAGTTTGTGCATGATGATCTTGTGAAGGAGATTATTCTTAGGCCATTGTCATTATACTTGACTCATTTAAGGTGTTTTTAAGCTATTTATTGGTCTATATTTGTGTTATTTTACCATTAATGAATTCTCAGTGTAAGTCTTAGAATTCCTCTTTACTTCATTTATTACATGGTGAGCCTAGTTCATGAAATACTTATGCACTTAGCTAGTTCATGAGATTGTGTGACATAACATCATTTTATGCTAATCTGGTGTGTGTTCAAGCATATGAGTACCTCATTTAAGTTTAGTGCATCACCTCATTAGCTTTCTTAGGATCCTTATTCCCCCTTTCTAACCCTTTTACTAGTAGTAACATTAGTTTGGGTGATCCATCAAGAGGAAGGCAACCATATCTAAAGTTTCAACCTCATCATAGGAAACCCATATCCTACGGTTGTCCTAATATTATGATTGAAATTAGGAGAGTTTGAATAACTTCTCTACAAGGGTGGAATTCCAAGACACAATAGTTTTTAGTGCACCTAGTGGGATAAATTTTATTTTATATTGAGTGAAGAGTTTTGGTGTTCCCTTCATCCAATCAGCCTTTGGAGGCATGTGTTCAAACATCAATGGTTACTCCAAGTATTCATAAGCTGGTATAAGTAGCCCAAGTCCTAATCTTTCAGTATCTAACTACTCCTAGCAATAATCAATATTTTAGTGTAGAGTAGTAGTTATATTTCATGCCAAAGGTGACTACAAGATCATCTTTTAGAGGTATTCATTTTAACCTTTTTGAATTACCTAAAATTAGTCAAAAGGTTAAGATTTGTTAATACACATCCATATAAGGGTAAATTTATTCCTAAACCAATTTCTAAACTACCTCTACAAGAAGATCTTTATTAAATCCTTTCATTGCCTTGTTAGCCCCTAGAGCTTTTATTTTTTTGGATTTTAATGGTCAAAGTCCTTTAGACCTCCCATAATATTACCCTGTTATAGTATCATCTCTTAAAAGTATCCCCAATTTCATAGGAGAACAATCTACAATCCCTTCTGAATACCTCATAGATGTAGCCAATTTTTGCAATATTTATAATATCAATGAAGAAAATGTGGCTATTAGGTTGTTAGCCATCTCTTTCAATGGAAAATACCTAGAATGGTATATAATACTTGTTACTAAATCCATCGCATCTTGTGATTAGTTAGGAGATGCATTGTGTAAGAGATTTGAAGACAAAAGTGGCCATTTGTCACTTGTAGAACAACTAACCACAATCAAAATATCTCCTCATGAAGTTATGCAAGACTTCAACACAAGGTTTCAAAAGACATGGGATAGGATTCTAGTCTCTATTATACTTACCCCTAACATTTATTTCCTTTACTATCTAAAGTCTATAAATAGTGACATTATAGTCATGATCTAGTCTACGGGGGGAAACACACTACCAAATGTCTATGAGGTGGCAATCAGAGTAGAATATTGTCTATTACAAGTTGGAAATCTTACACATAGATCACCAATTCCTTTGTTTCCTAATATCCAACCACCTCCTTTCTCTATTCCTCCCCTTGATGTCATTCCTCCTATGCCAAAAATTATTGTTATACTTACACCAAATCAACAAAAGGCTTCCACTAGTCAATTTAGTGACTCCCAAAAACAAAATAAATTTCAAAAGCACAAGATCATGTTTCAATCCTTGGTAAATTAATTAGTGAATGTAAAGAGGCATCAATCTCAGTTTAATAGGCCCTATCAAGCTCCATATCAGCCTTAATAGTAATTTTATCAAGTAAGTAGGCCACCCTACAAAGGAAATTTCCAAAGTCAAGGTTAAAAATAAGGCCAAGGATAATGGTAACCTAGATATGTTAGGAAAGATCATTATAATCCAAATTCTACAAGTACCTATAGCACTCTAGTTCCTATCCAAAATAATATTGCTCAAGTAGTTGAAGGGACTATGATTTGGAATTAGTCTTTTGGTCAATCCATCATCTCAAATATTGAATTCAATCAAGCCTTTAATGATCAATAGTAGTAGGCTACCAATTATAGGTATAATCAAGTTCTTATGGATCAAAACATAGAATTACCCATGATGAAAAAACCAAAATGGCCTCCACAAGGCCAAGGGTCTAATGAGGGACAAAACTAGTTGGATCCTACCATGATAAATTATGAGAAAGAATAATGTTATGCATCCAATCAGTAGGCTAGTTCTAGCTAAGCATATGTTCTAGTAGTAGCTAATAGAAGGTTTAAAAGAAGGAACATGGATGATAAGTAGGAAGTAGTCAAAGATATTCCTACCATTACTTCTTTACTATCAAAGCTAAAACTAATGTTACTCCAAAGGTTCTAATAGCTTGAAAGGAACTGAATCAAGGGTCTAATTTTGTACCATAAAACTCACATGTTAAAAGTATAGTTATGACTCCCAAATCACAAGTAAAGGTTAGTGGTTTAGCCATCAACATTATGGAATAAATAAAAAAATCTAATGTGAGTGCTCTAATATGGGAGATGATTTAAATTCCTATTCATGTGTATATTCTTCAAGAGGGCTTGTTAATGATCAATGTTTCAAATAAGACACCAACCAAGGATAATGTGGTTCTCATCAATGAAACTAAAGGTTATAATTAAGGGAAATCAAACAAAGTGGTAAAGCCTCCTCACTTCTACATTTTTGTGATTATTGGTGAATTCTTGGCTTAGAATTGCATGGTATATAGTGGATCAAGTACTATAGTAATGCTAAAGTCAATTGTAGCTTAGCTTGGTTTGAATGATTAGCCCTAATCTAAGGGAGTTTTTAGATTGATGGATCTTCCACTAAATTAGTTGGCATCATTAAAAACCTTAATTTGACCCTGGATGCTTATCTTAGTGTCTTAATGTCCCAATATGTGTTGATTCTAGATGTGCCTCTTCATTTTTCCCTATGATTATATAGATATTTCACAACAAATATTATAAGTTATCTTTTATTAGATTGGTCTTACATGGATTTTATAACAAGGTATAAAACTAAGATATCTATCAAAGTTGAGCCCATTACACAATTACACATTAAACCTTATGGGATTGATTGCATAAACATTAACTATACCATTTTTGATGAGGATTAATTCATGCTTGGTCAAGAACTAAACACTCATTATGAGGAGATACCTGATCTATTCTTGGATGAGTTATGGAGTGACAATCAACTAATTAATCCTTTGAAAGGTGTTGAAAAAAGGGACATGGGTGTCTATTGATTTCATGAGGATATTGAGTCTTTACCATCCCTCACCAGGCCACAAGAATATGCTAGTGGATTATGGAAATTGTTCTTTGATGGCTCAAGTAGAAAACATGGAGTGGGTGTAGCTGAAATGATAATATCCCCTTCCAATGATAAGTATTTATTTTCTTACAAGTTCCAATTCGGTTATTCTTTCAATGTAGTAGAGTATGAGGGCCTTGTCCATGGCCTTCAATGGGATAATAAGAGAGGGTTCAAGTAGTTACAATAATATGGGGATAGTATGATGATAGTGCATCAAGTTAGAGGCCAAAACATCACAATTAATTCCTTAATGATATCCTACAATCATAAAGTGTGGAACATTATTGAAGACATTGAGGCTTTTAACATCTAATCAATGCCAAGGAATAGAAATTAGCATGCTAATAGGTTGATAGATATGGGAGCTCAATTCAACCTCCCAAATGAATTTAAAAAATCTAAAGTATAACCACATGTTAAAGTGGTAGTAAGACCATTAGTTTCAAACAATGAAGCTCATTAGTATGTCTTTGACAATGATAAATAGATTGTTTGTTTCTTGTAGTAGGAAGTAAATTTTCCTCATTGAACCAAGATAAGTTCCAACACTAGTATGAAGATCAAATTGTTTAGTTCAAGTTTAACAAGATTATTAAAGGATTGGTCACCCTTCAAGGTCTTTTCCATGAAGGGGACCATATGATAAAAGATAAGTTATTAATTTCAACTAATGAGGAAAACTATGAAAGAGTTATTATCTTCATATACAAGCTCCTTAATATTAGAAAGGTAAGCACCAAGGATGAAATGTATGCTTTTATTGAGCTTTATAGAGAATATGAAAACATATTTTCTTAGGAATACATTGACCTTAGAGGTTTTGATCTCAAGTTAGCCCAATATACTATAAAATTAGTGGATAATGTCAAGTTTATCAGGAAAAAGTAAAGACCTATCAATCCAAAAATTAAGGAGCTTATGAGGAAAGAGTTGACCAAATTAAGCGATTTTAAGATCATCTTTCCCATTAAGCACTCTTCATGGGTAGCCAACCTAGTGCTTATGAGGAAAAAGAATGGGGAGATCATAATGTGTGTTTACTTTGGGGATTTGAATAGGGTCTCACTTAAAGATAGCTACCCCTTACCATTCATGGAGCAATTACTTTAGATAGTTGTTGGTTTAAAATGATTCTCCCTTTTGGATGGGTATTCAAGATACAACCAGGTTGTGGTAAGATAAGAACATCAATATAAAATATCTTTCACCAAAAAGTGGGGCATATATGCTTATTAGAATATGCCTTTTATCTTGTCAAATGATAGGGAAACCTTTCAAAGAATAATAGACATGGATTTTTAGGAATTGTTAAATTATATGGCATTAGTCTACTTGGATGACATCATAGTTTTCTCCAAGAAAGCCAGTGATCACTTTGATCACCAAAGGTTTATCTTTGAAATATTCAAGGAATATGGGATCTCTTTAAATCCTAAGAAATGTGTGTTTGATGTTCATGATGGAAAACTTCTGGGTCACATTGTCTCAAATCAAGGATTAGCCATATACCCTAATAGAATAAGTGTCATCTTGGCCATATCCTTACCCAATAACAAGAATGGAATCTAGATATTCCTTAGGAAAATAGAATTTGTGAGAAGGTTTGTACTTGGTTTTATAAACTTGGTCAAGCCAATAACTACCATGTTGAAGAAGAACCAAGTGTTCACTTGGTCAAATGAAGGTAAAGCTATATTTGAACGTATCAAATAGGCCATTTCCATAGAAACTTCACTCATGAATCATAATTTCTCAAAGGATTCCATATTGTATACCTTTGCTAATGTTGACAACATATCATCTATGCTGATAAAAAAGAATGGTGAAGGGATTGAGTAGCCAATTACATTTTTTAGTCAAAGGCTAGAAGGATATGAGATGAGTTATACATTTATAGAGAAGAAGTTTTTTACAACTTTGAAAAGCCTCAAAAAGTTCATACCAATGCTCTATAATAATAGGATTCATCTTATGGTGTCCATTCTGGAGTTACAGACTTCTTGCTCAACAAAGACTTGAATGAGAAGAGAGATGGCTGGATTACCAAAGTCATGGAGTATGACATGGAGATAAAAGTCACAAAGTTAGTAAGAAGAAAAGGCTTATGTGAGCATATGGTTGATGACCTCCATGAATATAAAGAAGTTATCTTGGTGATACAAGATAGCTAACAAATAGGTACACATCCACCTTATACTAATTGGCTCAAAGACATGACATATTTATTTATGATAGGTGGATGCCCCCAAAATATGGATAGAGTAAAGAGAAGGAGGCCATTTTTCTCCAAGGATTATAATAGTAAAATTAATGAGAGCTACTTATTATTGGTCCATCCTTTTCAAATATGCCTATGTGTGGGTAATAAAATGTCAAAATGTGCTCTATTTGTAGGTAAAAAATTATTGGAAGCCCCTCCTCTCAACCCAATTTAGTTAGAATAGCCCTTCATGTAGTGGGGTATAAACTTCATAGTAATGATAAATCTACCTTCCAATGAAGGACATACATGGGTTATCATAGCTAATTAATACTTCACTAGGTGGGTGAAATCAATTTCCCTTAATGAATCTAATGAAATAGTAGTATTAGACTTTTATGATAGCATAGTGACCAGGTTTGGTGTACCAGCCACAATAATATTAGAGAATGCCTTAGCATTTTTTGTCCTGAGAATAAGTGAATGGGTACTTCAACTGGGCATTTACCTTAGCACATCCTCCAATTACTATCCCCAAGGAAATGGACTAATAGAGTATGAAAACAATAACTTGATATGGATTATCAATAGAATAATGGATGGGAAATAAATACTATGGCACACAAAGCTAAGGATAACCTTTTGGGATAATAGAGTGACTCACCAAGTTACTATTTCACAACTAACAATTTGTCTTGGTGTATGAGAGGGAAGCTAATTTTCCCATTTCTCTTGAAATGCCTACCTTGGAGTTTTCCCATTAGCTAGAGTTGATAGAGAGTGAGCCTATGAATGTAAGGATGGTAGAGCTCATGGATCTTGAAGAAATTAGGACATTAGAGTAATATCAAGCTCAAGTAAAGAAAGCCTTTGAGAAGATATCTATAGCAAGGGACTTCAAAGAAGGGGACCTAGTCCTCAAGTGGGATTCAAATAAGGCCAAGCCAGGCAACTGTACTAAGTTTGATAGCTTTTGGAGTGGCCCTTATTTGATCCCTGGTTGTAAACAACATAGACCTTTTCAAATTACATAGATATATGGAGAGGTATTACCCATCCTAATCAATGTCATTCATTTAAATCCTTGGTATTAAAGGAGATTACAACCATTATATAGTATTGTACATATTAGAGTAGATTTTCATGTTTTCCTCTAAGTGCCTTGTACACATTTATTTTAGTTCTATTTCTCCCTTCAATAAATCACTTAGGCATAATTGTTTGTTTTGTTTGTTTTGGTATTTGTTTATTCAAGAGAAAATTTTCTATAAAAGAGAAACCTTGTAACATTTCTAAAATAGTTTCTCTAGGAAAGACTATGACTTTGTATGCCCAATAGATTAGAGAAGGCTACTAATATGTTGCATAGGAGCATGAAATCTAAGGATACCACTAGAAATGTTGGCCAATTTTGGCACATATACAAATATTTTTCCTAAATAGATCAAATAAATAGATTTCCTATTAATGGAATGATAAAATAATGAAGGGATAATATCACATGAAAACTACAAATCTTTTGAAACACTTTAAGCAAGCTTAAAGTGTAGTTTATTAATCTATGAGAAGAAATCCTTGAAATAGGTATAGAATTATATTGAAATGTATTATTAGGATATCTTGGTGTTTATGGACTTCATGGACATAAATTAAGTTTTATAGGTCTTAGAAGCTCATCAGAGCCTTGAAAGTTCAAACAGTAGTTCAAATACAAGCCTGGAAGAGTTAGACTATCTCAACACATCATGTAAAAATGAATGGGTCAGTTTGTTTGTGCATTTTATAAGTATACTCAAGAATACTCTCAATCCAAAAGTATAACATGAAAATTATTCATTTAGTGAAAATAATATCCTCTAAAAATTTGGTATCTTGAGGATTTTTCTATCTCTAGATATAAGCATTCAAAATTAAACTAGCAGAGTAGGACATGCACGGGGATGTCAAGTTAAAGCCATGAGAATTAGTCATTTGGATTTAAATTTTCTTGAGTAAAAATGTGAATATGATTAGTGTATAAATAATAGAATATTGAGTCAAGATATAATGGTGCATAGGTGATAAAAAAACTCAGTAGATCTAGATAGATCAATGGATTACATTTAATCATATAAAGGAAGATCAAAAATGAGTGAGAAGACAAAAAGTCAGTGAGTCTTGAGGATAAATTTGGATCATCCATATGTCACAACCATGGATAACACTAAAAAAATCAATGATAGGCATTCATCCATGTAGAAACATATCAACGGTGTGGAACAAAGTCAAAGAGTCAACAAGTTTAGGTTGAACATGATGTTCCCACATTGTGCAAGCATGGAACTAGACAAAGTATAAATAAAAGACCCATAGAAAACATTTGGGATTATAAGTGTCATGATCAAAGAGACTAGATCAAGATAAATGACTGATATTATAGTTTAAAGCCAAAAAACATCAAATGGGGAACAAATATGATCTAGGTTAAACTAGGGTAAATATGTCAAAGGACAAATACAACCATTGGGATTAGTCAAGCACCATTAAAATAGACACAATCACACAATAAATATTTTCAATAATGAATTCTAGCTACCATTAAATCTCATTATGGACATCTAACTAAATATTTAGAACATACAGGGCCCATTTTTTGAGGTTATAATGCCATTTCATGACTATGATTATCATTCTTTGAAGGAGATTCCTATATGTAATGAGTTTTCAACTCCCAAAAGGATCAAGGGTATAATAGTTCTATTTAAACCCAATATTTTTTAGGAATGAAGCTATGTAGCCTATAAGTTTTCATTGGCATGATAACTATAGTAAAACTAATAAATGGATTTGTTTTCAATCTATAATCAACTTATGCTCAGATATTGAAATGGGAATAAATATGTGACTAGTGAAGAAGTGTCTTATCTTCCAAATAGTCATTTACTTAACAAGTAGGTACCTATAGCCATTCAAGGTAGATATCATCATGGCTTTATCAAGTTCAAAATGTGAGGATTTTGTCCTCATAAGCAAGTCAAGTGGAATATGGCATAAAATCCGAAGATGGAGATTTGATAGTTGGAGAATATTAATTAGAGAATTTACTAGATTTTTAGGGTCTCTAAGCATTTTTATTCATAGTGGGATCATGACTCATCACCATTGAAAATCTCATTTTCTAGTATTTTGCTCAACCAATGAAAGGATTTGGAGGGTATTGGGATAAATGAAGGTTATTTTGTCTATGATGTATTAACTATAATTGGATCAAAATATGGTAGAACATTCATTTAAAGGTGGTATCTCATTTATGAATCTCTGATTGCATGATCCCCCCTCTCTCTCTTCCCCTCTCCCATATATCTCCCATTTTTTCACATTTGGAAAAGGTTCTTAATTTTTAGATATTAGTTAGAGACTTTTAAGAATCAAAGAAGACTCTCATTTAACTAGGATAAACCCTATAAAAAAATTTAAGAACTACCTCTTGATTCAATAAGATTATTTTTACCTATCTCTCACCTTTGATTAGTGCTTTAATAAGTATGTGCATGATGATCTTGTGAAGGAGATTCTTCCTAGGCCATGTCCTTTTACTTGCATCATTTAAGGTGTTTTAAATCTATTTGTAGGTTTATATTTTTGATCTTTTGCCATTGATGAATGCTTAGTTTGATTCTTAGAATTCCTCTTTACTTTACTTATTTAATGATGAGCCTAGTTCATGAAATACTTATGCAATTAGTTGGTTTTTTAGATTGTGTGAACTAACATTATCTTATGTTGATCTAGTGTGGGTTAAAACATATGAGTGCCTCATTTAAGTTTGGTGCATCACCTCATTAGTTTTATTAGGAGCCTTAATTACCCCTTCCTAAACCTTTTCCTACTAGTAACATTAGTTTATGTGATCCATCAAGATGAAGTTGGCCTACTCTAGAGGTTCAACCTCATCATAAGAAACCCACATCATGATGTTGTCCTAATATTATGACTGGAAATAGGAGAGCCTAAATAAATCCTCTAAAAGGTTATAATTCCTTACCATAATAGGCATCAGTGCCACCTTATATTTATTGGTTATTTTAATCTATCTTCATTTATTACTCTGAGGTGCTAATATCACCTTATTTCTACCCAAACACCCATTCACTACTTTAGCATGCCTCTTGTGCATCTTCTTCTACTTGTCTAGTGGGGTCACTTGGAACCTACTTGACCTATTCTACTATTAGTCATATGCTTTAGGGAACCTTTACAGTGATTTTATCCAACTTGTCCTTCTTCTATTCTTGGTCAACCTTTTGCTTCTCTTCAAATGATAAATCCCAGTTGATATCTTCATCACTCAATCGTATCTTATTCTAAGCTACTCTTTTCTCCTTGATAGTTTGAGGGGCCACTAGGGAGGCCTTATCCTTGGGTTTCAATTCTAGTTTCCTTGTTTGGATCATTAATAATGTGGCACTAGATGTAAGGCTTTCCATTTACTGTATTACTTTTAGCATGATGCCACTTTATAGGGCCTCCTAGACATTTCTAGCACTGATATCCTCTTCACCTTCCCCTATTTCTAGGATATAGGTCCTTGCTCTATCTTCTTTAATCTCCTCCTCTATTATGTGCATGAGGGCCACCTCTTTTTCCATATCTATAAGGGTCTTGGTAGGAAATTCTATAGGTCCCTTAGTCTTTTTCTTTGGATGTTTACTAGAAGAAGTACCCTCTTTCATAAATGTCACATGATTATTTGGAGTAGGAGGCACAAATTATTCTTAAAAGGCTACTTTCAATCATATGCACTCTATGATCTCTTCTAACTTTTCACCCCTCTTCCTTTGGAGTGACTTTTCCCATAGTTTCGATAAATCCTTCCCTTTATTGCTAACTAGGAGGGGGTGATCATCATCCTTGCCATGTTCTCCACTCTTCTTGTGTAGATTCATCTCATAGTAAAGGTTAAATATCCTTCCATTTATTATTAACCTTTAGAACTTATGGATGTCATTCATATCACTATCATCCTCCTCATCCTTGGTGGCCTTGGCTCTAGGGTGCAAAAATTAACACCTCATCATTCTTATATCATGATCCATAACCTTGGCCTAGATATCAATTTGTTGTACTTTAGGGATTCTCCTTAGCACTACCATGAAGTATTTGGCTAAGAATGTGTAAGGTAATTGGATATACCATGACATATTTTCATCTATGAGCATAGGTACACCACATAGAAGTGTTGCATCATAAAAAAGTTCATTGTTACCACCAGTTGTTGAGGGAGTTCTTGTGGGATGTGCCAAACTTTGACAAAGTCCTCTACATACCTTTCAAACCACCCTTTCACTCTATTCTTATATTTATGCAATAATTTGGAGGGGTAGATGAAGTCCTATTATTTAATTTCTCAAGACTCATGGCTTAGTAGAAACACCTATAGGTGGTCATCATTTCAATCTAACACACTTATCTCCTTTATCACCATTAGGATAAGCATGTATCCCCATAGAAAGGTCTTGTGTGCTTAATGGCACTCTTGAAAATTATTGATGATCTCCTTTGTGATGAATTTTGAGATGTTGAACATTAATCCTTGCACTATGTGGTGGGTAATGCATAGGAATGTTTTACTTATGTTAGAGCATTGGCTTCTAGGGTAAAATTTTTTTACTTAAAAGGTGTGTTGTTTCCCTTATGCCTAGGTCTTGGATGTCCTTGATAGATAAAGCAAATATTGACTTATAATAGCCTAGGATATTTTTGATCCTTTCTACCTCCATTTCATTCTCCATCATCTCTCATATGTCTGATCTTGTGCCAAGTAACCCTATGATTTTTCTAATGTGATTTTAAAAGATCCTCATGTTTCATCAATCAAAATAGAACTGGTTGCCATATACTCATGAGATAAGGAAATGCACCAAGTCATTTGGCTTATCAAAGTTTGGAAGCTTAAAAAATTATGTGGTGCCTATGTTTTAGTAATTTTTCTCTGATGGAGACATCAAATAACATGGAAATCACCTTGGTATTTTTTCTTATATCTACCATATATTTCTTATTTAACTCCTACATGTTACTTATTATCCTATGGTTATTGCATTTTAACTTGAAAATATGCATAAAAGATACCCATGTTTTTCCCACCATGACCTTTGGTGGGTACTTCATCTCTTTATAGGTGAGCTTAGCACTCATGCTTGGGTTAATCTCTACAAATATTACTCCTTCCATCATCTGCAACTCTAGTTTTGAGGTAGTTACTTCCCTCATCACCTACACTTTTTTCACATCTCTTTGTACATATGGTAGACCTATGCTCAACTATTTATTTCCCATCTTGAACTTGTTACTATTGAAGCATGGTTGATTAATCCTGTTGAAGCCAAAAATTGTGCATGTTTTATTTTATAGTGGTAATAAATGTGACTATGCATTCAGATATGAGCTTCCTTCCATGTTAATGATGGCCTAGTTATCATATCAAAATCTTGCTTCCCTATTTGTCCATCAAATTATCTTCACTTGCCTCCTTTTCTCCTCAAGTTCAAAACATAGTCTTCTTATTAATCTTTCATTCTCACTTTGGGAGGCTATGGGTTACTAGTTTCTTATCTGTTAGCATCTTCTCATTTAGTGGCTTCAGCTCTTTGCTCTGTTTTAAACTCTTGAAATTGATAGTAAATTTCCTTCCTCTACCATGTACCCTTTTATATGTTGTTTTCATCTACCACATTGATATTTGGTAGTATTTATATTTTTAAAATATAATAAAACCCATGAAATATGCTAAAATCCATTGCCAACTTCTAATTTAATGTAAATATTTGTTCTTTAGCTACCATAAGATTAACTCTACTAATGATTTCTTTGGTGAAGTGATAGGTGATTTAAATGGTCACCTTCTTTTTAATGTTGGGTGGGTGCCATCTATTTCAAAGATCATTATCTTACACATTGTTCATCTTGGAACGAAATTTACCATACTTATGGTTACCTAGGTGCAACACTTCACATGCATGCGATTCAACCTCCTATGTTCCATATCTTCTTAGTGTTGCACTTCCTTTCAAGCATGCCTCACTTTCTTGGTTAATTTATCTACACTTTAATGTCTCTTGATTTGGCCTCCTGTACCCATTATAAATCCTTTTAATAGTCCTCCAACACCTCATTATCTCCTCTTGTTCTATTACACATGAACACTTTATGTGCTTTTCCTCATCAATTTGTACTTATATTTTACTGATCTTGGTAGACTTCATATGTGCCTAGAAACTTAGGTATTTGGCCTCAAGGATTTAAAAAGTGACCAAGTTCAACTCACTTGAGTAGATTTATGTAGGTGTAATCATAAGAAAAGTTCTACTATGGGCTTGAAAACACCATGCTTATTCAAACAACACAAAATAAAAAAACACAAGGAAAAAATTTGGCTTGTACCAATTTTATTATAGTCACAAGACAAAAAAAATAACTTTTGACAAAAAATTAGGTGTTATATGGTGCAAGTACCATCATAGTGATGGTATAGTTTCAATTTTTTGCTATTGAAACACCGAGGGATAATTTTACCAATTAACATGAATAACTTGCATGTACCAATCTCTAAGATGTTGCGGATGATATAACATACCATCTATCTAATCTATAACTTACCTTGATGCCTTAGGTACTTAGAATCATATAATAAGACCAATGTATATTATATAAATACCTTATGTTTGATGTTATTATCATGCCAAATCTTTTGGTAGGCCTTCTCTATCTATTGATTTCATCATGATTAGGTTTGTGTCTCCTCTAGGTTCTCTATATCTTTTAGGTGTATGATTAAAGACTCTTGGTCATCCACTAAAACAATACATGCAAAGCACAATGAGGGAACTAGGAATTCTATAGGTAAAATGGCCTATGTGCTAAACACTAGTTGGAATGGTATAGCCTTGTTTAGATGCTTGTAAGTTGTGCGATAAGCCCATAACATGTCTAACACATGGTCATCCCAATCCTTGCAACCAACATCACATATTTTTATGAGGCGTGTCCCCAATATAATATTGAATGCTTATGTAGTGTTATTTTCTTGGGTGTGGTATGGTGTCATTTTATGGTGCACCACCATATATTCACACAACAAGATTTGAACTATTTTATTGATTAAATGCATGCCATAGTCACTAGTGAAGCTATGAAGGAATCCATACCTATTGATAATGTTTTTCCAAATTAATCTTTCTGATGTGGTGATTATACAATATTTGGTTAGTTCTACCTCACCCCACTTGGTAAAGTAATCTATGGCATCCTAAATGTACTTTACACTTACTCTCCTCACAATGGGAGTAATCGGCCTAACAAAATAAATGGCCCTTTTTTAAGATGGCACTTGGGTAAGGATGGGGATGAGGGGCATCTCATCTTAGTGGTTTAATTTTCTAGTGCACTAGTAGATGACACATGTTTTGGCATATTATTTTTCATCATGAAATAGAGTTGGCCACAAGAAGCCTAATTATAACACTTTTTGCATTGTGGCATCTCCAATAATCCTCTCATGCACTTCTTATAATACTAAGTCTCATTCATGCTCCATAACACATCAACACATGATTTTTTAATGATTCAATTTGTATAGCTCCCTACCAATGAGTTAAAAAGGGGTGGTAAAAACTACAAGATGCTTCTTCTATTTAGCTGTCATGGTCTGAGACACAAATCTAGAGGTTAGAAATGTAGCAATCTCTACCAAGTATTTTGGGATGCTTTGGATTCTATAAATTTTCATATTAGGTATATCATCTTTAATTAGTGATACCATATTACCAGATTTGATGTGAGATAGATGTTTTGGGCTCAATTTTTGTTTTCCAAGCTTCACTACAATAGAAAATTAGAATTCTCGAAATAAAATGATCTATGAACAAATGTGCCTATGAAAAAATGGATTGTTCACCAGATACTTAAATGCCTCATGATAAGTAAAGAAGATAAAGGGTTTTGCCAAAAAATATTATCAAAACTTCTATAGGGCTTAGACTATGGAAATCACCTCGTGCTTAATCATGGTGTAATTTTATTCTACCCTAGTTAGTTTTTTGCTTGCAAAATAAATATGATGTTCCATTTTCCCTTTGCCTAGTTATGTAAGAATGGAACTAATTATAGTACCAAAGGCATTTATGTGGACATGGAAGGAAATTGCCTAGTCAAGAAATTATAGTATCGATGCACTTTCTATTTTTAGCTTCAAGGTCTCAAAAGCATCTTCTTGTGTTTCACCCCAATAAAATGGGCCATCCTTCTAGAAGAGTTATTTTAGTGGTCCATTAATCTTGTCATAATTCCTTTTGAACTTCCTATAATACCCATAATACCCAAGAAAGATATAAACATCTTTCAGTATTTATGGTGTTTGAATTTTAAGGATGATTGTAATCATTGTGAGATCAGTGAGCAAACCATCCTTATAGACTATGTGCCTAAGTAATTTGTCAAATGGTATTATGAAAACACATTTATATAGATTAAAAGAAATTTCTAACTACCTACACCTTTCAAACATTAGGTACAAATTTTCATAGTGATCCTTCACCAACCCATACACTATTTAATCATCTAAGTATACTTGGAGGAACTTGTGAATGAAGTCTTTAAATGTAGTGATCACCATGTGGGAGAAAATAGTTGGCACATTGAATAGCATAAAGGCATTACATTATATGAAAAACACTAGTTTTAGGATTTTCCTCCTCAATTTGAACATTATGGTATCTTGAAAAGCCATTAGTAATTATATATATCACACAACATGTGATGCCATCCAATACTTCATTGATGATTGGAGTTGGGAAGGGGTTGGTCACATAGGCAACATTCAACATTATGTAGTCAACATAAATTTGAATGTGCCCATACTTTTTTATGCTCATTACTATGGGGATAACCCATTAATACTATTGCATGGGGTAGATGACTCCTATGACTAGTATGACATTGATCTATCTTGACCATGCCACAAAGGTTTGGGTTCATCCTATAAGGCCATTTTTTAATGGGCCTTACATCATCAAATAGTTTGACGTTCATCTTATTGAGGGATGGGTGGGTGCCTTTCATATATTTATAGTTTTATAGGCATAAGTATTATAATTCTTTGAGGATATAAATATTACGTGTTAGTTATATGTTAGACCAATAGGCACCTAAAATGGTAATTTTGGGTTCCCCCTCTGAATTGATATCTAACTTGGTAGTTCTTAATGGTGATTGAAAGGGTTCATGCTTCTCCTAGTGTGAATCCTCAACTTTACTACTTCCATCTATTGTTTCTATGAAAATATGGGTAGGGTATTCTTCTTCTAGGGAACTATCCTCAACTTGGTACACTAACCTATTTTTCCCTACTAAATTCTTCTAGTTTTACACTTCTCATGTGTCATCACCTTCATCACTAAAGTCACTATTCATAATTTTTACTAGACTAAGGTTGGGAATTCTAACCCTTTTTCACATAGAAGCTTTAGGGGGTCTTTATGGGGTCCCAAGGCATTTAGTCATTGAAAAATGCGTGTAGTTTTTTAGTGTCTACAGAGCTAACCTTTTAACCTAGAGCTTTACCTCTATTATAAGAAACCAATAGGCCTACAGATAATTCCATGTTATCCAAATTTGGAGAGGCATAAAAAACCTCTCCTAGAGTGAAAAATTTGGTCATAACAGTTTTGCTGCACCTAGTGGGACCAAGGTCCAAACGAGTGGAAATATTTTTGGTGCATTCTTCCTACTATCAGCTTTTGGAAGGATTCAAGAAAACACTAATGGTGAATCCAAATTCAATCATATACACCTCCCTATCAACCTTGTTATGATTCATACTATGGTCCTCCATAATTCTATCAAAGTTGTTATCATCCCTATGGTCAAGCCATTCATTATCCATATCATCATGATGTTTTTTAAGAAGTCTTGTGAAGAAGCCTATGAATAAGGCTATTAAGAAGATAAGATTAGGATTCTTGAAGAAGAAATCTAAGCTCTTAAGATGTTATATCTTGATTCTTCACCAGTCAAACTAGCTAGATTATTTGTAGATATCCACAATTAATAAATTGAGATTTGGTTAAATTTTTGAATAAGCTTGAGATTTATTCTATTATGGGGTAGTAGAATGTTTCTTAGTTAGATGATAATACATGATTGATTATATTGAACTATATGATGTATGTGTTTATATTTTAAGCATATTAATGTATTGATTCAGTTATATATTATTACTTATGATTATCATGTCAAAAGATCTAATTCCCTATGTGTTGTGAGGTGGACGTAGGTGAATTCATCATTTGAATGTGCTAGAGGGAGAGTATCATTAGAGAGGGTGGTGTAGATAGAGATGTTGAAAGTCCACAGAGAGCTAGTGAAACCCTGTACACACACAATAGTTAGTGATTATAAAAATGCATTTAAAATTATTTATTTTGGTGTTTATTTAAATTGTTATTTTCAATGTTTTCTTGAGTAGGTAAATTATAAAAATAAATTCCTTTGTGTGCTTAGCCTAATACAACATTAATACACATAAATTCAAATTTAATAAGGCTAATTATTTATTATCTTACCATTAAAATTTTAAAACATAATTAAATGTTAAATTAGTTTAATATTCAATTTAAATTTCATATTAAAATATAAAAGGGAATAATTTTTTTTTAAATCACATATTTCTATGTCTAACCCAATGGTGTTATTAGATAAGAGCTAGGTTCTGGAAGGTAGTCTTCCACAACAACCCTATCCATCCTATCAAAATCCAAGCAACCTTTTCAAGGTCAATACTAAAATCCTTACTCCTACTACTTCAATTTAACCTCAAGCTAAATAGTTTTTGGCACTCATGCTAGATATGATAAAATCAAAAAAGTTGATGAAGGAATGGGATCAAGATATTGATGTAATCCATATTCATTTCATAGAGAGGATGATAAAGGTGGTTCAATTCTTTATGAATAAGTGGATATTAGTTGAGGAGTAAGCTAAATATGTCATCAATGAAGATTTTCATGAAATGATATGCTATATCCAATGGTGGGTTGATAGATTTGAAAGGTGGTAAAATGAAGAAATTGGGAGCCAACTTGAAGTTGTTGAAGGGCCTCAAAAAGTCTATGAATAAAGAGAAAATTTGGTTGAAGACAATGTCTCTCCCTCCCATCCTTAAGATTATTTTTATATTTTACATAAATTTTCTCATGACTCTTATCCTCATGAAGAGCCAATTCAATCCTTAAAATATCCTAATAGCCTCAAAGTTCTAGCTTGGAACCAAGAAGTGAAATATTAGGAAAAGAAGGATGAAGAGCATAAAGACCAAGAAATTGATGTTAATGAAGAAAATATTATATGTGTTCAAGCCTCATTACCTTCTCCTCAATAAACTATTTCTTGTCTATATTGAATGTCTATACAAGAAGAGTTTAAACATAATAAATAATCCTTAGCTCAAAATATGGAAGATAAAGTTGTAGTTATTGATGAACTTGAAGAAGACAATGAGAAGGATTAGGTGATTGTTAGAGAAAATGAAGTGTCTACAACTTAGCAAAACCTTCTCTCTCTCCAAGAGTTCTTTTAAATTCTTAACTCCATACCCATACCCATATCCATTCATTAACCTTCCATCACACCTCATCCTCCCTCTTCAAACCATAAACTTTTTGACCACCCTTCAACTTCATCCCTTCTTAAAGTAGAACTCATCCTATGGAAGGCAAGCAAAGAAGAACAAGCTAAGTTTGTAGTTGATCAAGAAGATGGCACAAGTGTCTATGAAGAAGAGTTCACTATAGGAAAAAGATTTCCTCATGAAGGATAATTATGATGATTGGATTAACTATATAAATCTCCTTGAATAAATTGAATAGCTTCCAGCTAGTAAGAAATTTTATCTCATTTAAATTACCATGGAAGTCAAAAAAATATGCTTTGTTGAGGCATCATTGAGTCAAGTTGTAGTTGAGGAGTCTCATAAGAAGATTAAGATTTTTGAAGTGTAAGAAGAGTTCACCTTCATAGGTGATATTTTTTTAGTTATTGTGGTTACATTGGATTTGATGTCTTCAACTTATTCATTTTTAAAAAGTTGATCTAGGTTAGTTTTCACATAGCCTAGTTTGCTTAAGTTATTTATATGTTTTCCCTAAGTGTGCATGAGAGAAAAAGTGTGTGTTTTATTATATTTTTTTGGGTGTTTATTTCCATGTTCTCTTTAGTGTGAGTTTTTTTTGTATATTTAGAGGAATTTTAGTGTCATTGGTAGTGTATAAGTGACTCCATTGCCTATGGTTAGGAGAAGGTAACTAGTATTGATTATAGCAAGCATGCTACCCCTAAGAATTCACCAAAATGTTGACTAAATTTACCCCTAGGTCAAATTAGGTCAACCCCCTGAATACTCATATGTTTCATAAGGTCTCTTAGGTTTAAAATCTCCATCATGGTCATAAATGAGGTCATAAAATATGTTTCATCTTAGTCACAATTGTTTTAGATTAAGGTAAAAACAAGTTTTGAAGGGACCTCAAAACCCTGAACAAAAGGAGAAAGATAAAATAGTAACTTCCACAGGCAAGCCTAAAACCTACTTCACCAAAGTAACAAAACCAAGTTACAAAGACCTAAAGCTAACAAATGAAAAACCAAAGATAGACCCCATGTTTTATAGAGACCTGGAAACTCCAAAGTAAAAAGAGTTCAAAAAACTAGGTACCAAGACCAAAAATCACAACCAACTAGCAGAACCAACTAAAAGAATCAGGAACTATTCTTCTAGTTCCAATATCATCTTCACTACTTCCTTACCTTTCACAACAGTGTCCTAGATGGTAGTAGTCACCTACGTAGATACCTCTTGCATTGCTTTCTTTCTTGAGCTTTGTCTAGTTCTCTTGCTAGGCCCCTCCAAAGTTTTGATATCCTCATTTGCTCTTTTTCCAATGTTTACAGTAGTAGCACAAATGCTAGAGGTTAACTCCTCCATCTTTGTTCTACTTTCCTTTATGAGTTCCCTTAGGTTGTTCTCATAATCTTTGAGTTTTATGGGAATATCCCTCATCTGCTTTTCCATGTTATTGATTTTGTTCCAAACTGTCTCCTGTTTACCCTCCATTATTTCCATTTTCCTATTGATTTCCATTATCTCCTTATACATCAATAAATCAAATGGAAGAGTAGCATCAGCTTTGCAATTGGCCAATCTAGTAGGTGGGTACCTTTCATCATTCTGCCTTTTGTCACTCCAATCTTCTATGTTCTTTTTAGGACTGCTTCCAACTTCTTCAATATAGTCCTCCGTTTCCATTCGTTTCTGTTCCTGTGTTTCAGTTGGGCTTACATTTTGGTTACTTACTTCCTTTACTTGAGCTCCCATTTCCAAAATTTGGTTAGCAACCTGAATTATATTTTCCTTTTAATTAATTAGATTAGGGTCCACAGTAGGATCATCTAGATCTTTATCAATTTCCTCAAACATTGGCTGGTTTTCCTCAGACTCATGGTTGTTGTTTTCAGACTTTTCCTCTATAGTGACTCCTTCTTTCTCATTCTTATCTTGCACTTCTTCTTCCTCACTAGAACTTGAATGCCCACTTTTTGTTCCTCCCTCTTCCCCCAGACTCTCCTCTCCAGTGTTTTCAAAACTTTCCCACTCTGTTTCCTCATCAGCAGTCTGGTTATTGAAGCTTGGGAGTTTGAATTTTGCTTTTTCATTCCCTTTTACTATTTCTTTCTTGTTACTCCGTAGGTCCTTGTATTTTCCTGAATAAGGATTCTTTACAATGGCCTTATTCTTGCAATGCCCTTCAATTATAATAATTAACCCCTCATGCAGGATGGGACGAGATTCCTTTTTCCTATGAGCGAACAGACTTTAGAGCAAGGAAAAATGCAAATAAAAAGGAAAGGAGATTCTTACTTTGTGTCTGAAGTGATTGAGAAATACAAAGTGAAATTTGTGGAATCTTTTGCTTCTTCCATCAAGTATGAATTACTTGTAGATGCAGCATAAGATGTCCCTCCAGATGCCCTTAATTTGCTCCAATTAAAAAAAATCTCCACTTTTTTCTAGCTGCTGCTCCTCAGCATCCGTTTTAGGGAATTTGAAAAAAGCCTCATTAGAAATGTTGGTCTGCTTTGAAAATTTTATTCCCTCCATTGGAATCCCCGTCACCTCTGCTATGAATTCCTTAGTGAGATTCACCATAATGCCATGCAAGGTAACCCTATCATTAATCCAATTTTTGAAAAAAGCTGTTGTAATATAGGGTTTTGAGCCATGAAGCCATTCCATGTAACTCACAACCTTTCCTCTCTGAAGGATCTTCTAGACATCTTATTTTGATTTCCACTCTTCACAATATTTGGGTTCCTGCTTCCTTGGTTCTCCTTTCCTTTTATGAGTCATACGAATCTCCTTTAATGCCCAAACCCTGTTAGCTAAACAATGAACCCGACTATTACCAATTTGGAACAGAAATCGCCTATATTTTGGCACATTTTGAATCCTCCTCATGTACTCTAGAACATTTCTATTTAATTAGTGTAAATCTTCCTCTGTGGATCCACTCCCCCAAATCTTGGTCACACTTGTTTATTTGTCTATAGTGTCATTTTATGTCATTTTGGATCATTTTAATAAAATTTTATGGTTTTAAATGAAATTAAAAGTGTTTCAAATTTAAATCAAACATCCCATGTGTCATATGAGTGTTAGAAAACTATTTAAAACTGACATGTTATAGGTTCAACATTAAAATCAAGAAGATGACTTGAAAAAGAGGGAGTTTTAGTTATTGTACAGATTGCATAATATTTATAACACATGTGAAGGATTAATTAGTGTCTATTCATATCCCCAAAACTCATCTCCAAGATCATGTGGCTTTGGCATTTCCAAAAATGTTGAAAATTGATCCCTCTCTCTCTCTCTCTCATCACGCTCTTGGGTAGGTTCACAAGGTCAATTGATTTGTAATTAGTATGAATAAGAGAGATAGAGTCAAGGTAAATGAACTTGGTGAATATTATTACTCATAATGATATCCCATTCCATGGTCATATTTACAATAATGGTATTATATGCTCTATGAACAATCACTAAGATTGTTAGCATCTCAAAACTACCTACACAATCCCAATGGCTTTGATTTCCTCATTTATTTGCATTGATCCTTGTGAATGGAGTGATGTATGTAGGTTGATAGAGTATGTCCCTCATGTCCATGATGTATTATACTCATTTGGAACATCTTGATATGAATATATAGTCAAGACCATCCTCCTTTTGCTATAAATAAAACCACCATAGGTCTATAAAATATTATTTTCATAGTTGCAGAGTTTATCTTTGTGTAAATGGTTTTAGGTCACATATAACACCTATATCTCTCCTCTAAAACCATTAATGCTAGCTTCTGAATGAAATATTTGAATTTTCGTGACTTAAAGGCTGATTGAGATAGGATTCTAATATAATGATTAAAGACTAGTTAGACTTTAATATGATAGTCACCTACAATCACCTATAGGCATGTAAGGAGAATAGAAAGACCATACAAAACCTAAGACACATTTTGTATTCAATTTCATGACTTGAAATTGATTTATCAATCTATTAAGGGTTCATAAATTTCAATTAATACTCCATAACCTAATGTGTATAGGTTCAATATTGAGAAATTTGCCTATGGGAACATTTACCTTAATCTTTCTAAAGAAGGGACTCTTCTGCACATAATAATATTTGTTGGTAAGCGTTGATGAGGTATACATAGACCTAATACTTTACTTATTGTATCCTAGGCCTAGTAGTATCACTTGAATAAAAAGAGAAAGTTGTTAGGTCAAGATAAGGTTATGGTTGAGTGGTTTCAACCCAATGAAATTTCCACTGAGTACATTCAGTGAAAGCTATAGTGCATTACGCCAAAATGAACATGGGACAATAATGACCTATAGTAAGAGATGAACATGATCTTAAGGCAAGAGATAAGATAATACATATGATATTTAGTCCTATTTACCTTAGAAGAACTCAAATGAAATAAAAATAGTGATAAATCATAAACCAACACCTATAGGATACTCTTCACTTTTTCCCTAATTGCCACCTACATGTGACATAGTCAACACATACTATAGACTAGTTTAGTTAATGGATAATTTAGGTTTGGAATGAAGACAAAGGTATAGATGGAAGATAAATACATAAAACCACTCTCATAATTAATTATGATAAACTTTAATGTGATTATTAGATGCAAATAATAGAGATTAAACTATGTTTTCAAATGTCATACTTAGTCTACCTGAACCTTGCACATAGTCACATAAACCAAAGCTAGCTTAGAGAATTTAAAGGTTTAATGGTGATAGGATCATTAAAAAAATTTAAATGTTTTTCATAGTTTCCTCATGATTCATTTAATGTCTTCATAGTCACCCTTAGGCTAGATGATTAGGGGAGATGTCTTTTATTTGTCTTACACCAAAGGCACTCATTGAGCATTGAGCAACACAACCTAGAAACATAGTATGTGAATGAGGAAAGGATTAAAGGTAAAGTATTGGATCATTGTATAATGATGTGTAGATTTGCATTGAATATGAATAGATGTGAATAAGTACCTATAGTCATTGTAATCACTAAGAGGTGGTCATAAGCATAGAAACATAGTCTAGGCCTATTAGGCCTATAACTAAGCTTAAACCCTCAAGGTGCCTTAATTGATTCATATGACCATGAGATAATTAAAATCCATTTGATAACCTTTATAGGAGAGTGGAGAGTAAATTGGAACCATTTTTTTGTATGGATCTACCCATGTTGGTCATTTTTGGCCTTAATTCCTATGAAGGGTACCCAAAATTCCTATAAGGAGTTCAAGAGCCAACTTCCTTTTCTCATATCTATATGTATGGTGTGAATGGTGCCTCAAGAACTTTTGGGTAGAATAGGAGTGTCTTATACTCTTAATTTTTGGAATTGGTTATAAGGTTGGATGTCTAAACTTTTTGAATCATCACTAAGATTCAAAATGTCCTAAAACCCTCTTTTAAACACAATGAAGAAGTTATGGATAATTATGCATATAAAAGTGGTCAAATGGTCTAGAAAGTGATTTGGGAATGATTGACACTTCCCAAGTTTCTCACCTTCCAGTTGTTTTGTATCATCTATTGTAAAAACATACCCAATTTTGGATTTTGTACAAGTTTTGATGTGTTCCATAGGTACATAATTGAATAGGTGAATGAAATTCACTAAGAGAGGTATTTAGGGAATTTTCTTAACTCCCCATACTCATATCTCACCTTAGTGAAACATGGAAACCTCTCTTTTAGACCATTCACTGTAGGTAGTCTGAATAAGATAGTGAGAAGGTAAAGTGACTATCAAAGATTGGAAGTGAGAAGTGTGTTTTGAGTTTCATGGAGATATATTAGATAGACCAAAGGAAAAATATGTCCTTAACAGGTATCTAAAATCCTTACAAAGACCTTCCTTGAGAAATTGTAAGTCACTTTAGTGACAAGTGTGAAGATTGAAGCCTAGAGGGCTACTGAGTGGTTACTAGAGAGTGAGTAACAATTGGTAAAGAGGGAGTTATTAGTTGGAGAGGTGTAGATAAATATCACCATATTGTTTCCAACTTCCTAATTTAGAGAAAATGTGTCAAAGACTCCTATGTAAATTTTAGACAATCAAATGAACTCCCCATCATCAATCAAATAGTTTTAAGAAGGATATTGAAGAGTCTCTATGACAACTTGAGGAAAGATGATAGGTTTATGATGGAGACTTATCCAAGACATCCTAATAAACTATTTTATACTTTATTCTCTTTCATTTTAATTGGTTTCCAAGTCTTGACACTTGGACTTGTGACCCTTCCAATTCTCTTCTTCTCTCTCCTCTCCAATACTCTATATATGCAAGCCTTTTTGGAATTTGTATCTAATATAAACCTAGTATGGTGAATCCCTGCTAGTTTGAAATCTTGTTTTGCCTTTGAATAAAATTTTGAAGTCAATTTAATATCGACAACTCTTGCCTAAGTATGTCAAGTAGTGTATTTGGATGTTAAGGGATGAATGTCTTAGCTTTTCTTCCATTCTACTCTTGCATGTTTTGTGTGAGTAATGTTATATTCTAATAGGTATTTTGAAGTGTATGTGTTTTTGAAGTATGTTTTAAAGTGTGATAGAGAATAGTAGTGTCTAATATCAAATGTTTTTTCACCCATATCTAGATATTCATAGTAGTCAACCTCCATAAAGAAACACATATACCAGAAAGACATTGAGTTGAAGTTAGTTTTAGTAGCCTTATTTCTTAGTGTAGATGCAAGTGTGTTTGTGGAATTATCTGTGGTGTATCACCTAAATTAGTATAGGTTACTTTTAGTTTCCTTCTTCCCTTTTAACCACCAATAGTGATTGATCTAGTGTAGTATGTGATCCCAAAAAACAAATAAATGGAGCTATCCATTCAACCTAGAGGTTTACATCTACTATAGGCAATCCATAGGCCTAGAGGTATTCCCATATTAGTAAAATTTGGATAGGTATGAATAACCTCTTTGAAGATATAAAATTTGGTCATAATAGTCCATTAGATAGATTCTAAATATGGTCACCATGGTAATAAAATTCTTTATCTTGAATTATATATTGAGTATTATGGCCCTCTTCACACTCTACCTATTAATGAAGCCATTCTTGAATTTTTCATGCTTGAGAACCTCAACTTCCTCAAAAATATCACAAACTTGAGAATTTAAAAAATAGATCCCCTTATTTTAACAACTTCATCACTAGCATCAACTCTAAAGCTAATCTAATTTATTCTTTACTTAATTCACCATATCATTTCCAATATGGAAATTATATGCTTATCGAAGAAACTACTCACATTGAATATGGTAATCCATCTTGCCCTCAACCTATTAATGTTTCTCATGAACTCACACCTATTTAACATGATAAATTTAGCTTATTTATTGATAAATATCATGAGATATTGCCTTACTATTAAGAGGACATGCCTGGTATTGATCTTATTAATGACAACAAACATGTGTGTCAAAATCAATGGAAATTTACACCCAAAGTTTCCACCTTATGCCCTAAGGAAATTATCAAACTTCTTGACGCTAAGTTTATCAGATCCATGGACTATTTTGAATGGGTTTATAACATAGTCCATATTCAAAAAAAGGTCACCATGGTCATTTTCACTTTGTATTGATTTCCATAATATTAATCTTGTTTGTCCCAAGGATAATTTCCCTCTACCTTCACTAGATGCCATTATCAATTCCATAACTAGTTATGAAATGTTATTTTTTATGGATGGTTTCTTAGGCTATAACCTATTTCATAATTACCCTAAATACCAACATAAGACAAATTTCACCATGAAATGTGGCACCTATTTCTATGTTAAAATGCCCTTTGGCCTCAAAATTTTTGAAACTCCATATCAATGAATAATGACTCATATATTTAATGATCTCACTCAAAAAATTGTAGAAACCTATGTGAATGACCTCATTGATAAATCTAAATGTTTTTAGACTCATCTTTTTAATATTACCATCATCTTCAACTACCTTATTAAATACAAAGTTAGACCAAATCCTTAAAAATTTGTTTTCAATGTCATAGTTGGCAAACTATTAAGATTCTTAGTTTCTCTCTATGGCTTCGATGTTGACTCTACTAAGATTAATTATATCATAAACATGCCTATAACTTAATCTGTTTTGGACATTCACACTTACCTTGGTAAACTTATGGCAATTAGACACTTCATTCCTAAAATGGATTACCATATACATTCCATCAATTGTATTCTTAAGAAAGGTAATGATTTAGAATGTATGGATCCCTATCAAAAATAATTTAATAATACAAAATAATCATTACTTCACCCACCCATTATTCATCCCCCTTAAAACAATCAACTTTTGATCCTATATACCTCTTCCACACCCATATCATTTAGGGGAATGCTTTCCCAACAAGATGATAGTGGAAGAGAATATTCCATCTACTATATTAGTCAAGGCCTCATTGATTATGAGAAACATTACAAAAAATGTGAAAATGATTGCCTTGACATATATTTTTTTGCTTTAAAACATTGACATTATATGCTTTATCAAACCACTTATGTTATCATCCATTCTAATCCCCTTTGTAACTTCTTCTCAAAATCCTTTCTTCCTAGAGACAACATTGGCAATTGGAAGGTCCTTCTCATGAAATTTTATCTACAAATTATTACTCAAAAAGTTATCAAGGGACAAATCATCATTGATCAACTTGTCATAGCTCTTATGCTAGATACCCACCACCTTTAGGATAGTCTTTTTGATGATAATATTTTCTACATTAAAGTTATAAACCAAGCCATATCCCTTAAAGATTAATTTCATAATTTCACTACTGACCTAAAATCAAGTAATCTATATTAGTCTATTATCCTTCTTGATACTACTAAACCAAAAGTAGTTATTGAAGAAATTTTTGAAATGAATGTCAATTTACATGAGGATACTTGGACCCTTCATTTTGATGGTGATAAATGCCTTCAAAGAGTTGGTTTAGGTTGTATCCTTTCAATCCCACTTGGAAAACCATCCCATTGGCTTTTGGTCTAACATTTTATGTACTTTAATCTTATGTATGAGAGCCACCCTTCATTTAGATATCCAATATCTACATGCTTTAGGCAATTCTCAGCTTATTTATTACCAAGTCAATGGTAATTACCAATACAAAAGTAGGAATCTTATTTATTATCATAAAATATCAACCACTCTAACCAAAGAGTTTGTTTCTTTCACCATCGAATCTATTCCTTAAGATCAAAATTATATTGCCAATTACTTTCTTCTTCAACATCTTTTTTCATCCATAATAAATTCTTATCGATCCCACTTTTCTTATCCAAATAAGAAAATACCCATATTTTACTCAACCATAATATTCACTTATCTACCACATTTAGGTTGTCAGCATTTGATAAATCCAATTGTAAAAATACCATTAAATTTATAGAACACCAAACTTATCCTCCCAACCTTGATTTTCATGAAAAGACTTGTATTCACATATAGGATTTTAAGTATGTATTTAGATATAACATCCTATATTATCACAATATTGAAGTTACCTTTATTTTTTGTGTTATAATAGATAAGGTTCCTCATCTTATTAAAAAATTACATGGCAGAATTTGTGTTGGCCACTATAGCAGACATGCTACAGCCTACAAATGTTTATGTATGGGATGCTTTTAGCCCACTCTTAAAAAAAATGCCATTGAATTTTTTAAAAAGTGTAATCATTGATAGATTAATGATGATTTAAATCATTCACCTCCATTTGATATTCAAACCATAAAATCTCCTTGGCCATTCTCCATGTGGGGATTAGATCTCATAGGCAAATTACCTTGATCTCAATATGGGCATGTCTTTATAATCATAGCCATATAATATTTTACCAAATGGGTTGAGTTTATGCCTATTTTCAATGTCATCAGTACCACCATCTCCAAATTCATCCTTAATCAGATCATTTTTCACTTTGTTATCCCTCACACTATCATTTTAGACAATGATGGTAAGTTCAAAAATAAATATGTCAAATAACTATGTGTTAAATTTAGAATCAATCATAAATTATCCACACCCTATCATCCATAATGTAATGTCAAAGATAAGTTCACCCAAAAAAAAAATTATTATTCTTCAAAAGACAATTCGTGAAACCTACATAGATTGCCACCTTCATTTAATATCCTTCTCTTTGGGCCTATTACACTAGCATTGCACTGCCAGTAGGGCAATGCCATTCTCTTTAGTCTATGATTATGAATCAATACTCCCATTAGAATTTGAGCTTATTTATCTCCATACATCTCTTCATGGTATCATATATGATGAATAATTATGTGAATCTCACCTTCATTCTCTCAATCTCCTTAGTGAGCATTATATTTCTACTTTACAACACAATTGCCAATATAAGGCCCTTATTGCCAAACAACATAAAAAACAAGTTAAAGTTAACACATTTAATATTGGTGATATTGTCCTTAAATTAGACTACACTCATGACAAATAAGGTAAATACTCCCAAAAATGGTGGGGCCTTTATTTAGTGAAGGGTATTCTTGGTCCAAGTACTTCACCTTCAAACTAATGAAGTCCATATTTTTATAAAACACACCAATTTGAAATTCCTTAATAAGTATTTTACCTAAATCCATCCCTTATTTTATACTTTATATATGCTATCTATATAAAAAAAAATTATATGATACTTACACGAGTCTCACCCTCTATAACAACTCTCTCTTTTCACAAACCTTAGTCTTTCCTTTCGGTCTTTTGGTTTTCCCTTTTCTTCATGATTTGCATTTTAAAACCATGAATAAGACCTGGTATTCCTCATTATTTCCTTTTTACCTCATTTATTTATTTATTTCCAATACTTTTAGGAACCCTTATGGGTTTATCTTTTATGATTTGAAGTATAAGACCATGCATATGACCTAACTTTCCTCATAAAATTATCATCTTTTCATTCCATATATAGAATGTGTTTTGCAAAGGTTACAAGTTTTTTGATCCTTTTTCTCAACTTTATATTTTTTTCTTTTGATATATGAAATTTACACAACAATCTATACTAGCATCTCTGCCTACATTCCTCGTTCTTAAGAAATTAAATTACATTTCATTATCATTTCATCCCTTTTTCACCCTTTATCACATTTTTATGATTTTAAGTAATTGTTTCATGTCTCATTCCTCTTGATTTCCTTTCCTTTCAATCCACATTGGATAAAACAAGGTCAAAGTCAAGATGGAACTTTTATTTCACCTAAATTTATGAGACTCTTAGACACCATGATCTCTAATTTCTCTCTCTTAGCAACCAAGTGCCAACTATTTAAATAAAAGTCATGTTTAACACCCATGTTTGGTTTTCCAAATCATTTGAAACAAAATAAAATGATATATAAAAGTCAACATAAAAATTTCAAAATTTAAAATCACATCAAAAGGCATGATTACAAGCACATCTCCTATCTCCAATCGAAGCTCAAACTCCATAGTTTGTCTCACACTAGAGGCAAGATCCATCATGGTGTGGTAGGATAGTAGATTGGAATAGGAAAATTCAAAAAACTCTATGGTGTTACTTAATTTATCACATAAGTACCTAATATTCATAGTATAATAATGACTCTATAAGGGGTGCTAAGGAACATGAAACATGTTGTGGAAAGATAGATCCATTTTTACTTTTCATGCATATAGCCTTCATGGGATGATCTACATAATTCATTTATTGACCTAAGACTTGTGTGGCTAGGAAAATATCTTCATAGTCCTTAAGGTTCAAAGTCATCTTTTTTTGACAAACCCAATTTGAGTGTCTTGAATTTGATAGAGTTTCTCTACCTTAGTTTTTAATTCATTCTCCCCTCCACTTATTGCATTTCCCATTGATAGGAAAAGTGTTGTTCTAAATATATTTTTATATTTTCTATCATTACCTCTTCTTCACATCTTAAAAACATGTTAGCACTCATTTGTTTCAATTTTATCTATCTTTAGAACAAAACAACATGCTTGAGTGACTAGGAATACTTTATTTTACACCATGAATTTACTTTTTTAGATATACCTTGATTTACTTTACCATTTATCATTATTTTATTACCCAATTTGTGGACACCTGAGTCCATTTCTACTTTCATGTACTTTTTCCATTGTTGAGTAAGGTTGGCTTGTTATTGCTCACTCATCAATATTGTTTTCCCTTTATGTACCTTTTTCCATTGATGATTGAGTAAGGATTGTTACTACTTTTACATTGATGTTTTATTACCATATTTTTTAACCTATATCTTTGGTTTGAATTGGTCAGTTTGCCTTTCTTAATTAATGTTTTCTTGTTTTAGTTTTTTGATCTTTAGTAGCCTTGGACTTTTGATTACCGATTTACTCTAAATTTTGACTTGGTAATTGTTGACACAGAAGATTGCACCCTTGGTAGGAGGCTAAGCTCTTGCCTTCTTCATGCAACAATGGAAACTCCCCTCTCACTTGTGGGACCGGCGAAACTAGAGGGGAGAGTCTCTAGATTAGGGCTAGCTCCCTCTGATGTATCATTTAGGCCTTAGTTTCTCCTACTGATAACAAATAAAATGAAAAGGGGGGATGAAAAGGGGGAGAAAGATGCTAAAAACAAAACCTAAGCCTAAAAAAAAAGGTGATACACCAAAAAATGTGACCCACTCGGGCCCAAACATACACTTTCACCAAAAGAAGTGCCTATACACTTCATCTGTCATGAGAGAACATTCTACATCAGTGGGTTAGGGGTCTGTGGAGATATAAGGAGGGAATAACTACTAGAGGCATTTTGAGACACACTACAACATCCTATCCACTTCACCAAGACTCCTCTAGGGACACTTCTAACAGACCTATAAAAGGAAAACTTGAAAATGCACCAAACATGCTAAAATCATTCTATAAAAGCATTAAGAAAATGAATTAATACTTAAGCAAGGCATAGACACATACTAAAGATGAAAAACTTAGAATGGAGGTAAAAATGCTATGTTTTGATTCAAGGTAAAATTTTGGTAGAACTCTACCTTACAAGCCTGAGAGATTTTTGGGTAGAGTTTTGCCCTAAGAATGAGAGCAGATCCTTTCTCAAAATGAGAAAATTACAATATATATAAAGAGGAAGAGAAACTTGGCACTTATTGGGAAAGATTTTGGTGCTCATTTCTGTCAATGGCCCATGTGCATTCTGAATCTTGGGAAGAGGAAACCATTGTTACTGATGTCATTCTTCAAAAGAGGCATACTAGAACCATGTTGTATAATCACCAAAATTGACTTTGGCATTTAAACATTAATGTCAAGACATGGCCGTGCCTCTTTTATGCCAATAGACTACAGTTTTTCCCTTCATGAATGCCAACTTGGAGAAAAATAGGTCATGCTTCTCATCTGCAATAACTCTCCATCTCTTCACGACTTGGACACTTTATCTTTTCTACCTTTTGTCATCTTCCTACTCTTTCAGCCCTTGCGAGCGATCTTCTGGTGGGTCGCTGCATTCCTTGGGCTCCTTTCATGGTTAACACTTGGGCATTTAAAAATAATGGCCTTTTTGCTGGCTTAAATTTGACATTCACGCACCCATCATCACTTGAAAACTAATGGCTAGTTCGCCCTCTTAAAGTTGATAGCTTTTAGGATGTCACCGTCCTCAACAAAATTTCATCAGGTCCTTCATGTGGCCTTTTTCCCACAAGTCTTTTGTTTCAAGATTTTCCTATAGACAAAAGTCTGCAAGAATTGTCCTGATCTTTATCTTTATCTTTTGAGCTCTTTAAATCTCTTTGTACCCTCTATAAGGACATTTGGATCTTGAACTACCCTCTAGCTATAGGGCACACCCTTGAACCAAGCCATTGAACCAAAATTGGTTCAACGGTTCAATTGTTTCAATGGTTCAACCACTGCACGTTGATACTGTTGAACCAAGCCTTCAAACTAAAATCATTAAACTATCTTGTGAACCAAAGCATTGAAACAAGGTTAAACTAGGTGCCGAAGAACTTTAAATGTTAAACCAAGGCCTTGAACCAATTTAATGGTTCAAATATGTCAATTTTTGTGTGATTGCCTTTAGACTAGAGCCTGAAGAAGCCTTGTAAAACCTAGAACTCTGTGAACTAATCCTTCATGCACCAAAGGACTAACCTGTTGAGTCCATAGAAATCCAAAACCTATAGAGTCCATAGAAATTTTATAGAGTCTTTAGAAATCACCATATTCATGTAAAATCAAAAAATGAAAATGGCCTAGCATAATAGGGGCAGAGGGGGACCAATTTTTTGTCTGTTGGGAAAATAATGGTCAATAGATTAGTGATTCCCAGGGGAAGCATGCCTGTTATGCTTAAAGACCAGTTGCCTTACATTACATTGGGCACAGAGTTAGATGTAGCTTGAACAAAAATAAGCAACAACCCCATAAGATCCAAGAATCAAACATGAAGCTTTTTACTCCACACACAAAGGGAAACACACAAGGCTAAAAACACTACTTGTACAACCACACTTAGGGAAAGCAAGAAAGAAATTGAAAGCAAACTACTATGTACAGCTAACCAGGAATATGTGCTTCCCTCCTAGATCAAAGGGAAAATTTCTTAATTCCCCTTCTTGGAAAGCAGACTTATGGTGGCAGGCAAGTAGCTGAATAAAAAAGAGAGTGATGACTTGCTCCCCTTGCATATCACCTACATTGGCTTATATCTGAGTGGATCAGAATCAAACATGCTTCTGACATATATGTACTTTACTTATCTTTATAAGCTTGTTAAATTCTAGTCCTTCATACTAGTGCTCTTCACTAAGAAATCAATGGTTGCTGGCTCATCACCATAAGACCTTTGACATGTATTACCCCCTTGTAGTGCATCATGGTCTGACCCATTTCCTTTTGCTTCATTAAAAAACATGTCAAAATCATCCTCTACTCCCTCAAGGCCTTTTTAAAGAAGGTTGACTATGGTAATGTCTGAAATGGACTCACAAATTGATTGCTCATCCCACAGAACATTGCCTCTTTGTTTGAAGCTCTCTTCTTCAAGGCCTTCCTCAAGGGAGACTAGCCTTTCCTTTTCCTGCTTGAGGACTAGAGTTTCTAGATGTTCAAAGGCATCCATCTAGTCCTCTTCCAACTTAGGCTCTTTAGCGTAGTCATCCTCCTCATCCAAACAACAAGGAAGTTCATCGAACAAGGGGGGAGAGAGTTCACCATGCTTCTATTCCTCCTCATACTACTGGAACATCTGCATGTATGTGTGACCTGCATCTTCTCCATTACTAATGAGGTCTTCACAAGGAGCCTCCATGATGATTTCACCTTTGTTGTTGCTCATGACAGCCTCTTGAAGAATTATAGATTGGATCTTCTACTCCTCACCTGCCTCTTGCAAAATAAGTTCCTCCTTGAGAAAGGATGGAGTGGAGAAAACATGTGGAAGAGGAGGCAGTCTTTGAGCTAGAATCAAATGATTCTCCTCTTTCCACTTGGTCAACACTTCATCTATATTATGTGTGGCCTGATAGCTCTCTTGGAAGTGTGTAGATGGGGTGTGTTCAAACATGGAATGTGCTATTTGGTCTGAGTCATCCATCACACATTGGCTGAGGAATCTCTCTTTGGATTCCACCTCTGCAATTCTCTTGGCTAGATCTTCTTGGAAGAGCTTTTCCTAAAGGTCATCAGTATTATCATGAGCAAGAGCAACTTCAACTTGTTCAAGGTTTTGAGAAAAACCTTGCTTCTCCTCCTTCTTGCCCCATGATTCTACTATTTCCCCCCAGTTCAGGATCTCGAAATTGGAATTTTGCTCCTGTGAATAGGAAGCAACTTTGTTTTGTCCAAGGTCCTAGGGCTCCTACATAAGGTCTAAAATCTCTATCTCTCTTTCAAGAATCAGTATCATCCTAGCCTCTAAATCTTCAATTTGCTTGGCTAGATTATCCTAAAAGAGTCTTTTTTGGAGGTCACCAGCATCATCCTCTTCAAAGCTCTAGGCTAGTTCCTGGCAATCCTTCCTCCAACTTGGAATTTTCACATCATGTTGAAAAACTTGGGGAGGTTGAGGAATGCTAGGAAGAGACTATTGATGCACTGGAAGAGTATTTAGAAGAGGAACATGTTGGTTCATGGGATTCCCCCCAGTGGAAGATTCACAATATAAAGAATTGGGAAGATTGATCTCCATGGGGTTTGCTTTAATGCCCTTTGATGTTGGAAAGCCAAGTGCATGGGATTGAGAGTAGATGCATTAGATGAGCTAGAGGGGGTGAGTGCTATCTGATAGAAAGGATTTGGTGTAAAATAGGGGGCTTTCTTTAGAATAGGAGGGGGCACACAAGGCTGACTGCCTTGAATAAATGGATTTCTCCATTTTGATACCTCCTCCTCCATAGATTGTAGGGCCTAAGCTTGCCTAAACAAACACTCCTCTTTATACATCAACTCCTGATAATAACCTTACTACTCCTCTAATCTATTAATCTCCATTATCTACTTCTCAAAATCCAGCATTACCTCCCTTATCATTGCAGGGCAACTAAGATAGCTGCTTGAGGGGATTGCATAAATATCTAGAGCTTGATCATAGTCATATGAAGGAATATAAGGTCCATGATTTTATGTAAAAGAATTATACATATAAAAGTAAGATTTTTTATGGCACCAAGTTACTTAACTAGCAAATTCAACTCAGAGTCACCATTGGTGTTTGATGCAAATCCTCCAAAGGCTGGTCAATTGAAGAACACACCAAAAATTCTTTAACTCTTTAGACACAACTTGCCTAGTTGGTCCCATCAGGCATGCCAAAAACTATTGATGTAGAATATTGTACCCTTGGTAGGAGGCCAAACTCTTGCCTTCTTCATGAAACAATGGAAAATCCCCTCTCACCTATGGGACCGATGAAGTTGGAGGGGAGAGTCTTTAGATAAGGGCTATCTCCCTCTGATGTATCATTTAGGCCCTGGTTTCTCCTACTACTAACAAATAAAATGAAAAGGGTGGGATGAAAAGGGAGAGAGAGAGATGTTGAAAACAAAACCTAAACCTAAAAAAGGAAAAGGTGATACACCAAAAAATGTGACACACTCAGGCCTAAACATACACTTTTCACCAAAAGAAGTGCCTATACACTTCATCCATCATGAGAGAACCTTCTGCATCAGTGGGTCAGTGGTTTGTGGAGGTACAAGGAGGGAATAACTACTAGAGGCATTCTGAGACACACTGCAGTAGCCTATCCACTTCACCTAGACTCCTCTAGGGACACTTTTGATAGACCTATAAAAGGAAAACTCAAAAATGTATCAAACGTGCTAAAATCATTCTATAGAAGCATTAAGAAAATGACTTAATATGAAATCAAGGCATAGACACATAACTAAGATGCAAAACTTAGAATGGAGGTAAAAATGCTATGTTTCGATTCAAGGTAAAATTTTGGCAAAACTCTACCTTACAAGCCCGAGACATTTTTGGGTAGAGTTTTGCCTTAAGGTTGAGAGCAGATCCTTTCTCAAAATGAGAAAATTACAATATATAGAAAGAGGAAGAGAAACTTGGCACTTCCTGGGAAAGATTTTGGTCCTCATTTTTGTCAATGGCCCATGTGCATTCTAAATCTTGAGAAGAGGAAACCACTATTACTAATGTCATTCTTCAGAAGAGGCCTATTGGAACCATGTTGTATAATCACCAAAATTTACTTTGGCATTCAAACATTAATGTCAGGACATGGCTGTGCCTCTTTTCTACCAACAGACTACAGTTTGTCCCTTCATCAATGCCAACTTGTAGAAAAATAGGTCGCACCACTCATTTGAAATAACTCTCCATCTCTTCACCACTTGGATGCTTTGTGTTTTCTACCTTTTATCCTCTTCTTGCTCTTTCAGCCCTTGGGTGCAATCTTCTGCGTCAACAGTAATTTTATCTAACATAGCACTTTTCACCCCATCTTGACAAATTTCCTAGTACATCCCATCCAAATATCACTAGTTATATTGGATTTCCTACATTTACTTGTTTGTATCCTTGGGTTTGTCAAAAGTAGTCGCTATGTCCTCCATGATCAAAAATCCAAACACAATAGACAACCATCTAATGGTAAAGGTAAGTCAAGGTACACATTACTTTTAATTTTTAAATTATTTCCCTTTCCATCATTTACTTTCAATTATTTTATGATTAAAATACTAGAATTTTTTTTAGCCTCAATTTTGTGTGTTGCTATGTTATTTTATTAAAGGACCATCCCATATTCACCTAAGTGATGTGATGATCTTTGAGTGGGGCATATGTATACACATAATATTTTCAAACTTTATTAATTACTAATTTTTTCTATATCACATGAACCACTTGAGTTTAAATCTCTTTGAGTGTATGCCCTAAGAGGTGCACCAACAAAGGGGTGGGTAGACCATTGGTGCTTCTCAAGATTTTTGTCCCGTTTTGCTAGTTTCTATTTAAAAATTTGTCTCCTAAGAATATTCCCCTAAGCTTTGCCTCATATTTTTCACCCTCCTCTATTAATTTTACATCTTCATTATCCATTTCCCTAACCTAAACTCCTTTTTGGTAGTTTAAATTAAAAATTCAACCACATCAACCTTTTATTACTATTTACAAATTTTACTAGGAACTAGGTCAACCATGGCTGACATAGTTCATAACCTAGTTAGTTTTTTTCAATTTCAATACTAGGTCAATTAGGTTGACCTTGTTGGCCCAAAATTTTGAAAGGGTTTAGGGTTAGATATTTCTATATAAACACATCCATTTCACCATTCTTAGAGATACAACAAGAGTTAATTATTCATTTACACTTCTTTATGATCTACTTTTTCACCATTCTACTTGAGGAGTCTTAGTTTAGGGTTTCTACTTAGAGAAGAATCTTGTCTTGTGAAAAAGTGTTGGATGCTTTAGATTTTCTTAGTGATCCTTACAAACCAAAAAAAATTTGTGAATAACTTTTAGCCAAGGGAGATATTTAATATCAATAGGTTCATCTTCAAGGTAAGTATCTCTAAATTTTCTCCTCTCTTTAGTAGATAGAAGTAACATAAGTAATGGATTTTAAATATATTTCTCTTTCCATGCATTAGGGTTTTACCAATACAAAACTTAAATGGGATTCTCTTATTCATGTTTACTTTTTTTTTTCTAACCCCATGTTGTGACACAAGCTTTGGTGAGAACTACATTAGATTTTGATTTACTTATTATTAGTTTAGTGAATATAGAAACATAGGACCTAGTTAGGCTTACTACATAGTTTTGCTTGACTAGAGGCTTTGGAACCCTTCCTTTAAATATTATTTGTGGTAATATATCCCTTGGATAGGTCTAGTGGATCCATATTGGTCAAGACCTCGATTATCTAATGTATAACAAATTAGAATTGTAAGTAGGATCTATCTTATCTGAACTAGGATTGATTTATAGATCTACCAGATTTCACATTGCATACACACACTTACTCTTGAATCACTTATGTTTAAACATAATTTTTAAACTACATAACTCAAGGAGAAGATTATAACTTACAACACTCTTGTTCAAAAGTAAACATCTAAATCATACTAGGTACCATCTAGTTATATATCAACCATCATGCACAAGGTTAATAATACACCAAAGTTAATTAAATTTCATAACTAAAATATAATAGAATAAGGCTTATTTATATCCTTTTGGCTTACACTTAACCAAGGTGAATAATGAAATGCTAACTAGATCATACTAGAGTAGCTATATCACTATTAATAGTTTGATTTTAAACTAATTAATTTTACCATATTATTTAATATATACACGTTTTATTATTAGATTTATGTTTATTTAGTGAACCAATAGATAATCATTAAAATTATACGTGAATATATGTTAATGCATGTATTTTCCACATCCAAGCATAAATACATACTAATTTTCTCCATATATAGTATTTTCTACCAAGGAATAATACACTAATAAACATAAACATCCATTATCAAAACACAAAAGCAATACAATCAACTATAAGATTTCAAAATTTTATCATTTTATATACTACAAGATCTATTATCCCAAGGTGACTAGATACTCCACCACAATAGCACACAAATAACAAGCAAGTTCTCTTTAATAGGATGTTCCCATCTACTAATGTATTAAATATCACAACTAAAATTCAATGATTCCTAATGTAATCCATGTCATGAAATCCATACATTATCACCATGTCATTTCACTTGTACACATATTAATAAAGTTATAGAATGAATGAAGTGGATTACCAACATGTTACATATCCCAATATTTAACTATTCTCTAATACAAAAATGTAATGCTTAAAATTTATATCTAAAAAACACACAAAACCACACCAATTTGTTTCAAAATTTCACTCAAACATGTTACCACTAATAAATAAATAAAAAAGAATAATCATATTTGTTTACTATAAATGAGTTTGATTTTCAAAGACACTTCTTAGTTACAACCTACTAAAGCTATACCTAAAACTTATGTGATAAATGTAACACACCAAAAGATAAATCACATATATAAACAAATTCAATAAATACAAGACAACACCAAAGTTCCACAACTTAGACTCCAAAATAATAAGGATTATTTAATCTTAGTGAAATTGGATCACACACGTGCATGCACACATGCACATGTACACACACACACACATGACAATATTAATGGGAAAGGGTTAATTAAGTGAAGGGTGTA
>JARHVA010002783.1:1865000-1965000 GCA_037957365.1 Torreya grandis
ATTCTGGACAAGTTATAAGTCATGGGTTAATTACATAACACTAGTCAGAGTAAGATATATAGGCTAATGAGATTAAAAATAAAGGAGATGCAAGACTTGCATAAGTAGGTGTTATAGTCACTTTTTATTTTATTTTAAATTTAAATTACTTACTAAAAATTGAAATGAAAATCAAGGTTTCTGATGAATACCTATAGATTATGAGATCTTTTGCACTGCTTTGAATCTAGTGACTATGAGAGATTTTTTACTGGGAAGAATAACCTACACACATAAAAATCTTGGATAAAAATAGATTAATAGATAATTGGGTGAGTTTCTTGGTCAAAAACTAGTCTTGAGAAGTTGTGAGCTTCCTAAAATGGATGTCGGCTCACTTGTTTACACAATAAAATATACAAACAACATATAAAATTACAATACATAAAGAAATGATAACAATGATATTTAAGATTCAATACTAATTTAAGCTATGGTATAAGTAGAATATTCATCCCAATAAGACATGGAATCATTTACACCATCTTGTATGACATCTAGTTGGTTGGTAGTGGCTTCAAGAGAGGGAGAATAAACAATAGTGTAGAGAGATAGCTTGAAAGCTATGTCACTTTGATTAGTAAATAGGGGTTGGGACAATATAGGGAAATCAGTGATATTAATTATGTCATTTACTTTGCTTGGCAGAGTCATATACATACAAAGGCCATATTCAAAATGATAAAAAATCAGTAATGATTATATACAAGGATATAAGATTAAAGTCTTAAGCTTTGAAATTTATACATAGTGGATTATTTTCAATATTTCTAGGATTGGTGTTGATTCTATGGATTAGTGTTGATTCTAGATGAATCAACATTGATTCTCTCCATATCTAAGGTTAATTAAAAAACAAGAATAGATTAGATAATAGAGACAAATAAAAGGATGTAGAGGGATGTAGATAGTATTTTAGAGGCTAAATAAGTAGATACCAATAGGAATATTGATAGGAAATAAAATAATAAAACATGATTATTTACCTTGGATCCATTTGAAAATTGAATTAAATTATCCTCACAGATGCAAGTAGTCTTTTGGAATTAAGATAAATGGATATATATTCAATGTAGTAGAATTCTAGTAGAGTGTCGCTAATGACATATTTAATTCTTTAAGAAATCTAGTAGCAATTCGAGGTTTAGAGTTTTTGAGTTTAAAATATAAAGTTTGGTTAGGTACTTATGGATCAATGTTGATCCATAGAATTTGCATTGATCACAGGTGAATTGGTGTTGATTCACCCAAATTAGCATGTTTGTTCTAACCATGGGATAAAATTAGATTTTATGAGTGTCGAGTTGATAATGAAATTACACAAGGGTAAAGTGATTAGGAGGTAGATTCCCTAGGTTATTAATGGATTTAGGAGGTTAAGGAGGGTAGAAAGATAATAGTAAAGTCAAGTTACTGAGTTATCAATGGTAAATATACTAAACCTTAAGATAAGGATTATTTAGAATATTAAATAAAAATAAGGACCTACGACACCTAATTAATTATACATAGGGTATGAAATTATAGTGTCTATATTTTCCCCTTTTTTTAGAGTGGTATGGAATATGTGTCATGAGACAAAATTCATGAGAGGTCTAATACCCTAGGTTTATGTGAGGAGGTTTACCCCCTCAAATTGGTAGTTGATGAAGGATAAGGAGTGGGTGATGGGTTTAAAAAATAGAATAATTTACAAGATGAGTAGATAATAAATGAGATTTAATAAACATGGATGCATAACATGAAGTATATATTTTTCACTAACATGATGTAAGTTAATATAGGAAAAGATGCCCTAAGGAAAATCTTATAATAAAATGCCACAACTACAAATATGTGGTCTTAAAGGAAGTCTAAACAAGAGAACAAGTGATAGGGTTTTGTTGATTGAAGCATTCGGTGTCATATATGGTGTGAATTCTACCTATAGATTTTGGAGATTTATCATTGATTTCATGGAGTTGTCTAGGTGAGTGGATGATGTGTCTTGATATTATAAGTATTAATAACAAAGTGAATATTATGTTTGTCTTAATATTCTTCAATTAGGCTTGGTTGATCTTTAGTTTTGGCATGATTAAGGATGTTTAGTGATGAATATGGTGATTTTAGGATGTGAAATAGGTCTCATAAGAGGTATTATATTATTTTAATGCTTGTTTACATAAGTGGATTTCATCTAGGAGTTCATAGTTTTCATTTAGATATTTTGGGTCTAATGGCAGAAAAAATTGACTAGACAATTTGTTGATGCCACCATTACCACGTATGGATGAGTCAAGGGGAGTTGGCCATACTGGTGTGATAAAATTAGTCCCAAGTTTTTATGTCATGTGATTGAGTTTATAAAAAATTATTAAGGGGAAAATTTGGCTTCTCAGACATATTTACTATGTTCCCATACTTAGCAAAACTGTCACTGCATGTCATGTAGGTATGGATGATCCAGCAAGATTGAACATTTATTTATGTAAATTATAAATTCAACCAAGGTAAAATGATTTCATGGATATATTTTCTATAGTACCAATAAGGTCCCCTAAAAACTTACAATTTTAAATTTTTTTCTAGCTCAAGTTATAAAGCTTCAAAGTTTCTCTTATAGACTTTATCCAGACAAAGACCATCAAGTTTAAAGAAACTAAAGTATGAGGTCACTAGTCAGTAGATCTAATGGTGCATGATAAATCTTAGATCTTGATCTAATGGTATACATAAAATTTAATATGTCAAAGGGTGCACATACAAGTGATAAGTGTCACAAGATTGCTAGTCTGATAGAAGATCAATGATGAGTGGTCATTTGTATTGACAAAGATCAATAGTGTGGGGAAAGTTAAAGAATAAAAAATGCATGAAAGATTTACAAGTTGCACAAGTGTAAGATACTATCAGTAAAGTTATCAAAATTCACATGAGGGTGCCAAGTTTCATAATCTTGGGAATTTTGAGCAAGATCTAATGGTGAGCAATGGAAGATAAAGACCTAGTTGATTTATAGAGATTGACAGTGCACATTTGGTTAATATTACAAGGGTGCATGAGATGAGGTCAACATGTTAAAGGTTTAATAGTTGGATAATGGATCAATATGAGTTAAATTTTGAGCTAATTTCAAAGTATGTCAATGGTGTAAGTTGAGTGAGCTAAGTGGAGAGCAAGAGATGTGTTCTAAGTGACTAAGGTTTAACTATGATTGTTTGGATTTAAATATTTGAATTTAACAAAGGAAAGACTAATGCTTGGTTTTTGAGCCATAACTTTTGATCTATCATGAATTCAAAGATACATTAAAAATCAAAATTATAGAGGATTTAAGGCACATCCATAAAAATTGGTTATAAGGTTTGAATATCTATACAGTTATAGATATTGAGCTTCAAATTTGAATATGTGTTTGACCATATTCTGTAAGTGACCTAAGAAGGATATTTTGAGTTGTTCTATTGATATTTTAATGTTTCAAGGGGACTTAGCTATTAAAGAGTGTTATAAAATCTCTAAGGAATGATATATATGGACTTTGGTGATTTGACCAATCCATATTATATATGAAAAAATGCTTATAAATTGACTATTTATTCATTCATGGTGTTATTGTGTACAAAGATAATGTTTTAGTAGATTGAGCATATGCAAAGGAGTGTTGTGATGTTTTTGATTATTTAAGGATGTCTAAGAGGTCATGTAGAGTGGAACTATGTATTTGTATGTGGTCTTATGTTTATAATTTGATTGTTTAAGTGATAAAGGAGTGAATAGATCTCCATGAGACCTATAAGGGATAATAACATCTAATTTAAAGGTGTAACTAATTAATTATGGCCCATGGATGCTATGGTTGAACTGTCTTGATAGTATTGAAATATGTAATATAACTTAAGGGATAAGGTAAGTATTATGGATGACTTAGATGATATTAATCATAAAATCTCTATAAATAGTGAAATCAAATATGATGATTTTTAGACTAGTGATATTTGAGATTAGAGGTGTTTGTGAGTGTGGAAGAGTGAAGGAAAGAAGAAAGGGTGGCTGCCTAATAGATATATTGAAGAATAGAGTAGGTTAATGACTATGTGTATGACCTATAGGTCATTTTTATAATGGCAAAGATAGTTCTCTTTCAAGTTTAAAAATTGAGGGTGAGTGAAGGATATATGATGTCTATGTGAGCTTGATGGTTGATTTGAGAGGTAGATCAAAGTGTATATAGTATAGTGTCATAGTTGAAGAGATATGATATACATTATACCTATATCAAATTGGTAGGTAATCAATAACTAGGAGATGTTAATTTCATAGGTGTTGTGAGGGTGCTCAACATCTAGTTCAAAAGGACTTGATCATCTTAGGGGCATGTGATCCTTATAAAACATGTGTGTCACTAAAGTTGGTCAGAAGGACTTGATAATCTTAGGGGCAGGTGCTCTTTATGAAATATGTTTTTCACTAACTTTTTGTCAAAATAACTTGACCAATCTTATTTTTGTGATCATATTATAGGATAAGTATTCCATGTGGTTTTAATCTCAAGAGTGGGTTTTATTCCCCAAGAGGGTTTCCCACATAGATATTATGTTGTGTGTATTTGATCTTGCATTATATATTTTTCATTTCCATAAACATCTTAAATGTTTCATGATTGGCTGTATTGAATTATTATGTGTTTAAATAATTTGGAAATTAAATTGGATTGTTTGCCACCATTGATTCACCCCCCTCTTAGTGGTTTTTACCTCTAAAAATTGGTATCATAATAGGTCCTTTGGTAAAGGATTGATAGCTTGAAGGAGATCCAAGTTACAATATGGGTAGCCATCAAATGTAAGGATGTTTTTCCACTAAGCAAGAATCGATGTTCAATGAATCCAATTATGATTTTTGGAGTGTGAGGATGAAAACCTACCTCATGTCCCTAGGGTTTGACACTTGGAAATATTTAAGGGATGGTTATTCTACACCTAATATTCCTCCATCCATTACTATATATAAGAAGTTGTTTGAGAACAATTATAAGGTAATGGATCCTATCACTTATGGTCTTTTAGAGACTAAATACACCAAGGTAATACATTGCATATCTGCTAAGGAAATGTGGGATACGTTGAAGAATATTTATGAAGGATATTCAAAGTTTAACTTGGTAAAGTTATAGACTCACCAAATATAATTTTAAAGTATTAAGATGAAGGAAGAAGATTTTGTGGCATCTTTTCTATAGAGATTTGATGAGATTGTGAACATCATCAAAGGTATTGAAGAGAATTTTGAGAAAGATATTGTACTTTAAAAGGTATTAAGGTCTCTCTCTCTCTCTCTCTCTCTCTCTCTCTCTCTCTCTCTCTCTCTCTGTCTCTCTCTCTCTCTCTCTCTCTCTCTCTCTCTCTCTCTCTCAAGTTTAATTTAAAAGTATCTATTGTATAAGAAAGTCATGATCTTACTTAGTTGAAGATGGATGAATTGCATGACATCCTTACTACCTATGAGATGAGAATAAATGATGATGACATATAATACAAAGTAACATTAAATACAAAAATGAAGGCAAAGAAGAAGTTCTAAGGTAAGAAGCTCAAGGAGGATGACATATATGATATTAATTAAGATAAACTAATTGAACTATTTATAAGGAAATTAAAAACAAGGTTAGGAAAGTATAAGGGTAAACTACCCTTCAAATTCTTTAATTATGGATAAGTAAGATTTTTTGCTAATAAGTTACCTCACAAGCATAAGAAGAATGATGATAAAGAGCATGGTCAAAGTCATGATGATATAAAGAGATAATTTAGGTCTGATAAAAGTAAGAAGGTATTTAACAAGAAGTATTTCAAGAACATGAAGAGTATTTACACCAAAGAAGATTGTAGCTCATCAGATGAGAGAAAAGATAGTGACTCAGAGTACAATCATGAAGATGATGGTCCTATTGAAGATAAATATCTCTTCATAGTTAAGGAATTAAGTTTCTCATATCAAAAGGAGTCTACTTGGAGTGATTCATATGATGATAAAGATGAGATGGACTATGAGACTAAATTGATGAATACTCTTGAATAATTGAATACTGAGAAGAAGATTAACAAAAATATGAAGTCATAAATTAAGGAATATGAAGAGCAATTTAGTGTGCATGAAGCAAGAATGAATGAAGACACCAAGGAGCATGAAGATATAGTCAAGCATCTTAGTTGTCAATTGTAAATCCTATCTACAAGCCTAAAAGCTAAAGAAGTTGAATGTTTAAGATATGTAATTGAAATTGAGTCATTAAAAGTTAAGTTAGAGAAGACATATAGTAAGATGAAGTCATTAGTGAGATTTAAAAGGAGCTCAAGTGATCTAGATAATATTCCAAGTGGTTAAAATTATGCAAGTCATAGAACTAGTTTTGATTACAAAGAAGAACTAAAAAATTCAATTCAAGACAAGATGAAGACTAATGTAAATCAGACCTTGAAGGTCAAAAATTGATCAGAGAATGAAGATGTTGGTAAAATCAAGACAAATTAGATCTGATAACTAAATCCCATGAGGTATGCAAATTTCAATGGTGACTATTACAAATGCAACTAGTTTAGGCATAGATCTAGAGAATGTGAGACCTATTAGAAATTAGTTTAAATGGAACTATGATGGGGGTCATAAGTCAAAATGTGAGTCTTCTTCAAAAGATTAGTTTGTTTCAATTTTCAAAAGAATGGACATATTTCAAGATTTTATTTTAATAAAGAAAGGTAAGATAATCTTCCTAAAAAAGCTAGTGTTTCAAATGTCAATAGAGAGGTCACATTTCTATATATTTAAAGCAAAGGCCTACAAGATATAATAGGTTCAATCAGGTTTTTAGAGTTTAAGAAAGAGGGAAAATTAATTCATGGAAACTAAAGGTGGTAAATGTGAGTCATGATGACTCTATAGGTCTAAGTAATATAATTTTTATGGTAGATAATGCTAAAGAAGTTGTAAAGTTCCAAGATGTATCATTGTCTACTCAAGTTGTGAATGAAGATAACAAGCTCAAGGAGAAGACCAAAGCTTTGGTTGAGATTAGTTCTGAGGTGTGTTTGGATGCTAATGAGTAACCTATTATGTGTTAGTAAGTTTCAAGCCTATTCTCTTGTGTTGTCAAGGTTTGAAGGTCATGTTTGATAATGAAAATAAGCTTCTTCAGTAATCAAGGTATGTAAAGATTCCATAGTTGTTAGAAATGTTATATATCTTATCATAGAAGATAAAGTGAGTGATGTAGAAAAGGAGTAAGTTATCAAAGTTTAGACTAAAGAGAAAAAGAGCAAGAAGTATTATATCTATAAAAAGATTCCATTGGTTCCTAAAGATATGTGGGCCACTCCTAGATTCACTTTGTTTTTAGAGTATTGTAGTGTAGAGGTCTCTGTCTATGCTTCTTAGGAGACATATTTCTTGTGGAGAAGCGAGTATGTGTTCTCAAGGTGTATTCAGGGATTTTCGTCTTAAAGATGGAGTAATCTATTGGGTTAGATTGAAGGTTTCTTGGTGACAAAGGAGGATTTGTGAGTTGTAAATATAATATTTTTTCATATAAAGGTCTATTGACTTTATTTTAGCATGCTCTAGGTGGTTTTTTGGTCTAAAGGTATGTTAAAGTCAAATTGGAGATTTTTGAATACTCTCAATTTTCTTAATTTTGGCTTAAGGGCAAGCAAGCCTAAAATAGGTTATAGGATGTATGGGTTACCAAAATTATGCAAGCTCAAATCTTGGTCTATAAGTGTGTGATGGTTGTCTCTAGGTTTGCAAGAATTTTTATAGGTGGGAATTGACTAGAAGGAGGTTTATTGACCCTGTTTGTTTTAAGATTCTAGAGTTTTGGGTTATGCTAGAAAATTGGTTTACCTTATGAATTGAGGTTTGAGGATTTTTAATATGTTTAATGGTCTAAATGGGTTGTCAAATGAAGCTTCATAGAGATCTGAAGGTTTGTGTTTTTTAAATTATTCATGTTTTTGTCAAGATGAAGGCCTGATTAGCTAGTAGATTTTTGAAGTATGTTGTAGAGGAGGATATAGGTGATGTAAATTGGTGTTATTAAGGGGTCATATTAGATTGTTCTAGATAAAAAGTTTCAAGTCTTGAAAGTATGTCTAATAAAATATTTAGGCTCTACAAGTTACAGGGAGGGTTATAAGGAGTCTAGACAAGCCTAGTATGAAGATTTCATGTTTCTGTTTAGTTTCTCCAAAATAACAAGGCATGAGTGTTTAAAAGTGAGTTATTAGGTTGTTTTATAATATTTTTCATATTTGGTGAGTGGTATTAAGTTATTTTGGTGCTCCTTGAGGTAGATTAAGAGAGAAAGCTAGTAAGTCTGTGTGGTGGTTGTTCATGGTATGTGAATATTTGAAGATGCTCAAGAGGTGAAATGGATCAGATATATTAGGTGGATTCCATATTAAAAAAATTATTGGTTAGTTCCATCAAATTTTAGTGATTTTGTGTGTTGTTTCTTCACTGGTTGTAGTGCTTGGTTGAAGAGAGTGTTGACATATAGCAAGAGGAAGTTGCCAAGGCAAAGAAGAGGTGGGATCAAGGTAAGGGAGAGTTTGTATCATATTTTTAAGGTTTTCATCTCCTTTTGGTAGTATTTTTAGGTCTTTAGGATTATTTTTTCCCAACTTTATCATTGTGTCAAAGGGGATGAAGGTTTTTAAATTGAAAATACTTGAAGAGAGAGAAGGAAGGTGAACTGTATGATGGGTGTTGACATCAATGATAAAGGGGAGATTTTTGGAGAGTTATTAGTGATGTCATGGAGGTTTCCAAGTGAGTGGATTAAGTGTATTAATAGTCTAATTATCAATGACAAAGTGTGTAGTGTGTTTGTCATAATATGCTTGAAGTAGGTTTGGTTAATTTTTAGTTTTGGCATGATTGAGGATGTTTAGGGATGAGTATCATGATTTAAGCTATGAAATAGTTCTCATAAGAGATCTTATATTCTTTTAATTATTGTTTGCATGATTTTATTTCATCTAGTAGTTCATAGTTTTCATCTAGACATTTTGAGTCTAGTGTCAAAGAAATCTAAGTAGATAGTTTGTTGACATCACCATTACCATGTATGGATGAGTCAAGGGGAGTTGGTCATATTGGTGTGATCAAATTAGTCCCAAGTTTCTATGGTCCAAATTTAAGGTCATGTCATTGACTAAATTAAAAGTTATTAATGGTAAAGATGGCTTCTCAAATAGATTTACTATGTTCCCATACTTAGCCAATCGTCACTGCACCTCATATAAATATGGATGAGCCAAAAAGTTTGAGAATTTATTTATAGTACTTATAAAATCAAATGAGATAAAATTATTTCATGGAGATATAATCTATAGTAGCAATAAGGTCACTTGAAAATTTGGAATCTTGAAGTTCTTTTTAGCTTGAGTTATAAATCTTCAAAGTCACTCTTGCAGACTGTGTCAATCCAAAGACTGTCAAGTTTAAATATGCTAAAGTTTGAGGTCACTAGTCAGTAGATTTAATAGTGAATGTTAGATCATAGATGTTGATCCAATGGTTTACATAAAATTTGATATGTTAAAGGGTCTATGTGTAGGTGACAAGTGTCACAAGCTTGTTAGTCTGACAGAAGATCAATGGTGAGTGATGGTTGATATTGAATATCAATGGTGTAGGATAATTCAAAGAGTCAATAATGCATGCGAGACTACCAAGTGGCACAAGCACAATGTACTATCATAAAATTTCTTATAAGGCAAATGAGGGTGCCAATTATCATAATCTTGAGAGTTATGAGTGAGATCTAATAGTGAGCATTGTAAGATAAAGACCTGGTTGATCCATGCAGATTAACAATGTGTATTTGGTCAATATTGCAAGGGTACACAAGATGAGGTCAACATGTTCTAGGTTTAACATGTATACAATGTATCATTATGAGTTACATTTAAATATACTTTCAAATAATATCAAAAATTCAAGTTGAGTGAGTTGAGTGAAGAGCATGAGATGTGTTCTAAGTGATCAAGGTTTAACTATGACCATTTGGATTAAAATATTGGAGTTTAAAAAAGGAAATAGCAGTTCTTAGTTTTTGAGCCATAAATTTTGATTTAAAATGAATTTGAAGATATAATAAAAATAAAAGTTGTAAAGGACTCCAAGATGCATCCAAAAAAAGTTATTATAAGGTCTGACTATCTACACAATTCTAGATACTAATCTTTAAAGTTGACTATGTGTTTGACCATGTTTTGTAAGTGACTTAGGAAGGATATTTTGATTTTTTATGTTGGTATTTGGATTTTTCAAGGGGACTTAGATATTGGAGATTGTTGTAAACTCTCTAAGGATGATTTTTATATAATTTCTTGATTTGAATAATCCATATTCTATATGAAAAAATGCTTAGAATTTGATTATTTATTTGTTCATGGTGTACTTGTGTACAAGGCTAATGTTTAATTAGATTGAGCATATGAAAAGGAGTGTCATGATGTATATGATCATTTGAGTATGTCTAAAAGGTCATATGGAGTGGACCTATGCATTTATAAGTGATATTATGTTTATAATTTGCTTGTTGAAGTGCTAAAGGAATGAATAGGTCTCCATGAGACCTATAAGGGCTACTAAGGACTAATTAAAAGGCTAAGTGTTACCCATGGATGTTATCACTAACCTGTGTGGATAGTATTGAGATATGTAAGATGGCTTAAGGGCTAAGGAAAGTATATGGCTAACCTAGATGATAATAATCATGAAGGATTTATAAATAATGAAATCAAAGATGATGATTTCTAGACTAGTGAGATTTGAGATAAGAGGTGTTCATCAGTGTGGAAGAGTGAAGGAAACAAGAAATGGTGGGTGCCTAGTGGATTGATTTAATAACATAGTAGGTTGATGATTTTATGTATGACTTATAGGTCATATTTTTTATGTTAAAGATAATTATCTTAAAGGTTTGAATGTTAAGGATGAGCAAAGGATAGATGATGTCTATCTGAGATTGATGGTTGATTTGAGAGGTAGATCAAAGTGCAGATAGTGTAGTGTGTATATTTGAAGAGAGATGATATACATTATATCTCCATTAGATTGGAATGTAATTAGTAAATAGGAGATGTTCATTTCATAGGTGTCGGGAGGGTGATCAACATTTAGGTTAGAATGACTTGACCAATAGGTGGTCAAAAGGACTTGATCATCTTAGGAGTAGGTGTTCCTTGTGAAATATGTGTTTCACTAAATCTAGTCAAAATGACATGACCAATAGGTGGTCAGAAGGACCCTAGAGGTTGATGCTCCTTATGAAATAGGTGTTTCATTAAATTTTGATCAAAAGGACTTGACCAGTCTCATGTTTGTGATCATCTTATAGGACAAGTAGTCCATGTGTTTATAGGCTTGAGAGTGGGTTTTATTCCCAAATAGGGTCTCCCACATAGATTTTATCTTTCGTGTATGTTATGTTGCATTATCTATTGTTCATTACTATAAACAAGTTGAATGTTTCATGACTGGTTGTATTGAATGCCTAAGTGTTCGAAGAATTTAGAAATTCAATTGCATTATTTTCCACCATTAATTCACCCCCCTCTCAGTGGTTTTTACATATAACATTAGACATCTATTTTCAAGAGAAGATACACTCTTAAGACACACTAAATAGAAATACCCAAAGGAGTACATGCCTTATGTTGGTTATGGGACTAACAGGGGGTCAAAATCCACAAACCAAAAATGGTATATGAAAAATAATAAGGTAGATGTGTAAAGGTACCAAGATAAATCTAATGAGTAGGGTTGGATGTATGTAAAATTACACATTGTGCTAAAATGGGCCAATCATCATTGATCTGAAATGAATCAATGATGATCAACTAAGTCAATATTGATCTAAAATAGTTTGGCATCAATCCAAAGTTAGGTATATAAGAAAGTAAAACATGAAAAAGGGATCATTTGATATTTATGAAAATGAAATTATTCCTAAGAGCTCAAATTATGAGTGTGATACAAAATGAGATGGAGGCTAGTGACAATAGATTGAGGTGATGGTAACACTCACTAAACAAGGTAGGTCCATTATTTTATTATTTTTAGTTTATGTTTTAAATATTTTTAAAGTTTTGAGGCTTTTTGTTGGTAGGATAGGGATACTATTATGGTAAAATTATAGTAGATAATTGGAACTAATTCCCTATTGAATACATGGTGATTCACTAAAAATTGACATCATTTCATCAAAATGATGTTGATCCTTATAAAATAGTGCCAATCCATAAGGGATCAGTGTTGATTCACATAAAAAAAGGGAAGGGCTTAGATTAGAGTCTAGAGTGAGGATAAGTTAGAGTTTTTAAGTGATTTTAGGATTATAAGGGATGCCAATGATAGGCATGGACTCTATTATAGATATGGAATCACGTGTTTCCCTTATTGGAGTAACTATAGGTTCAACTCAACAATAATGACTAGGCCCACCTGGAGGTTATAGGACTAGGAAGAGTGAATCATTAAAAATACATCCATTAAGATATGGGTTGTTGGTTACCTTTTTGGAGTGTTGGGATGTTACTATCAGGACATTATAGTTTCTCAACAAGGATATTACCTTCACTAAGTAGGACATCTACCAAATTCTATGACTTCCTATGCATAGAGTTCCCATAGTACATATAGATGAGTAGGGGTGAGGATCAGTGCTAACATATCTATACGGTGATGAAATGGTGGATAATAGATTTTTTATTGGTGGATTTGATTTTGAGTTACCATGTGTAGCTGATACAATGGAGAGAGGTGTTTTTACTATGATGTTGTTGTCTATATCTTATTATGCACTCCCAAATTCAAGGGGAGGATGATTCCCATGGATCATGATTGGTGTAGTTACATATATTATAGAGCACTAAATAGTTTTTACATGGTCATATACTTTGCTAATGTATATTTATAAGGAGCTCTAGGGTTGGATAACCTAGAGGCAATATGGCCTAGATGTGATTATAATTCTAAAATACTAGGCCTATGAGCACATTAAGGTAGTGTGTCCCATTGATTCCCCATGGATACGATGGTATGATACTGAGTATAATATGGCCTTCCTTTGATGGAAGTTTGATCTAACATGAGGTTATATAGATGGTATTGTGATAGACCTCAATTTCTACTAAGGGGTCCTAGAGGGGTTGAGAGATGTAGACATCATTTAACAACCCTATCTAATAGTTATTACATGTCCAAGGAGGAGGTAGAGCTTAAAATCATATGGAGGGAGAGTTGGGTTATGGGGAGGAGGATGGAGTACCTAGAGTATCTCTATTTTAGGTGAGTGTAGTGGTAGTTTGGGTTGGTATAGGACACTACATGGGACCCACATATATATAGGAGGGATGACACATATTGAGAGATTTCACTACTAACCAATAGAGTTTTCCCTATGGAGGATGAGTTATAACTAGTAGAAGATGGTGTGGGGTATGTGGGGTGAACTCCTACATACACAACATGGTGGTCAGGATAGTGGATAGCTCAATAGGATAAGGTGGTGCATCCGTGCCAAGAGGGATGGGATGAGGAGATGGAAAAGGATGAGGAGAAGGGAGGAGAAGATGAGATGGGAGATAATGAGGATGGGGGAGAGTATGTGGGAGAGGAATAGATATAAGAAAAGGAAATATATGTAATATAGCTTATCATATATAGGGATACATTGAGGGCTTAGTGTACCACCTTACAAAGGCATCTAGCTTCAGCTCAGGGGGATTTGAACATAGTGAAGATTGAGTAGGATACCCTTTAGACCCAATTACATACATTATAGGTGGGGTTAGAATCTTTATATTTGAGTCATGATATGGTGGTAGAGGCTTAGGATAAATACTAAGTAGAGATAGATAACCCAAGGAGGGGGAGAGAGATCCATTAGTGCAAATAGATAGAGAGGTGTTGGGGCCAAGCACTAGATGGGTGGGGACCATGTGAATTGAGATATGAAGGGAGTTGTTCATGGAGATGCACTATATGAGAAGATCATACTAGATCTACATCATAGATTCCATACTATTCATCCCATATATTTACACAAGGTGGGTCTTCTAGGTACACACATATAAGGTCGATGAACATGGGGAGTGTATCTTAGAGGAGATATAGGGACAAGGATAGAGGTGGATATGGGGGAAGATATGGGAGTGGAGATGGTGGTGGAGCTATAGAGAGCATCCATCTAAGCATGATATAGTTAATATAGTATCCCCTTGTATTGATGTATTTATATTCATCGTACTGGTTAGAAAGCCACAAACATGTATACAGATACTTTGATGTACATTAATTATTTATATATATGATTCATGATTATGGATGTTATTGGATTATGCTTACATATATTCTTATATTATATGTGATTATGTATTTTTATGTGATGTGATTTACTTTGGTTGTTACATGTCATGGATTTATATTTAAAAAGTTTATGGATTATGGATATTTATTTGATGTGATTAAATTATTTGATTATGGATTTAAATGTTATAAAATGGTTATGGATCATTATTATATTATGGTGGATGTGATTTTGATATATTTAATGTTTAAAATGTCCATAATTAAATTAATAAGAATGTGACTTTGATTATGTGATTATAGATTTAATGAGTTGGTCAGATTATGGATTAGGGATTTTATGTAAAAATGTTTATGGATTATGGATGTATATTTGACTATTGATTATGGATTATAGATGTGATGTAAGTGATTATGGATTATGGATTTAAAATTCTAAAATGTCATAAATTATGATTTTGGGTTATGATTATGGACTTTGGATTACATTATGGATTATGAAAAACAATGTTTATGGATTATGATTATTATGGATGCAATCTATAAATTAATAATTTCATGTTTATAGATTTTTGAGTTACTAGATTAGGATATTTGTTAATATCTATGGAAGAATATGTAATCAATTAACACAAATTTAATTTACAAAAGGATTTACTTCTCGTTATTGGCTTGTACCATGACCCAATAAAACCACTTGAAAGGAATGCATGTGCATCCTTAACTAACTGCTAATAACTATACTAACAACCTTAGGTCAACTAAGTTTAAGATATTTGAGATGGAAACATATGAGGATTTTTATTTTAGGATTTGATAGAAAATGAAGTCTAAGAAAAATATGTTTTCATCATGCACACCTAAGACTATGATCAAACCTAATATCCTTTTGTGTCAATCCATGTAAACTAATCAATGTCAAAAGTATACTAAATTAAATAAATATGATCAATGCAATAATATTTCTTGGGATATTTTTGTGAATAATATCCATCCAAGGTATATGTTTTTATTTTTCTTTAAAACAACTCTCCTTTGAGAGAATAGTCTGTGATTTTGATATTTTGTATATTTTTGCATATTTTATGGATTTGCATAGTTGTCCTTTGAGGGGGAAATATATTTATTTTGAGTTGTCTTGTATATGATTATTTTTTTGATCCCAATGTTATTATTTATTTATGGATTGGCCTTAGGTATTTTAGGATAATTATACAAAGCTTTGTTATACAATATAAAACACTTATTCTTAAAATGAATTAGTGATAAGGAGGGTTTTCAGGGAATAATGATTTGGATATCCTTCCCAATATAGGATAAGACTATCCATTTAGATAATTCTATGAATATATCTAAGGTATTAATATCCAAATTTAAAAGTGGGAAATGATGTCGGATAACCGCATATCTCTATATATCATTATTTGGTATAAAAATAGTAGGGATATGGAACTAGGAAACTAAACTAGGCAAACTAAGGTGATTAAGATTTATTAATAGTAGAAAGGATGCATATGTAATGCACTAAGATTTTTAATTTTGATTTTACATCAAGAGATTCTAATTGATATGCTCCACATCCATACTTATGGGTAATAATATATGGTCTGAGCCAATTTAGAGCAAATTTTCGCCTTTTTCTTTTTTCCATATTAGTGACATGTTGATTTTCCTTTAAGAAAAGGTTGTCAATATTAAATTCATGTTATTTTAGATGTTTATTATAGTAATGTTTTATCTATTCTTGATATACATGGATATGGTCAAGGGAAACTAATCGACACTCATCCAAGAGCTTGAGCTAGGCAAATCATTCCTAACTGAAGTCATCCTCAAAAATGATATCTTTAAGGGAGATGTGAGGGGAAGGAATCTGAACCTATAGAGGAAGTATAGCTTTAATACCATAAATAAGAGAAAAAGGATTATCCCTTATGGGGATTCAAATACTAGCTAGATAAGCCTATAAGTCAAATGGAACATGAAGATACCATTTTTTTTCTTAATTAATGACTTTAGTTAGGATTTTGACCAGAGTTTTATTAGATGCCTTAACTTGTCCATTAGTTTGAGGATAGTAAGGTGTAGAGAAGCAATATTTAATGCTAAAATAATCACATATCTCTTGAACCTTTGTATTCTTAAAAAAAATTCCATTATTTGTGATGATCTTATGAGGGATGCCAAAGTGACAAATAATATATTCACTAATAAATTCAATAATTTTATCTACTTTGGTTGAAATAAGGGAGATAACCTCCACCCACTTATTAAAATACTCAATGGTAGTAATGATAAATTCATGATGTTGGGAAGATTTAGGATTGATTTGACTTATAATATCAAGCCCCCATTGGGAGAAAGGCTAAAATCCATATGCTACCTACAATGCTTGATTAGGGACATGGGATGGTTTATCATGCTACTAACATTTTATGCATTTTTTAACATATTTATAACAATCTGAATTTAGAGTGAGCTAATAATAACCTAATTATAAGATCTTCTTAGCGATGGTATAGTCACTAAAATGTCAACCACATGACCCATCATGAGCTTCTTTGATAGTAAGGGTAGCCTTATAACCTTGAAAATAATGAAGAAGGATACCATGGAAACCACACTTATAAATATCACCCCCTAATTTAAAAAAATTCATGACACATAATTGGGAAGCTCACTTGTCATTTCTAGATAGATCTAAAGGAGTATTCCCCCTTAATAGGCAAGTAAATATCTATGCATACCATAGATCTGATGGATTTTCCTCCACAATATGGATGTATAGAAGGTTATTTTTTGTAAAATAAGGTTGATTAATCCTATGTATGAGGCCAAACAACTTATTCTCCTGATATGATGATGGGATAAAGGAGGCCAAAGAAGCCATAGTATCATCAAACTTGTTAGTTGATTGAGGAGTGGTTTGGATAGTATAATGCTTGAAAGAAGCTACCAAATGATCATAAAAGGTCTTATGATTCTAAAGGTAATCATTATAGATTCCATTAATTTTTTTGACCATAAGATTGGAATCACCATATTTAGTGTCTTAATACCCAAGGTTAAACTAGTTTGGAGACTTATGATTAAATACTCATATTCTACCTTATTATTAGTGTAGTCAAAATCAAGCTTGTAGGATAGAGGTATAGGTATCCCCTAGGAGGGATTAGGATAATTATAGTTCCCCAACCATGTTAGCATTTGGATCCATCAAATACTAAAGTCAGTTGATATTTTAGATCTATTTGGGATGTGGAGGATATAGATTCATATAGGAATTCCTAATTAACTGGTTCATTATTAGAAAGATGCACCTTATCAAGATTATTAATAATGATTTTACCTTTAAATTATTTTTTATGGATAAAATATAGATAAAATTCTACTAAAAGTATGAGCCATTTGGCCATTCATTTATTTTGTTAATTTTTGGGATGCATAAACTTTAAGGGATTGGTGTTTGTGATCACATAGGTTATGTGTTTGAACAAATAATGGTATAGATTAGAAGAAATAAATACTAGAGCTAGGCAAAAATTATCTATATGATAATAATTCATCTCATATTCAATAATTGTGTGACTAATATAGTAAACTACTTAATCTTTATATTGGACATCACAATGGGAAAGCATGGCTCCAAGGGCATGATCGATATCAAAAATATATAAGAAGGGTTTCCCCTCTTTTGAAGTAGTGATAACTAGTGGTGTAAGAATGTAACTCTTAAGAGATTTAAAATCATCCTAATAACTATAGTCCTATTTTAAATTGATATCTTTCCTTAGGAGGTGATGGAATGGTTGACATCGATCAAATAGTTGGGAGATAAAATGACAGATAGACTATAATTTATGTTGTAAACTATGCAACCACTTAAGATGGGATGGGGGTGATATTTCTAAAATGGATTTGATTTTAATAGGATAAAATTATATCACATAGATAGAGATAATAAAGCTTAAAATTACCCATCAATACTCTAAAATTGTATTTCTTAGAATTTAGATAGACATAAAATTAGATTAAGCAAATGAAAATAACTTTTAGGACCCAAAGGAGGTATTTTCATAATTTTTATTTACCAAGGAGATCGTACACATAATCCTCAACCATTTTATGGATAATATCATGGAATATGTAAGTCATAGCTCTTTGATATTTGGCTTCTTCATTCTTTAGGCCTAAATGCATAACTCGATAGTAGAAAGTCCCATAGAGATTGATAAATGAAGTCTTATGTTGATCTTATAGTGTGATGAGGATATGATGATATATAGAGAAACCATCCATAAGTGAAAACATTTCATGCCCTGTAGTTAAATCCACTAGCTAGTCAATATTAGGGAAAGGGAAATCATCCTTTGGACATGCGAGATTAAGGTCTCAAAAGTCAGTATAAATGCATAGTCCCCTTGTAGGATTGGTGATAGGAACAATATTAGATACCCATTGAGGGTAATCAATAGGTAGGATAAATTTAATGGATAAGAGGCACTATATTTATTCTTTAACCAAGAGTGCAACATGAGGATGCATTTTTTAGAGCCTTTACTTTATAGGTTTGGCATAAGGGAATGTGAAAATATTATGGATGATGATATCAAGATAAATACTAAAAATATCTCTATAGGAAAAAGTTAATGCTTCATTGTGATCTATTATAAATTAAATGAAATCCTAGAACTCCTAGGGATGTAAATATTTTATGACCTTAACTATCTATGGAGTCTCATGAGATCCTATGTTAATGTCAATGGTGGCCTCATTTAATAGAATAGAGGTTTTAGATGAAAGGGATTTTTGTAGATGGGAGTTCTCAGTGCCCAAATGGGTTAAGATTTAATCATCATCCTGGCACTTTAAAATAGGGATAGTGGGATCCTACCTTATCATGTATGGGTAGGGTAGAAGAGTGGTTTTGACCTCTCCATCATGGTGATAGATGAGAGGTTATATAGTAATGACATTGAATAAAAATAGTTTGGGGGAATGGATATGACATCATCTATCGAATAAGGGGTGATGGATGGTGAGGATAGCATATCCCCTTGAAGGATGGGAGGGAGAGTAACCTATAGGATAGCTTTGGGTTTTTTTTCTAAAACTAAGGCCATGATTTTCATGGGGTTTCCTAAAATCTCCCAATGCAACCTCATGGGGGCCTTGTTCATAGAATCCAATACCTAAACCCTTCTTAGCACACCATTTTAGGTATGTCTTTACAAAGTGGGGTTTATCAAGGAAGAAAAAGTTTGAGGTAAAATGTTTAGCATGGGTCTGGTTATAAATTCCTAAAGAAGGTCAATATATTCCCCCATAGATCAAATGGGTGCGGAGGAAAGGTGGACCAAAGGGAATAATTTCTCCTAAATTTAGATAATAAGCCTTTTGTTTGTCTAGACATCCATATTATTATATATTAAGGAGAGTATTAAGTGTTAATAACTGATATTCTATAATAGATAACTATTGAAATGTACAATCAATAGACTCCTTACCAATTTTTGATGAAGTGATTGTCATGCTAGAGGATGCTTCATTATATGATGATGGGGTATTAATTTGTAACAAAATTAATACATTATTTGGTTAGAAGGTGAGGTTGAAAGTTTTAAATTGATGGAGATCAGCTAGGACATTGTGGATTTTACTTTCATGTTTAAGTTTAATACATTGATTTAAGGTAGAGGGGATGCAACATATAACACATATCCAATGATGTCCTAATAGAATGTTGTATTGAAACTCACCTTCTATTATGTAAAATAATTAAGTTAGTACATGCAAACCTACTTGAATGTGGAGGACTATTGTTCCTAATGTAAGAAAAATAGTGTCATTAAAAGCTCATAAAATGGTGGGGGATTTGGATACAACTATTTTAGGTAGCTATAGTTATTTGAATGCATTTGAGGAGATGATATTTATAATGGTACCATTATCAATCATGACTCATTTGATTTGAGTTTGATCAATCTGGGTAGTGATAAATATTGTAGGATCTTGGTCATTAGTTTATAAGGTTTGTATTTATAAATCATGAAATGTTGTGGATAAGGGTTTTTGAAGAAAATAAATGAAATATAATAGGGGCTAAGGTTCATTAGCTTGTATCTCAATGGTTCATAAGGCTTCTGTCATACCTCACAGTGCTATGGAGAAATTTGGACGAGTTCATATAGGGACATCTTGACTAGAAGCTAATTAATCTACTTTAGAATAGATATTTGTATTATTTCTAAATTATTATTGTTTTGTGCTTTTCCTAAAATAGAAATTTTAAGTTTTAAAGAAGGCATTAATGGACTCTTTGTGTTAGGAATTGGTGCTTTAGTAATAGTCAATTTAGCTTTTTCATGATTATGGGTCTTATGACCCTAGGCTTGGGATTTCATAACTATGTGAACTACATCTATCTAAAACAAAAGTGGATTCACTATGTTTTAATAATAATCCACATCTAGAGGATTTAAGAGGGGTTGATGTTGAGATTTATAACATGGTGTATCTTCTATTATAGCTTGTTATGATACTATGGGTAGTATGTTACATCCTAAGGTGGATATAACCCTATTATTTTAAATGTGGGGATAGTTATGATCTATTTTTCCATTAAGAGATCATCTTATTCTAATAAGTTTTGGATGATGACCTTTAACACATTATAAATTTCTATGTCATGACCTCCTATTTGATGATATGTACACTTCCTATTTTATCTATATTATGATGGTTTCTAAATATGAGGATTAATGGAATTTATGGGTGGTAGAGTGATAAGGGAGGTCTGGATATGTTAAATAAGGATCTTAAAATAGGACCCTTTTAATAGATCTTGACTAATCTTTTCAATCCTCCAAGGTACTAATATGATTTCAAACTTGACCTTTTGAACTAGTTTGAATGTTACCTACTATAGTTAATTTGTGCTTAGAATAGAATTAGTAGATGTCATTATTTTAAGGGTCTAATATGGAATATTATAGATCAAGGGGACTTATAACTAGATAATCTTAATGATCCCCCTAATTAGTCTATGGACATATTTAGGTAGAAATTCCCTAATCATGCTTCCACATCAAATTCCATGCAGGCTAATTCAGGATCCACCTTAAAAAATGAAACTCAATTAATTAATACAATGCATGACAAGCTTCAACAAAAAGAAGTTGATATTACTCCTATCCCCAATCTCCTTATAAGAGATGCTTTTTAACCATCTAAAATAAGTGAAGATATCTTGAAAACTTCATGTTTTTTGAATCTCATTGTTTGGGATCTACTGGAGGAAATAATATATTAAATCATTTAGGATGATCAACTAGGAACAAAATAAGAAAAGACTATCAAAGACACGATGAAAGTTACAAAATTCATTTCCCCTAAACTAGCTAAATTTAGGGAGAGAATCATTGAGAGGTCTTACCAGAGGAAGCTCAATGAGAGATGAGTTTAAGAGTTTATCTAGAATAGATGTGTATGACTCTACTAAAGGTTTATATTATTGTAGACTAAAATGTGTTAATGGATTTTGAGATTGTGCCTGAGAGGTGGAGGGCTTAGATTGGTTTTTAGTTTATGGTGGTGTTAATTTTACAACTACAACATTATCAACTCCTTTGGTTTTATTATTATTGTTAGTACCTTTAAAGGGATCAAGTTTAAAGTTTTTACTTCATGATATAACTTTACCTTCTTCTAGGGCTCTAATTTCTAGTTTGTAGGCCATAAAAAAGGCCTCATCAAAGGTTTTGAAGGATTTCACACATAACATTGATGAGATATTTTTAATACATGATCTCATAAATAATTTGATTAGTTTGGTTTGTGAAAGGGAAAAGGTGAGTTGGTTTATGAGACTCTTCCACCTAGCCATAGAGTCAGAAATAAATTCATCATCAAAATATTGGATGGCATAGAGGCCAGTGATAGTGACATTTCTTGAAATATTGATATAAAAGTGCTCTAATAATATTTGGGCTAGCTACCCAAATGAGAATAGGGAATGTTAATGAATTAAGCTATACCAATCTAGGGTAGGTCTAGCTAATGACATAGGAAAAGTCTTAAAAATAATGGTGTCATCGTGTCCTATGAGGTAGTAAGAGTGTTTGAATGCTTGAAGGTGATATTGAGTATCCTCCTTGTTTTGAAATTTTGTAAACTTTAGAAGCTCCCATTGTGGAGGATAAGGCCTAATAGGAATGTTGGGTTAATAGACTTGTTATATATTTGCTCATAAGTGAGCATGTTTTTTTACATGAAGGCAAATACTTAAAAATTGGTCATCTTGTTTATAAGGATGCTCATAAGGTTTGGTTGGATGTATGTTGTGGGAATTTATATGTAGGAAGTTGAGTGGAAAAAGGTTGGGATAAAGGATAACCAACTAATGTGATTATGATTGGTTAAGAGGCTACCACATATTATGGGGCCTGTAAGGGGATATAAGTAGACATAATATATTTTATAGGTGATATGTATTAGGTATTTAAGGGGAAATATTATTTAGGTGGTTGAATCACAAGGGCTTTTTGTAAAGGTTGAGTTTGGGTATTTAAAGCTACATTAGTTTAGATCAGTGGAAGGGTTGTTGGGATCGAGATGACTAGGTTCTGAAGCACCATGGTAATAGGCAAGGTAGATGTAGGCTAAGACATGGTGACATTATAAATTTGGGTAGTATTTAGGGATGGAACATTAGATGTCACTGGAGGTGGATTTCTTAAGGGTTGTGTATTTGTTGTGTCATAACTAGTCAAAAGAGGATTGCTATGGAAATACACCATAGTAGTGGTAAAACATTCACCTTCATCAAAAGGCATGCCATATGGGTTCTTAGAAAACTATGTATGGGGAGAAAGAAGGATGTGTATAGCTCAGGAACTAAGGTAATAGTTAAATGTAATAGGGTTGCTATCTAATATAGTGGCAAATTCAGGATCACCTTGGGTATAATACTAAGGAATACCTTCCCTCATAGATTCATGGGAAGTAGGAGGACTAGGAGAATTATCCATGGATGAGGATGAATATGGGGGTTTAGTTTTATTTTATGATTACTATCATGTAAAAACAATGTAGTGATAAATAAAAAATAAATAAATAAAAACAAAAATCACATAATTTTTTTTTTGATTATCTTGTATTTAGTGAAAAGAAAAAGACATGCACGCTAAAGACGTACCTAAAAAGTTTTTGATTTTTAATTTTAAAGTGTGACAAAATAAAATAAAATGTTACTAAAGGTCTTAAGAAGTAGTAATCTAAAGATGGTTTTAGGATTTTTTAGGCTCAAAATATTTATGTAATGGAATCAATATTTAGCCTAGTATTGGGGCCTACCCCTTCACTTTACACACTATAACGTAAGGGTGTTAGGTGTTTAGCCAATATATATCAAAAAACTAGAGTTTATACTTAGTGTACAGATTTGGTTATCCCTTTGGTGTTGAAATCCAAGTGAGATAGTCAGGAAGAAGGTTATTACTAGGTGATGAAACCCTAGTTGGTTCCCTTATGTCAATGTTTAATGATTTTGTTTATGCAATTGGTTTTGTTTATGTGTGAAATAAGTGATAACTATGATAAACTAATTGCCTATATTATTATATATGAATCACCTAAACAAGCAAAATGGATGTAATTATTTTTAATCTTTTAAAAAGGAAATAAGAAATAATTTTGGATTTTCATTGAATGAATATAGCAAACAAAATAAAGTGAGAGAAAGATAGATAAATTTAGAATGAATTTTAATAATAAAACTAAGATCTTGGGGGTCCCATCGAGTGTACTAGAATGTTATAGTAGTTTTTCATTTTTTTAAAAATTTAAATAACTTACTAAAAAATCAAATGAAAATTAAGGTTTATGATGAATACATAGAGATTATGAGATGTTGCACACTGCATTGAATCCAATGACTATGAGAGTTTATTTTTGTCCAAGAAGAATAAACTTTACACACATCAAAAATTTGGACAAAAATAGATTAATAGATAATTGGGTGAGTTGCCTGGTCAAAAACTAGTCCTAAGAAGTTTTGAGGTTCCTCAAATGGATTTTATCTTAGTTGTTTACACAATAAAGTGGATTAAAAAATATGAAATTACAATAGATAAAGATATGATAACAATGATAACTAATATTTAATCCTCTTTTAAGATATTAATATAAGCATAATATTCATCCCAATAGGTCATGGCAACATTTACATCATCTTGTATGACATCTACTTCATCGATAGTGGTTTTGAGAGGGAGAATAAATAATAGTGTATAGAGCTATCTTGAAATCTATGTCACTTTTATTAGCAAATAGGGGTAGAGATACTATAAGGAGATCAATGATCTTGATTACGTCATATTCAAAGTGATAAAAATTGAGTAAGGATTATAGACAAGGATCTAAGATTAAAGTCTAAAGATCTAGAAATTAAGCATAGTGGATTGATGTGAATCTTGATAGGATCGGTTCTAACTATGAGGATTGGTGTCAATTCAAGATGAATCAACATTAATTTTCTTTGTATCTAAGATTAATTAAAAACTAAAAACATATTAGATAATAGAGATAAATAAAATGATTTAGAGGGGTGTAGATACTATTATAGAGACTAAATAAGCATATAATAGAATAAATATTGATTAAAAAAATAATAATAATTACTTACCTTGGATCCATTTAAAATAAAAATGAAATTCTCCTCATGGATGTAGGAAGTCCTTTTAGTTCAAGATAAATGGATATAGATTAAATGCACTAAAATTTTGATAGAGTGTTGTTAAGGACATCTTTAATTCCCTAAGAAATTTAGAAGTAATTTGAGATTCAAATTTTCTAGGTTTAAAAGCCAAAGGTTGGTTGGGTACTTATGGATTGATGTTGATTCAATGAATCACCACCGATTGTAGGTGGATCAGTGTTCATTCACTTAAATTGGTAGGTTTATTGTAACTATGGGGTAAAATTGGATTTGATGTACATATATTTATTGGTAATAAAATTATATAGGCGTAAAGTGGTTAGGCAGTATATTACCTAGGTTATTAATGGATTTAGGAGGTTAGAGAGGGTAGAAAGGTAATAATAAATGAAATTTATTGAGTTATCAATATTAAATATATAAACCTTATTATAAGTATTATTTATGAGATTAAATAAAAATAAGGACCTATGACACCTAATTAATCATACATAAGGTACAAAATTATAGTGTCTATACTAGAAAAGGTAAAGAATTTTAAGGAAGAGACAAGTTATAATTTTTCCAAGTGTACAAGATTGAGGTGATATATAATCATAAAATATCATCTAAAATATCTTTAATTTATGACACACTTCATTCTAAGTGGTCATGATGCCATGACAAGACAACTATGTCTGAACCAATTGGTTTTCTTATGTTTTTAGATTATCCACTTTTTCTTTCAAGGATAATATCTCTATCTTTATGTAAAGACTAAATCTTAGTTTCTTATAATTATTTAAGTATGAGATAGTGTCTTCCTTACCTTATATATTCATTTTGAGGAAGGCAATTTCATCCTCTTATTATCTTATAGTATCTTTAACTCTAGACATGATCATAGCTTATTGTACTTGTTCCTCTTCATCATGGCTAGAGGAGTAAGCTTATTTTATCTCTATGATTGGAAATTTTTATTTCTCCTTTACTTGATATGAATAATATGGATAGATTTCCTTTATATCTTCTTCAAATGATTCTATCATGTTTTCCAATTCATTAATATTGAATGAGGATTCATCTCTTATTTTTTCTTATGCATATCTTTTTCAATCCCTGGAGTCTCAATATGATGTATTTAATTTAGGATACCAAATTTCTTTATAAAATCACTCTCTTGATCATCTTCCTTCTTCAATATAAGTATTATTCTTATTATATTTAGGGGAGGTATTATCCTAGACTCCTCTCTTGTTTTTTTTCTTCTTGAACTTATCCTAAGGTTCATAGTTTATGATACCACTAGATTTGGTCTATCTTCATCAGATATCTCTAAGATAGGATCTTGGATAGTGGTTTTTTTTAGGTTTCTTTTAAGATAGGTTTATGTGTACCTATTTTTTACTTCTTTTCCTTTCGTACCTTTGGAGTTGGATCTTGACTAGAAATTCCTTATTTTAAACTAGATCTTGGTGTAAGAGAGGAATAGAGAGGTCTTATTTTTATTTCATAGTTCCTACTTGTGTTATTTCATTATAACACTTCCCAAATAGATTTTACATTGTGTTTTCATGAAATTATGTTGGAAAATTAATTGAATAAGTGTAAGAAGTTGGATGTAATAAATACCATGCACGTATTTTTGGTGATGACTTAAATGGATCCATATATAAATTCAATAAAATTCATCCTAAATTATAGATTATGAAGTATTTGTTTGAGGTGAGTAAGTATTATCATTGCATCACATTGAAGAGAACAATATTTCCATCATAAGTAACATATTTTATCACCCAGAATGTAGTTATTCTTGAGGGATTTAGTAGAGTCTCTCTCTTGATTCCCTTATAAACACCTTTAGGGATGACAATTATTTCAAGTATAGTTTCCCCTTATTTATAAAATATTTGGATCAATTTTTATAGGTGGACATTCTTGAAATCCTAATTAATTTAGTTGGAATCCTTTAAATTCACTAATATCCTATTTGCTTACTAGAATTTTGATGTTTTTCACCTTGATGTGATCACTCTAGGTTGATGATAAATTCTTTAGTAAGTTTTTCATAACATCCTTGGAATTTATTCAAGAACTCTAGCCATATTACTTTTTCAAATAGGGTGGTTACTACTTCATACTCAAGCAACAAATATATATATTTTGTCTCATATTTATTATTTTGACCCATCTTTTGTGGCTCATTATTTATTGAATTTTGTAGATATTTCCAAAGGGAATTGGTTCCTAGATATAATAAAATTTCTTTTATTATAAAAAAAGTTTTTTAAAGAAGTGTGGGACACTTAAGGAAACTTGACATTAAATTTCCCTTGGCTTCAAGCATATCCTAAAGCTCTAAAAAATAATTAAATATGACCATTTTGGGAGGAAAATGAAATCATTACTTCATGTGGGGATATTGAAAAGCACATCAAATCCTTTTATGTCCTTTTTCATTATGTGATGTTATTCCACCATCTTCCCCTAGTGATTTTTTTCAAGTGCATTGGGATAACATCCTCATCACTCTTCCCAAAAACATTTTTTCCCACATGATTCCTTGATTATTGTCATCATGGAAAATTTGTCAGTTTTCTCAATTAGGAGACATCATAATTAGTATATTTCCTTGGAAAATACATTTTTACTTTTTTAAATGACCTTTTAATAAACCATTTTTTATGGCTTATTTTCATTTTGGAAAAATATCTTTTCAAAAATAGATGGATGTGACATTTTTATATCTTAATTTTAATCATATACATATAAAAATAAAGTACAAAATAACTTAACTCAACTATGATGTTCTCTCTATTAGGTTAGGATTCCACCTATCCTATGAAAAAGACCACATCAATGATTTAAAAAGAGCATATACAACATACATAAGGATGCATTTTATTCCTTTGTTCCTTAAAAAGTTGTCATTTTTTGTTTTCAACTTTTCATCTCCTTTTTATATATATATGATTTTTTCCTATTTTTTGATATTTTTTTACTTTTCTAATTTTTTAGGAGAAGGACTGCCATTTTTTGGTTTTCAATCATCTTGTTTTATTAATCTTTAAAATATCATCATATGATTATAATAGAATAAAAAGGTTCTCCTATGTAGCCAAATTCATATTGAGACTAAATTTACTTGATGAATTACTCATTGTTTAGAGGTTTATGATAAATTCTTAGCTTATGTCCATTGACTAAGAATGTTATTTTATTCCCATGAATGGGTAGAAGCTGAAGTAATCCACTATTAAATATATTTTCCACTTGATAGGGTCCCAACCATCTAGTATGAATCTTTCCTTTAAAATGTTTGTACTTTGAACCAAATATAAAATACCAATCTCATCCTTTGAATTTCCTTTCTTTGATGTGAGTATCACACCATTTTTTCCTTTGATGTTGCAAAAGATTATTTATTTGTAATGATACCAATATCATCTCATCAAGTTATTTGAGATGAAGAATACCATCTCTTTATACTTCATCAAAATCTATGCCCACTTATATTTCTATCCTCAAGGTTTGTAATTCAAACTCAATTGGGAGAATTCTTTCCAAACACACACTCATATGATGAAAAACATGTGGTGGTTTTATATGTAATATTATGATCCCATACTAATTTAGGGAAATTTCTTAACCAATCCTTAATATTGATGCTAACTATCTTGGTCAAGATGTTCTATAGATCCTTATTAGTGACCTTAAATTAAACATTAGGTTATGGGTGGTATGGATAATACAATAGTGTTATGTGAAGGATTTAATCATATTGGATATTAATTAAGGCCCTTGATTAGATACTATGGCCTTTGGTGCTCTAAACTATTACATGATCATGTAGTATAAAAATTCAGTAAGTAGTTTTTCTCTTGCAAAGGGTAGAGCTTAGACTTTTATCCTCTTAATGACATATTCTATGCATACAAGAAGGTATTCTTTTCCCTAGTATGGTGGATAAATAAAACAAACAAAATACAATCACCATTTCTCAAAAGTTCCTAAAACCACTTGATGATAGAAAAGAATTTCATTATATAAGTTAGGTTTACCTATCCTTTGGTAAGGATCACATTGACATACATATTTTTTCACATTTATATGAAGTTAAGGTGAGTAGTGTTGTTCACTAAAATAGTTATACCAGTTTTAGATTGCCATGAACAAGTGACAAAGATTGAATTTAAAATAAACAAGGTTTTCAATAGAAATAAGGTTTCTAATATAAATAATTATTTGAAATCCCATGCATCCATACCAAGAACATGTGTGAAATCATTGTCTTATCCTGACCAAAACCCATGCACATACCAAGAAAATATGGCTTGCTTAATATAAATAACTCTTTGAAATCCCATGCATCCATACTAGGAACATATGCATGTGTGAAAGAATTATCTTATCCTAACCAAAACCCATATTTATTCTAAGCCAGACACATTTTCCTCATTTTCAAACTTGAATGTGGTGATTCTTATTCTTCCCCTACCCTTCTGATAGTGAAGCTCTACCAAAATTATCCCATAAATCTCATGATTACTACTTCCCCTACATCACTATTTTTCACTCATTTTATATAATGTATTTTTAAATGCTCATTTCCTTTTAATATCACAATATGTCCACTAACTTGCACTCTTTCCATCCCATTTAATGTTTATTATCCCTTGAACCACTTGATATTTTGGCCCTCGCTTGTTAAAGACATGGGGTATGAGCCACTACTAGTATTAGACTATGATATTCTAGTCATTTATGATTCTTAGATTGGTTACATGAATTTATAGGATATCCATAAAATATTAAATTCTAAAATCCCAACATTACTCATTGACTACCTTACAGATAGTTCTTTACCTCAAAAAACCACCTTTCCAAATCCAATACAATTTTTGAATCTAGTATTTTCTTGGGCCAATTTTTGAATCATAGATAATAGAAATTAGGAAAAAGTCTAGACAACTATGGAATAACTAGATGAATTTTCAATTAGCATGGCATTGAGGGTTCCCCTTCATCATGAATTAGTCAACATCATCACCAAACAAGGATATGCATATTAGGATAAGTTTCCCATCAAATGCTTAACCATTATTAACAATTATTGGTTAAAATAGAAGAGATAGAGACCCTCAAAGGGCCCCAAGACCTTATTCAGAAAAGAATTTATAGAAAATCTCTTAGATATGGTTACCTTATTAAACAGAGTAGTGGGTAATGAAGATCCCAAGCCTTTATACCATTGGATTTTCCTCTAAATGAAAATCATGTATTGAGGAAATAAATTCATAAAATGTGGTGAGATAATCAGTGAATCTTTACACAATCAATTGATAAATGTACAAACCTCAAATCAATTATTCATGACATCATATCTAGTGTATTCATTAGTTTCTCAAATGGTTTACCCCAAATTCTCTCAATGAGGAACCATCACACAAACAACATAGGTATTTAAGTGATTATCTCAACTCACACTATATCAAATAAATAATCATGACACTTGATTCAATGACACTTTCACAATGAGAGTGGTACAATTGATAGAATAAGATTAAGGCGTGATCATTTCAAAAAAAGTAAACAAATGTCTTAACCATTATAGTAGATACTACATCCAATTACATAAGTTTACATATGTCAGGTTAGAGGGTATGAAGGGCATCCCTTGAAACTTCCAATGTTGTAAAGAGATAATATTATTTTTATTGAGATCTATAGACAACTATCATTTATTCATAAATGTTGTAGAGAAAAATACATGCTTGATATTTATTTTTCCATTACACTATGTTATTTCATTTTCAAATCCATTGTAAATGCACATGATATAGAATTATCTATCTCTAAGGTCAATCTCTAAACATATTATAGTATAAAATTAGTGGATACCAAAGGACATTTAAATCAAAATCTAGGAATATGATCTACATATAAAAATAAACCTCACCTTGAATACCAATAGGTTTATTGCACAAATTAATTTGAGGTAGTCGAAAGAGATTGGAGTTAGATGACCCTATATCAAATAAAAAAATTCCTAAATTAATGATATATGATAAGTCATATCTCCTCAATCTAGACTACATCAACATAATTGTGAATACACCCTTGCTAACTGTCAATTGGTCGATCAGAAAACAAATTGACTTACAATGGAGAACATAAAGAGTATGGGATCATATGAAAAAATTGTTAGATAAAAAATTATCTAGAGTAACCATGGGTGGTTCAAAGATAGGGAGAGCTTTAGATCCTCCCATTCAAGATCCCCCATCAACTTCCAGGAGAAGCAAATCTAAAGTGGTAATTGAGTCCTTAGGTTCCTCTAGTTTGACTGATGGTGGAGATGAATATCACAATCCCAATAAATAATTGGTAAAGAAACATGAATAAAATATTTTTATATGGAAAAAAAATAAATCCAATAAATTAATGAAACACATTCTTCAACTAAAATTGAGGGTGAACCTAGATTGCTCATCCAAAACACCACATAAAAATACATAGCCTCATCTTTAGAGATGGAACAACAAAAAATGGTTGAAAAAGATAACCAACATTATCCATTTAGACATATAATTTACTCATCCTCCTCCAAATCATCCCATCCCTTCTCTGTTATCTACACAAGTGATTACCATTAAATATATTTTAGTTAGATGCAACCTATGTTATAAAAAATAAAAGGGTTAGTTGAAGTTGAATTACCTAATTTTTATGTGGTAGTTGATCTGTTGAAAAATCCTACACTAAATAAAGAAAATACTACCTCTAGATTGGTATTAGATTATTCAGGAGCATATTTTATAGATTTTGATGAGCCAAATATTGAAAAAGACATAGGAAAAATGACATTAGGTGATTATAATCTAAAAATAGTATCACTTGGAGATGAAACAAGGGAAGGTGATAGTCATAATGTCTAGGAGACCACTAAAATTATCATTAAGAGGTTTAAACAAGATGATTTAACTTAGGAATACCACAAAAGATAGATCAATTAGCTAACAAGTTATGTTAATTGCTTGCTTAATCTAGTAAAAACCCATGTAGTAACACAAATTGATGCTCTGACATAATTTCCATGAATAAGAAAAGAAGTATTTGCCACAATCAACAAATACAATAATTATGGCAAGACTCTTGAAGAATGGGTAGATGAATTACTCGTAATTGGAATGAAATATATTAAATACTCATGAAAATATAATATTTCATCAATTAATAATTATAATATATCCATGTATGGATCAAAACCCATACTACCACTTTAAAGGTATGGGAAGAAGTGAGAAAGATAAAATCAATTATTATTATGTAGGATAAAGTAATGATATATGGTGAATTATTTGAGAAATAATATGATGACACATTTTTTAAGTGGTAAGAATGTATATTACATAAATTATAAATCTTGAACAAGACCATAGAAAATTGAAGGAGAATAGAGATATGGGTGAAAAAAAACTCAAACTAATTTTTATCAATCTAAATGGGATCAATTTAAGGCATACACCATGGATGAACTAAAATATCCATTCCAAATGGTATCCAAAGAATATATCATAAATAAAATCAATTTCAATAAAGCCTTGATGATAATTCTCATCAAAATCCATATTTCATTAGAAGAGTTGAACACCCAGCTAGAAGAATTGTTTAAATCTCAATGTGCCTTGACATTAATTTCCCAAAGATGGTTAGCATGTTTCCATCATGTGGTAATTTAAAAAATTAATGAATATCTTAAAGCTATTAATACATTTTGAAAATTTAAGGAGGCACATGATAAATATCAGGTCAAGGAAGATTTAGTTCTAGTCAACCCACACGCATGTGTTGTTGACTCACAGAACACTTCTTAGTGAAATTTGTAATATCTCTCTTATAGTTTTTTCTAACTTATCTTTTTGTAAATCCATATTTTGTGTTCATAAAATTAAAAACTAGGAAATGTATAGTAGGACAAAAAATAGAATACAAAATACCATTTTAGAACGTGAAGGGTCAGTCCATTCCCTTTGTTATAAATACAATAAATGGAAATTGAAAAAGGTATTTTCTATGTCCACTATTTGTGAAACTTGAAGAGGAATAAGAAGGAAAATTTTTGTTCAATATTTATCTAAGAATGAGGATTTACTTGAACTTTGTATCTGGTAATTTCATTAATGGGCATGCATTTTTCTTTTGTTAATGTATTAATCATTATTCTAGGCATGAATGGTGTTTGATATCTTAAATTAAATGTTAATTTTTAATTTATTTTGTTTCACAAGTAGGTGACATATGTGTTTAATCACCTTATCATAACTCTCCATCTTACCTTTTATTTTTCTCTTATTTTTAGTTGAATGTGGTTCCTACCAATCCCCTTTCATTAAACATATACATGTTGAACATAGATGTGTTATTTTTTATTGATTTCAATAAAGGAAACCTCCACTTATAATATCGGATAGAATTTTGTCTCTTTAATAGTAATTAAATGTTGATTTTATTCCACATATCAAATATTTCACCAACAATTCTGGGTACCAACTATGGGGCCCATTCTATAATTTCTATGTAACCCATAATTTTTTATCTATACTCATTTGCATAACTATTTCTAGAAATTTATACCTAGTCATTCAACAAAACATTGAGTAGACACAAGATACATAGATATTTATTCTAATTTACAAGGAATTTGCTTCAAATCATAGGGTAAACAATACCTAAGTTCAAAGAGTGGAAATCATGCTAGATGAGGAAGAGTATCATGTCAATTTTGTTAAAATGGTGGTTGTGCTTGTTGATAAAAGGATAGTAGTTAGAGATCATTAAAATTCTCTATCAACTTAACTGATAAAATATATACAAGGTCCATAAAGAAGAGAGGGATATCTGATGCATTCTTTAGCTTTTAAGAATAATATAGTTTTAGACTTTCTCTAGAATGAATAAAAGAAGTAAAACCTTTAATGAAAACCTTCTCTCTATTATAACTACTTATTTCTAGAAAATTCAACCACCAAAATATCATTGTTTCTATACCTTTGGGTGTCTATATAGGCCCACTAGCTTGATACACTTAACTCCATGAACTCATGAAAGGTTCAAGAAATAAATTATATAAATTCACTAGTGACAAGAGACAACATCTCAATGAACACATAAAACCTTTCTTTTCTACATTAAAAATCCTTGGTGTTCAACATGAGGATGTGTTAGTCATATTATTTTTGGATACCTTAGCTGAAAGATCCACATAGTGGTTTCATCATTTACTAACTACCTCCATCCTAGATTTGAAAATGATGAGGGATAAATTTGAGAAGAGGTTAAAACTTATTGAAGTTAAACATTCCATTTTTTCATAATTATCTTAGATAAAAAAATCTTAACATGAACTTGTGAGGGATTTCATAGCCTACTTCAATAATTTGGTACACAAAATCCATATATCTATGATGCCCATAATGTAGAATCATAAATGTTTATTTAATAATGCCCAAGTACATGCATTGAGTTTAATTTTGTGAAGAAGTCATCTTGTAACATTGACTAATGCACAAAACAAAAAATGAAGAAATAAAACTTCAAAACAAAAAAACACAATTTAGCCAACCCTCTTGTTCATAAATTATCAAATGATATTTTGGATTTGAATAAATAGATTCCTCAATATCAAAATTCTCCTTATAAAAATATACCCAACAAACCTTTTGTTTCATATCAATAAAAATTTTGGCCTAGATTGCCTTCTCTAGCTCCTCAACTTTCTATTGAAGTAACTCCAACTATTATCTATTACTCTTGTATTTTTCATGCCACCAATTATCATGATGAATAAAATTTCATAACATGGCAATAATGATGTAACTTTTCACCATCATAGAACCATCCTATGAAGTTTTTTTGGGCACCTTTGATCCTAACATTTGGGAACCTGATGGCAACTCCAATTTGGGTTATTTTGAATATGAATTTGAAGGAGATGATTATGAATGAAATGTTGATGATATGAATAATCATTAATATGAAATATTCACTTGGTATTATAATGAAAGGATGAAAGATTCATATAAAAATAGAGATGATGATAAACCAAAATCAAAAGAGACTCCTAAAGCTATGAAAGGTCCCAAGTTTGTTCTCAACAGAGGTACTCTGTTACCAATTTTTTTAGAGACAATTAACTAAAAAAGTCCAATAGTTAAAACCCTCCTCATTTAATTATAAATTAAGAACATAAAAATTCTTATTTTGATATAATTGATCATATTAATAAAACTAAGGTTTGGATTTCTCAAATTGAATACCATAGAAATAATTGAATGAGCTAGTGAAGTTTATCAAAGGAGGATATAACACTCCTTTTAATGAAACAAACATTAATATGGTTGATTTTGATTTGTAGAACAATGTATCCATCACTACTCTAGTAGCAAAGATACCTGAATCTTTCTATGTATCTCTTTTCATGGGTGGTTATAAATAGAACAATTGTATAATTGATTTATGGGCTTAGACAATGTCATGCCAACAAAGGTGGCACATGATTTGGAGCTAATTTATACCAAGAATTTCAAAAACTATTTCAACATGGAAGCTAGGTAGGTTCCATTAATTAGATAGATAAAATATGCACAAGTTGTTGTAGTCTCCTTTCCATAAAAAATGATGAAAATGACTATATTGGTAGTAGAGATTCCTCCTAGGTATGGAAAGCTATTGAGTAGATAAATTTGTAAATATATTGGGGGCAAAATCAAATTTAATTGCACTTAAGTTGTAATTCTAATAAAAGTAATTAATAAAAAATATTCCTAGAACCAAAATCTAAATTCCTAGTATATAAATCTAATGATCCTAGAGAAGATATCTTGTACAAAGAAATTGGACCCAAAACTTATATGATGTTTTTCAAAAAAGATATAGTACTCCCTAAATTAATAGAAGGTGATTATAATGATATCTAGACTATATAATTTGATGGAAGTTGTTTGACCATTTATTTAAGTATTAGAGTGATATTATTATCCCCATACAAATAACCTTTTCATTTCTCATGCAAACTTTAGTTCAAATGTACAAATAATACTACTGAATATGAGGATTTATTACTAAGATTAAAATTAGTAGAATAAATGTGTATTTAGAACCTCTGATCATAAGGTGATGTTAAATTGATCATTAAGAAAGTGTGAGGTTAATATTCATTCATAAATGATATATTCAAGCATTATGAAAACATATATTTGGACTATATTGAGGCATTCTAAGCTTTCTCCATAAATGTTGTTACTAGAGTAGAAAATTCCAAAATAAATGCATTGGCTGTCTCCACTTCCTTGATGGTTCCTCCACTAGAAATTAACCAAGGTTGGTATATTATGGAAATTATACCATCCCAATATGTTATAAAATACCAAACATTAGAAAATATTTGATAATGATGAATAAATTATTGCCTTTTTGGAGTATAAAGACAATTTTATAAATTTATTCTTCAATAAAAGTCCTACTATGTATAGAGAATATTTTATCTTTGAGGATAAAGAGGGACATGATTAATAAACACTTGACATAAAAAAATATCATCCTAAAGGTAACATCATTAATCTAAAAGGAAGTAAACTTCCAAAATGTCTCCTCTCTTTAGAAGAGATGTTTGAGAAACATGATCGGTACATTAAGAAAAATATTCAAGGTAATTATTAAGTATATCATGGATGGAAGAAGGTAAATATTTTCACAAAAGAGGAATAAAGGTATGTAAAAATCATAAAATTTTGTTCTAAAGAGGAGCATAAAATATTCATTACTCTATTTAAACTCTACAAAGATGTATTCACTTGGAGTTATGAAGTTTTGAAATCCTTTAAACCAAAAAGCATCCAACACTATATTTTATTGAAACCTGATATTAATCCTTTAAGGAAAAAGATGAGGTATTATAATACTAAGATTAGTGAAACCATATATAAATAAATAAATAAAATGTTAGACACTAGAATTATCTATCTAATTCAGCATTCAACCTGGGTAGCCATCATCATGCTTATTCAGAAGATGAATGAAGAAGTTAAGATTTGTGTAGATTTACAAAATTTCAATCAAGCCTCACTAAAATACAATTACCCCTTTCCAATCATGGATCAATTTCTTCAAACTATCATAGGAGATGAAATGATGTCTATGTTAGACAACTTCTTTGGATATAATCAAATCAAAGTAGACATAGAGGAAAATTTCAAAACAACCTTCACAACCCATTGGGGAACCTTCACCTACAAAAGAATTACTTTTTGACTCACCAATGTAGGATAAACATTTCAAAGAGCCATGGATTTGGTGCTTAGTGACATGAAAAATAAAATCATTGTAATTTATCTGGACAATCTCACAATTTTCTAAAAAAATAGAAGAACATTTCAAACACCTAAGAAAGGTTTCTGAATGATGTCGCTCCCATGGAATTTCCTTGAATCCTTATAAATCCATTTTCATAGTGAAAAAATACAAGATCATGAGCCATGTATTAATTAAGGAAGGTACTAATATTAACCCAAAAATAGTGAAAGTTATTCAATAATTGTCCTTACCAACCAACAATCCTAATACTCATTCATTCTTTGGTCAAGTCAATTTTATTAGAATATTTGTTCCAATATTTACCGAAATCACTAGGCATATCATGTAAATAATGAGTGAAAAGGATTTATTCATGTGGATAAATGTTGGAAATAAATAATTAAATGAAAGCAAGGAAGTAATTACTAAAGCACTAATTTTGACATGTCTAAATTTCAATAAAGACTTCATTCATATTTATACTCCTCTGATTATACTCTATCAGCTACTGATCCCCTTATCACCTTCATTATTTATGGATTAAAATATCATGAGCTCAAGTATTCTCTAGTATAACAACAGGTGTATGTTATGGTCAAACCCATGAAACATTTTAGGTTTTACATTCTAAACACTCATACAATAATTATGGTTATATATTTAATATTAAAATTAGTTCTCACTCTATAGGAACTTGGGTTAAAAAGAGGTGGTTAGATCAATAAAGTTCAATAATATGATTTAGATATCAAACCTAAGGTGAGAGGACAAGGCCTTTACCATTTGATGGCTAAAAACATTGATTATCATAGAAAATAAAAGGAAGAGTTAGCATAGGTGTTTTTTATTAACTCCTTTGAAGAATGTTGTTCAGATATAACATTTTTATTATCTTATAGATAATTCCCAACACAATTTAATTTTAAGCAAAGATGGACTCTCAAACTAAAAACATCCATGTATGTAATTTGGGATAATACATTATTTTTAAAATATTAGATGGTACCTTTTTAAGGTGCATAAATAAAGAACCATAAAAGAAGATTTTGGAATCTTTTCATGAGAAATTCTATAGAGCACATTTTCATCCTCAATCACTACATTCATAATTATACAAGATAATTATTATTGGTATATGCATGAATGGGTTTCCAAATGTGAGACTTATAAATATTTTTTGATATACCAAGCTCATCTCTCTACCTATTAAATAGGTAATCATTAAATAACCCTTTCAATAATTAGGGTTAGAATTCATTGGCACCCTAAATCCTAACTCTATTACTAGGTACACTCATGTTTTTACTACCATTGACTACTTCACAAAGTGGGTATAAACTATTCTAGTGAGTTATACCACTTCTGAAGTTGTGCATAACTTCATCAAATAAAATATCCTATCCAAATTAAATTTCCCATAAGGATAGTGATAGATAATTCTTTCAAGTTTTCCTTTGAATAACTAATAATTTTATTCATACTATTAACCTTAGGGTAATGGCTAGGCTAAATCCAAAAAAACTAACATACCTACCATTGTTCATAAGATATTCAACTAAAATCAAAAGAATTTGCATAAAAAACTATATGACACACTATGGGCTAGCCAGATCACTCCTAAAAGAGCAATCAAAATGTCTCCATTTCATATAATATATGGGAAAGATGTTGCAATTTCACCTCTTTGGAATTACTACATTTGAAACTAGTTTAAGGTATTGAAGGTAAACATTTAAAATATGTAATAGAGAAAAGAGTAATGTACCTTGACAAGATTGAAGAAAAGTGAACCATAATGGTTTATAGGATTTTGATTCATCACAATAAGGTCAAATAATAATATGATAAAAAATCTAGATAATGTGACTTAAAGATTAGTGATATGGTTTTGCTTTGGTACAAAAGAAGAGATCTAAGAGGAAGTCATGGGAAATTTGACTCTCTATGGATGGGGCCATTCAAAATTTGAGATTTTGTGGAGAAAACACTTATTATCTATCATAAAGATATGGTACCCATCTCCCACAACCATATAATAGGTAATATTTGAAATTATATAGAAAATTATGGTAGATTGCCCCCTACCATTTAATTTTTGTTATGTGCCATGTGTTTTGTTTATGTTATGTGTCGTGTGTTTCCTTTTTGTTGTGTTTTGTGTGTATCCTTTCTTGTGTTTCCTTTTACTCCTAAAAATATCTAAAATGACCTTATATCCCAATAAATGAATTTTGATCAACTAAAAAGCCATGTTCTAAGCATACTTTTGTGTCCCCTCTAAAAACCATACCCCTAGATTGATCCAACTATTATTTGCTAAAATAGTTATGCCATTTTGAGATCATTATGAATAAAAAGTGTCCAATATTAAATTATAAAAATAGAAGGTTTTTTATAAAAAGAAGTTTTTTGATAGAAATAACTCTTTGAAATCCTATGCATCCATGTTGGGCATGACTAGTCATCCTATCTTCTATGGACATTGAAATGTGAATGCATAATACCTTAATGCATGTGTAACCCAGATGGATGTAGTAGACTAACCCATTATCCCCTCTAGATGTAGTAATACAAAGATATAGCTAAAAAAAGTGGTCATGCCTTCACACTCACACATTTTAGGGGGACATGTCGGTTGGGACTGTCATCTTCCATCGATATGCATGTGAATGTGTAGGCATGGTTCATCCCAAAAAAAACCCATATTTATTCTAAGATAGCCAAAATTTTCACATTTTAAAACTTTAAAGTGGTGATTCCTATTCTTTCCCTACCTTTTTGATAGCAAAAATTTTCTAATATTATCCTAGAATTATTATGATTAGTATTTCTCCTACATTTCTATTTTCACCTATTTTCTAGAATCTCTTTTTAAAGGATTATTTACTTTCAATATCACCATATTTCCAATAATTTTCATTATTTCTATCCCATTAAACATCTTACCCCATGACCTATTTGATATTTTAATCATCACTTGTCAAACAATGTTGTCAAGCCTAAACGATATTAAAATGAAGTCCAAATACATGGGATATGAGCCACTACTAATCTTGGATTGTGATGCTCCAAATACATATAATTATTAAATTGGTCATGAGGATATAGATTATTTTCATATAAGATAAAAATTTTAAATAATAACACTACTCATTGAGCACCTTGTAAAGAGTATACCTTAAGATACCACCTTTTCAACTTTAGTATAATGTTCAAATTAGTATTTTCTTATGTTAATTACTATAACTCACATATAAGATAAATCAGGGAAAATTCTAAATAACTCATCATGAAATTAGATGGAGTTTCAATGATCATGACATTGAGGGTTCCCTTTCACAAGGAATTCATTGACATCAACATCAAACATAGAGATGCACATTGGGACAAGGATCCCATCAAATGCTTAACCACTGTTAACAATTCTTGGTAGAAATATAAGAGATAAACCCTCAAAGGTACCAAAGACCTTATTTAGAGAAAATTTTAAGGATGTTCTCTTAGATATGGTTACCTTGTTGGACTGAGTGGTAGGTAAATAAGATACTAGGCCTTTCCACCATTGGATGTTTCTCCCAATATAAATCATTTTCCAAGGAAATTAATTCATAGAATGGGATGAGATAATTAGTGAATATTTTCATAATCAATTAATAAACATATAAAAAACAAATAAATTCTTAATGACATCATATATAGTGTATTCATTAGCTTCCTAGATGGTGTACCCTATACTCTCCCAATGAGGAACCATCACACAAACAACATAGGTGTTTGAATGCTTCCCTAGGATCACATTGTATCAAATCAATAATAATTACACCCAAGTCAATGATGATTTCATAATGAAGGTGGTATAACTAATAAAAGAAGGCATATAGATCTCAATAAAAGTAACAAAATTACATTACCAATATGGTAGATACTAAATCTAATTCCAAAAGTTTATATATATATCAGGGTTGGAGGTTATGAAGGACATACCTACTTGGAGGTTTTAGAGAAAAATACATGCTCGGTGTTTCTTTTCCCATTAAATTAGGTCATTTAATTTTCAAATATATTATAAATTAACATGACATATAATATATGATATGTAAATCAAAATATAGGTATAAGATCAATGGGCTAATTGCATAAACAAATTTGAGGTATTCCAAAGAGATTGGTTTTAGATAACCCTAGATAAAATAAATGAAAATGGGTTCCTAAGTAATCATAGATGATAGGTTATATCTTATAAATCTAGAATATACCAACACAATTGTGAATTTACCCTTGCTAGCTATATATTGGTCAATCAAAGAAACAACTAACTTGTAATGGATAACACAAAGGGTATGGGCTCACACAAAAAAATGGCTAGATAAAAAATTAGCTAGAGTAACCATGGTAGGTTTAAAGAGAGTGAAATATTTATCTATTTCAAATTAAGACCGCCCATCATCATCCAAAATAAGTAGATCCAAGGTGGTAATTTAGTCCTCATGTTTATATAGTTTCATAGATTGTGGAGATGAAGATTCTAATCCCAAGAAATAAATTGGAAAGTACTGGAAAGAAAATTCTATTTTAGGGAAAAGGAAGAAAGCTAAAAAATTATTGAAAGAAAAATATTCAACTAAAACCTTGGGTGACCAAACATTTCTCATCCCAAACACCACATAGGCATGCATAGCCTCATCTTTAGAGATGTAAAAATAGAAAAAGGTTGAAGAATAGAACCCATATTCTCCATTTAGATCTCTGTAAGTTCCTCATCCTCTTCCAAATCATCCCACCTTTTCTCCATCATCTACAAAAATGATTACCTTAAAATATATTTAATTTCAATGGATGGAACCTATGTTACAAAAATCTAAAAAGGGTAGTTGAAGATGAATTACAAAATTTCAATGTGGTAGCTAATATCGTGAAGACTCTTTCACCAAAGCAAGTAAATACTACATTTAGGTTGGTGTCAGATTCTTTAGGATCATAGTTTGTGGATATTGTTTATCTAAATGTCAAAAAAGACATAGGAGAAATGACATTCAGTGATTATAATCTGAAAATAATATCACTTGGAGAAGTAGCAAGAGAAGGTTATATTCATAATATCTAAGAGACCATGAAAAGAATAATTAAGATTTATGAACAAGATGCATTGTTTTGAGAAAAACTCAAAATATAGATCAAATATATAGAAATTTATGTCAATTAATTTCTTATTCTAGTATAAACCCTTGCATTACCACAAGTTGATGCTCTAATGTAGTTTCCAAGAATAAGAAAAGATGTTTCCACAATGAAAAAATACAATACTTATGGCATGATTATTAAAGTATTCATAGACGAATTCCTCATAAATGGAATGAAATATATTAAAGAAGTCATGAAAATATATGATCTCATCAATCAAGTGTTGCAAGACATGTATGATCAAAGCCCACACCACCACTTAAAAAATATGTGAAGAAGTGATCAAAAACATAAAAGAAATGATCATGATGGAGGCCAAAGCAATGGTAAATGGTAGAGTATTCAAGAAAAAATATGATGACACATCATGTAAGTGGACATTATGTATATTTCATAAAATGGAAATCTTGAACAAATCCATAGAGGAATTGAAGGAGAATAGATATATGGGTGAAGAAAAACTCAATCTAATTTATAGGAATCTAAATGAGATTCATTTTCATTTATATAAAGAATATCTGACTATGAAACACACCATGGATGAACTATAAGCTCAATACCAAAAGGTAGTCAAAGAAGATCTCCTAAATTAAGGAAATTTCAATAAAGCCTTAATGATAACTCTTAGTGAAATCCATAATTGACTATAAGAGTTAAACACCTAGCTAGAAGAATTGTTTAAATATTAATGTGCCTTGACATTCATTTCCAAAATATGGTTCCTTAATTTCCATAATTTATTAATTACAAAAATTAATGAATCTCTTGAATTATTCAAGAGTTTCAAAAATTCAATAAGGCACATGATAAATATCAAGTCAAGGAAGATTTAACTACAATCACCCCATCTACATGTGTTGTTGACTTAGAAAACTTATCAGTGACATTTTTAATCTCTCTCTTTTATAATTTTTTTTAAATTATATTTTGGGAAATCCATATTTTCTATTCTTAAAATTGAAAATTATGAAAAGCAGAATAGGCCAAAAAATAGAATAGTAAATGTCATTTTGGAATGCAATGTGTCAGTGCATTCCCTTTATTATAAATAAAATAAACGGAAATTGAAAATGGGATTTTTGATGTCCATAATTTATGAAACTTGAAGAGGAAGATAAAGGAAACTTAGTGTTCAATATTTATCCAAGAACAAGGAGTTACTTGAACTTTGTGTCTAGTTATTTACTTAATGGGCATGTATTCTTATTATGTTAATGTATTTCTCATTATTCCAAGCATGAATGGTGTTTGATATCTTAAATTAAATTTCCATTTTTATTTTATTTTGTTATTTAAGTAGGTGAAATATATGTTTATTCACCTTCCTTTAACTCCCCATCTTCCCTTTTAATTTTTTGTGTTTTCAATTGAATGTAGTTCCAACCAATCCCTTTTCAATCAAATTGTAAATGATTTATATAGCTACGTTAGTTTTTATTGATTTAAATAAATTTAACCTACCCTAATATTAGAGGAGAGGCTTTTGTCTCTTGAAATATAGTGAAATATTGATTTTCCACTACACACTAAATATTTCACCAATAAGTAGCATCCAACTTCAAATACGTTATGAATAGTCATTTCGGATGAATATTGGCCTTCTCTTGATTCATCATGGAAAGATCTTATAATTCTATAGATATCATCTTATTACACACGTAATATGTACTAAATGAAGTATAGATTTAAACAAAACACCATTAAGTCATTTAGAATGAGCACTATTTCTAGCCAAATGTTTTATTTATTTATTAGTAAAATCATAAGGAAATTTTCATGTGGCTATTTATTTTTCCATATCATAAAACCATGGAAAATGTGCTAAAATTTTGAATAATTACTCATCTATAAATTTATCTTCAACTGGTTCATATTTACCTAAAATGTTCAACATTTACAAAAAATGAACAACCACATTAAATTTCCCTAGTTTATCAATAATTTTAAGGTAAAATTACTACAAGAGGACTAGCCATATTATTACCCTAGCCATAATGATTTAGTGATATAATTTTTTCATGGCATATATGAGATTTAAGAAATATTTTTTAGTAGTGGTATATGTTATTTCAGTGGGAGTTAGATTTTTGATAATATAGTAAATGACATACATCTTTACTTCCTCATTTTTTGTTCAAATACTACCCCCATGACATTATTAAAGTCATTTTTATGTATGTGTAAGGGTTGATCCTAAATAGGACCTCTTAGAATTGGAACAAAGATCAATTTCTCTTTTATTCACTCAACATCCTAGTGACACTTGTTAGTCCACAAAAAATCATTATCCTTGGTAAGGAAATAAAACATAGGTGCAATAATTATACTAAAGTCCTTTTAGAAAATGTCTACAATACCCTACATGTGTTATAAAACTTTTGATATCAATGTGAGTTTTAGGTGTAGGTAGGTTAAAGATGACTTCAATCTTTTTGGGATCAACTTGTATTCATTGGGATAAGATTTGATTGTGTAAGACAATCCCTTGATTAACCATCATCAATAATTTCTCAAGGCTCAATAATAATTGATGTAATCACACCTAGTTAATAATTTGTCTAAATTATTTAGGGATTCATCAAAATAATCACCATGCACCATAAAATAATCCATATAAAATTCTACACAATCATTGGTTAAATCAACAAAAATAGCTAAAATTATCCTTTGAAAGGTACATGGTTCATTACATAGACCAAATGGTAACACTCTATATGAAAATGTTCCCCAAGGACATGTAAAATTTATTTTACCTTGATCTTCTATGACTACTCTTATATAATTAAAACCACTAAACCCATCTAAGAAGGATAAGTACTTCTTTCTAACCAAGTTATCCATAACATGGTCTATAAAGGGCAAAGGTAAATAGTCTTTCATGATGGCCTTAGTAATCTCTCTATAATCTATGCATATTATCCACTTGCCATTTTCAGTTGTTAATATCACAAGTGTTGAGACCCACTAACTATCTGATATTAGATAAATGCATCCCAACTATAATAGTTTTACTATCTCAATTTTATCCATGTCTTTAATGTTGGGCTAATTCTCCTTTGTGGTTGTCTAACTGGTTTGGTGTTTTGTATGTAGATATGATGGGTGAATATACTTGGATTAATTCATTTAATGTCATTATATTCCCATTAAGAGGTTTCTAGGTTTTAGATGGTTCCTTAAGATATCAAATAACTTTATTTCTTAATCATTTTTTATTCAACTATTTATACTTAACATTTTTCTTGGTTGGATAACTATATACTTGGTTTTAGTATAAATAGAACTAACTTCCTTGTATTTTCTCATCATATGGTTTAAAAGGTAGGGATTGTGATAGGATCATATGTATGGTGGTTATGTCTTTGAAAAAGGACTCTCCTTTTGAAATTACACATGTTAGTGGGTACTAGAAGGTTGTTAAAAATGTATCCTACCTATCTTGTGCCTACTTAACAATGCTTTTTGTTAGAAAGGTGTGTAATCATAAATTTCATCAAGATTAGATTTTGATTTAATTTGGTGACTTTCACAAGATGGTGTAGTATATTTTGAGTCCATATTGGCACACTCTAAATTCAAAAATAGTGGATTCTAGATCTAGACTAGTGGACTTTGGAGATAGAATGGTAGACTCTAGAACCAGACTGGTAGACTTCAAATCTAGACTAGTCAACCCTAAAACCAGACTAGTGGACTCCAAAAATAGACTAATCTCTTCAATACCTATTCTTAGTTATTTATCTCATTTATATGGTTTATAAATTCTATCATGGACAATGAGGATAGGCTACTACTATTTTGTTCTAGTTCATCTACCCATATATGATCTGAAGAGTCTAGAGATGACTTGGTAGGTGGGTATAAGGAAATTCATTTTACATTTAACCCATTTGAAATGGTCATGTATCCTAACTTATATTATATAATGGATACTATTGTAGATAACCATGGTCTTCCCAAAATAAGTTATATCCTAATTTTTAACTCTTAGGTTGGAATATCATGAAATCCACATAATATTTTCTTGATTACACTATTACAGGGACATCGTCTATGGTTCCTTCTAGTTTGGAAATGAACTAGTTTACCATCTATAGGATTGTAGAAGTAGGTTATATACCTATAGGGGACAATGGTTTTAAAGTGTCTTCTATAATTATATTGATGGTAGCTCCAAGATCCACTAATATATTGGATGTTATTTCTTTCCCAAAGTCAAAGTGATGATTGGACGTCCAAGTTTTTCATACATTTATATAAGTATTTTTTATTACTAATAAATCAATAAGTTTACCATCCACATGTATAGTTTTAAGATGTTTCCTTCTTCTCCCTAGAGTTTTTATACACAATCCTTTGATGACTTTATTTATTTTTGGAATGTATCTTGTCTTGTAGCAATGATATTTCAATATTTAGTTTTCTCAATTCTTGGACTAAAAATCATTCACTTTTGTTTCTAACCTCCTATAACTATTCTAGAAAAGTAATTGTTAGATGATTTATACCAATTTCTTGAGGCCTTTCCTTTTTCTCATTAGGTTTTTATTTTTCCTCATTAAGATTTTATTTGATTGGGTCAATAAGAATATTTAGTTTTTCATTTAGAACATTAATTATGGTAATTGGGTTCTATTTCGTATCTTATCTAATCTCAAATAGATATTTTTATAGCCAATAACACCAACCCCTAAGGTTAATTATTTCTCACTCCCATAGACAGGAATTATCTATTTATTTTTGGATTTGATACTAGTTGTTTAGGTAATTGGGGTTGAGTTATATATTTTATGTAGGATAATTTTTAAGGGAAGTCATCAACACTTACTCTAGTGAAAACCTTATCTATTGATTAAAGGTTTGTTGGGTTACCCATTGTTGGTTTACCCATGGTTTTTGATTGTATTAAGTCATCCATGATTGTTGATGAGGTTGGGACATACAAAGTTGTGGCATACACTATAGTGGACCCCATTCTAGTGGTCCCCATGCCTAAGGAGGTGCTTTTCTAACTCATTGCATTATCCATAGGTTAGAAGGAGATTTTAGAATGAAATATTCTAGTTTTGACTGTGGAAAAATTATTTACCTATATTTGTAGATATTTGAGCTCTTTTATTTGTTGGGTAGACTATTTTAGTTGGTTTTTGAGATTCAGTAGGAGAGAATAATTTATTGTATTGTTATCATTTATGTCACAAATACCACACATGTCTAGCCTACTAGCAGAACAATCTTTGAGTTCTTATTTTAATCTATATGTTTAACAGTACATAGTCATCATTTTAGCAATGACATTAGATTTAGCTTGTAATCCGTATATTTTGGTGTTTAACATACTAAAATGTCAATATTGAGATTTGAAAATTCCTCCATGAGTTATCCTACATCATTGCTTCCCTTCCCTATTTTTAGTTTCGACACTAGCACTTATTCTTGAATAAATCCTATATAGTTCAGCTATATCACTGATACCAAGTTTGTTTATGTCTAATTTTATGATTAGGTTAAAATTTCCATAGAAACATACTTTTAATAAAATTATTTTTCTCAAATCTTCCTTTAACTCATACCCACATCTTCTATATGCAAAGAGGAAGTGCTTATGATAGTCTTCCATATTTTCATCTTCCTTTGTGTAATGTGGGAGAATTCTTCTTTTCTATCCCCTAATCTAAAATAATTATGATATTTATCCAATAATGTATTTTCCACTTCATCCCATGTATAAATTGATTTTGTTCGTAAACCCATGAACACTCTCATGTCTAAATCCTTGAGTGTAGAAGAGAATAGTTTCAATTTATGATTATTAGTTTTTAGTCATAAGTTTGACACAAAACCTTAAATTCAAATATAAATTGATCAGGGTCCTCTATAAATAATCTTGTAAAACTAGTAAATATGTAATGCAATATATTCTTCATTGCCACATTTTCATCTTGATCTGGAATAATAGGATAAGTGAACATTTGACCTAATAGTTGAGATTTACCTCCTATAATCTTGTTTACTATTTTATTTCCCATACTGACTCCCATGGTTTCCCAAAATATGTTGTAAATAATTATCTTGGGTGGTGTTAAATTATCATAAGTGGCTAGAAGTCTACTTGATTAAGATTCAAAACTTTGTCCGTGATTTATCCTTAATTACTTCATTTGAAAGGATGCACCTACCTCTAGGGAATAATCCCAAAGTTTAGGTGAGGCTATAAATGGTTCCTCCTCAATAGTCTAGATTTAGTTTCCTAAAATGTCTTATAGGTAAATTTATTATTATGTATTACCAATATTTATGCTTTATTGAGGGATATTTAGAATGTATCTTCCCTTTGAATTTATCTATTCATAAATTTATTTAATTTTCTATAATTTTTTTATTAATCAATTGTTAGTTTTAAGATTTACATCATAATAACACCTATAAATATCATTTTTAATGGAACCAAAAATGATGAGTGTCATCAATATCTTCATTTAGATCAACTCTACTTTGTAGATTGCATGTTAAACTAGGGCCAGTGTTTAATGACAATTAGTAGTAAGATGTCAAAGATAATAACTAATTATTGTATTTTTTTAGGGAGTTGTGGATCATTTATCTCTAAGGAATTATTCTAATCCCTTGGAAAATAAACACACTTGATTTTAAAAGAGACACACTTTACTTATAAAGGAAATTATTTAAAAATGAACGCACTTCCCAATAAAGGAAACCACACACTAATTTATTTTTTGAATTTAAATGATCCTTCAAATTAAATGCTTATAAAATAAATGTTGGAATTCAAAATATATAAATCATATGGCAAAAACACACACACACAAAGAACTACAAGTTATATCAAATCACACTTTTAACATAAAAACATAGAAGATTAATTAATAATCATAAAAAACATTAAATACCATAGAATAATTTCAATTATTTAGTTTAGTGGAACCTTGATCTCCCTTAGAATATGATGTATATCAGACATAGTCTTTCAATAACATCAAATCTTCAACACTCAAGAAAATGTTTAAAATTTTGGAAAATACTTCAATAGTTCTACTTAATTTCAATGTTTTTCTTATTTGTTGAATTCTAGATACTAATCAACTAGAAAACATTGGTTTTATATATATATATATATATATATATATATATATATATATATATATATATATATATATATATATATATATTTGCAATAGCTAACTATAATATTTAATACCTAAAAAGGTTTATAACTACATCTAATTTATTTACATAACATAAAGAATTATAAACTCCTACATTTGAAGATGAATGGTAGAAGAGATATGTAGGTTTGCATGTAAAGCTCTTTAACTATTGATAGTTATAATATCTTCAATTATAGTCATGTATGATCTTGTAACCAATATTTACAATATTTATAGTGATTATTTTAAATTATAAACATGAATACTATGTTTGGTAAGTGTCTGCATGAATCTAGAATTGACCCAAAATAGTTTTGAAGGTTCTTGATTAAGTATGCATGATGTATTAATTAGTGTAACAATGCCAAAACATCATTAAATGAGCTTTTTGTTTGCCTTAAGCAACTTTGGAGCTGGACTAACACACTTCAAAACTAGACTAGTAGACTCCAAATATATATTGGTGGATTTTGTAGTCATACTAGTGGACTTTAGAGCTAGACTGATAGACTCTAAATCCAAATTGATAGACTGTAGAGTTGTCCTAAGATTTTCCATAGTGTTTTTCAATGGTCTTAAAATGATTTCATTATTTTTAAAAATCATAGTATTTGATCATAGTGTGTTTATACAACTTGTACATACAAAACTAATGTATTTTCCATATAACAGGTTATAACTTAATGGTAAAACAATTAACATTGAATCACACATACTAACCAAATTAAACTTATCCAATTTTTAATTTAAATTAGAAACAAGTTATTAAATACACATTTAAATCCATTAAGAGGGATATTAATAGGGATAAATAATGTCATTACTTAGATATAATGATCCATTATATAGAATTATCAATATAATTCAATCATTCATTACTTTTTATATGGTATTCCACTAGCTAACCTTGATAAGACATAAAAAAGAAAACAAAGATTAAATGATTCTCATTTCATGATTAATAAACACATCTTGTACCATGAAAAACATAGAGGTGTGTTGTTAAGATGTTTAATGGAATAATAAGCACAATATATCATGATGGAGTATGTAGTGGTCATCTTTATGGTAATGTGATTACACCCAAAGAGTAATACTATTGAAGAAGTGATGAAATTTATTGAGGAAAAAATCACATTAGAGGACTTATAAAGTGTCTATTCAGGTCCCATGAACTCACTTCCACACTTGGTTAGCCTTGAAAGTCTCAAAAATAGAAAAAACTAGCCTATTTTTTCCATCGCTCTCCTTTGCATATAAAAATGATCAACCAGTTTCAATCTAACATGGAAATTAGAAGGTGAGTTAGATAAAATTATATTGAGGTATGAAAAAACTCATTATCTAATTCAAATCCATGTCAAAAGTTGTGGTATTGGTTTCTTGTACTTTATGAACCATTGTTTAGAGTGCTAGTGACTCTTTTCTACCTATTATTTACCATACCCTTCAAGTTTTCTCTCTGTTTGCATAGTTATGTGAAAACCAGACATTTTACATGTTTTTATAGAGTGTGAACATAATTATCACATGGTATTAAATCATGTTTACATGTCTGGAAGCCAAATAACTAACATGAACTATTTCATTTTACTAGAAAGATACGATTGAAGTTATAGATCAATATTCCACCTATTACAGGGTCATTTTAATGTATGTGACTTCAATACAAAGGGGATATGATGTTTTATAATTATCACATATCATGATGATCAATTATTATTTGAATTCCTAGTCTCAATACTAGCCTTTATTAGTAGAAGAAAAAAATTAGATACATGCACAGTCAATTTCCCTTGTAGTAATCACCTACAATCAGGTAAAAAAGAGATTTGAATACTCATGGTGATGAGATAAGGAGATTTAAAAGTTTTTAATAAATTATCAAGGTTTTAAAAATAATTTTGAGCTATCCAAAATTGTTTAATATTGGTTGTGACTACCAATGCTTCAATGTATAGAGTCTTGTTTCTAGTGTGCACCTACAAGAAACTCCACAGAGGTTATAGAGAGTTGAATGAAGATGTTGAACTTATTTGAGACCTTAATTAAGGTATAAGAACATGTATATAGTCATTGTGACAATTTTGAGACGATTTCATGTAGTCAAGTTTGAGTTCAAGGTTTGCAAGTTGAGAAAGTTGCTTCTGAGACATGTTACCTTAATATCTCTAAAATGTAGATCTTGTCCCACAAAGGATCATTCCATGATGGAATATATTGAAATATATGATAGTATAGTGGTTTCCATCATGTATTTTGGGAATATGGGTAATATCTTAGAATAAAAAATTAATTATTTGGCCATGAGAAGTTAGTGTAGATAGTCTTCCATCTTAAGTATTCTTTTACTATAGAATATCAATAATCTACAATCCTATTGAAGCCTAAGTGATATTTCAATGCTATATGGCATATTAAAAGCATTAAATCATTAAAAATGACTCTAATTGAATGATAAATGGCACTAGTGGACCAAGATAAATTAAGGGGGTTGAGGCACAAGGTTTTGACATAGGTGAGAACTTGTAAGATCTCATTTTATTCTCAAAATATCTCCTACAAGATAACTATAGACTGATAACATATTGGAGATAAGTATCCTGAAGGCCTTATTCTACTTATTGAAGGCTATTGTAAGAATAGGGCACTAGTTAAGTATCCCAAACAGGGGAAAAATAAGTTGCCAGGGAATAAAAAGAATGAAAATGTAAGCAGAAGAGGAAAAATTAAGACCCCTAGTCCTAATAAATAGAATGTAGAAGAAGAAAGGGGTCGGGAGAGAATTGAAGAAACCGAGGAGGAAAAATTGGAGGAAGAAGAAGGAACTGAGAGCTGGGACACCAACTCTAGTAATGATGAAGAAGGATCTAAGGAAATTGAAAAAGATAAAGTCAATACAGAGGAGGATTCTGCTACCAGAACAGAAGAGATGGAGGAAAACCAGAAAGTGGCGGAGGATGACATTGTCCAGGAAGATCCTAGTGAGGACCCAACTTCTAAGAATGAAAAGGAAATCTCTGTCCAAGAAGATATTCAAAACATGGAGATGGAAATTCAAGATGGAATCAATGAGCGGGAACAAAAGAGTCAAGAAGACTTCTTTGAAGAAGCCAGGAATAGCCCCAATAAAAAGTCTGAGGACTGGAGAGGGAAGAATCAAAATGATGGAATACACACTCTTATGACTTGGGTTAACTGTAAAGCTGAGTCTTCTTCCCAATTAGATTCTTGGTTGTGTAGGGAGATCATTGATCTCAAGAGAAAAGTGGAAACTTTGGAAGATTCTCTGAAAGCTGCTTGGAACAAAGTAAACAACATGGAAAATCAGTTAAGCGAGATCCCTGTCAAGCTCAAAGCTTATGAAAACAACCTTTGGGAACTAATAAAGGACAATAGAAAGAAAATGGAGGAAGTAACGTCCAACATTTGTGCAGCTACTATCAATATAGGTAAACGAGCCAATGAGGAGACCAAAGCACTAGAGGGTCGCAGCAAAAGGATAAGGCAAAGTTCCAGAAAGAAAGATACACAAAAAGGAGCTTTGCTGGAGGTTACCACCCAGGAAACTACTTTGAAAGGAAAATAAGCCATGAACTTGATACTGGAACTGGATGAATAATCTGGTCCTTGTTGGTTAAGAAACTGATACTGATCTTTGTTCTCCTTTTGTTAGCTTTTGTTTGTTGTACTTCCAGACTTCTGTTTCTGGGTTTTGATCAGATGTGTCTCTTATGGTTTCAAGACCATTTAAATCATATTTTTGCTACCTCATTATAGTGTTTTTTAGGCGTTGCCTGTGGGCTTTCTTGTTCTTATTTTGCTTTCTGTAAAAGGGTTTCAGGGCCCCTTCAAAACCTGCTTTTACCTCAATCTAAAACATATTGGAGATAAGTAGTTTTGATGATGGCATAATTTTAAAGCATGAGATTAATTAAAAAAACCATGAGATAACTTTGAGACTATAAGTATAACCTAGGTATCAAATACATGATTCTAACATGGAAAAATACCTATAAGAATACCCTTGCCCTAAGTAGATAACACAGTCACTTAATCTACAAACTGACATTAGTTAGTGAAGAGTACAAGTTAGGAGGTAAAAAAATTGTATAATTAGTTGAACATGTGTATATCACTCTTATAGTGGTAGGTTCAAGTTAATTTTTATATTTTATGGAGGGAAATAGGAAAAGTCACACTAACCTACAGTCACAGCCCTCAGATTCCTAAACCCTACAGATAGTCACCATTCCTAAAAGTTTGCTTGGAAATTTATGATGTTGAGTGACCTATGCATGTGATATAATATAGAGATTTTTTATATAATATATTTATAATCTATTTTAACCTATCATGGCTTCAAAATAGCTAGATAAATAGGGTAAGTTCCCTCTATTTTGTCTCAGATAAAGGGTACTCCTAAGCAATCTAGACTATAGACTTGGTGAGAACATGGTGAGAGAGTATGATAGGAAGTATTGGAGAATTTTATAATTTTTTATAAAGTTTATTATATCATGAAAAAACATAGAAAATACCTAACAGTCTTGAGAAACCACTTAGAGGTGGTTATGGGCAACTAGAGCATAGTCAGGTGTATGAGGTCTAGACTAAGCCTAATCCCTAATGAGGCTCAATTTAATTTCTAAGACCAAATGAATTTTACCACCATATTTATTATATTTAATAGGAATTACAAGATGAGTTTGAACTATTTTTTTATAGATAATAACCATATAGAGGTCATTTTTGGTTAAAACTCACTTTAGGGGGTCTAGAATGCAATATGAAACTCGATAGGCCAACTTATTTTGCTCATTCCTATAAAAAACTATTTCATGGTGACCCAAGGAGTTGATTAAAGTCTAATGAGGTCCTAAATGTTATTTTAGTGTAATTTTTTAACATATCAAATGTCTAGTTTTTATGAACAATTGCTAATAGTCTAAACCACTAAAACCCCTCTTAAACCATTGTTTAAGACTTGATGGAGAAGATAGGAAAGAATATGATTGTATATGGATTAATATAACATGTATTTTTATTTAAATTATTGAGGAATCTCTCAGGATCCATGACAAATATTTGGTTTGAACCCTACTTATATGAATAGGGTAAACATAGGGTTTCTTGTAGGTTTTTGTGTGTTTTGTAGGTATAAAGAAGATTTGAAGAATGAGAATAATTTTTGGAGTTATATTGGGAAATATTATAACTAAATATTTATATTTATTACAACATATGGACATGGAAACAATTCTAATAACTCATTCATCTCAAGCAATCTTAGACAGAGATTGAAGATAAGGAGTGATTTCATATTGAGAAGATGAGAGGTTGATTTTTGGACATTTATAAGGTATAAAGTATGGAATGGAAGGAATATGGGACTCATATAGGTTTCCTAACACATATTTCATGTATTTGGTTGAGAAAATGAAGGTCATCTGGGTGATAAATGTGAAGAATGATGCCTAGAAGACTAATGAATGACTACAAGTGGTGAGAACAAGTGTCTATAATATGGATAGTAGTTAGGGATGAATCTAATAGATTTTTAAGATTTTTTCTAACCCACCTTATCATTTTCACATGTGTAAACTCTCCCTAGTATATTTTAAAGCATTCAAAATATGCCTCATCATGAAGTCAATTTCAAGAAGGCCATTTGAATTCCCCATGCCATTTTTGGAGAGTTTGATTCTTTAGATGGACACTTGTCCAAGATAACCTTACATAACTCTGTTATCCACTTCATATATTTAAATTTAATTGGTTTTCATGCCTTGAAATGTGGCATTGTGAGCTTTGTAATTATTTTCTCCTTTCTCTACTCATATGTTCTATATATGCAAGCCATTTTAGCTTTTATATTTGAATTCCACACTTGATATGGCAAAACCCTACTGGTTTGATATTTTACTTTTGCTTTGAAATAAGATATTAAATCTAGTTTTGAGTTCAAAAAATATCTTGTCTAAGTATGTGAAGTGATGTATATTTAAAGGTCAAGTGATTGATATCTATCCTTGATTTCTCTCAATCCTTCCATGTTTGATGTAAGTTATTTCCACTCTAACAACTCACATGAAGTATTTTCAAGTAAATTGGTATCTATTAAAGTGTTAGTAATATCCTTAATGTCTAAAATTTACCTCTAGTTTACTCACCTTGAATAATTCTATGCATATCACATCAAATTTTGAAATACTAATGTTATATAAATTTAGGATTTTAAGGCTAGTGTGTGTGAGTCATGTATCTTAATGAAATGGCATGGTAGCATAGTGGAGATATTTCTAGTGTATCACCTCTTTATATTAGTTTATTTTCATGTCTAATTCTATCCCTTTTCACACATTAAAGTAGTTAGTGTAGATGATAAGCATTCAAGGATCGATCTAAGGAGATAGCCCTTAAACCTAGAGGTCTATCTCTATCATAGGTAACCCATAGGCCTAAAGGTATTTAAATTTTGACCAAATATTAGAGTAGGCTTGAAAAACAAACTCTAGGGTGAAAGATTTTGTGATAATAGTTTTGGCATGCCTAGTGGGACCAATATCTCAAAGACATCTTTCAAGGTGAATGTTGATCTTGACAACATCACAACTACATAATGTATACAATAAAAAATACATCATGTCTATAAATCAATCCTATATTAGAGAAGATAGAGTATATCTACACTTTTGATTGGGGATACACTTGCTAAGTGAGATCATGACCGATATGGGGATTCACTAGACCTGATTAGGGGATCACTTATCACAACACATTATGATAGGAAGGGTTCTAAAGCTTAGAGTCTAACATAATCACATAATAACCATAGTGGAATATTAAGGTTTAAAACATTTCATTTATTCTAATAGCAAGAAATTAAAATCTAATCTAGTGCACACCAAATCTTGTGGCATAAAGTGGGGGTTAGAAACAACAAAATAAACATGTCTAGGGAACTTAAATTAAAGTATGTATGAGTAACACCCTAATACATAAAATATGATAGATAGTATTATTTGACCCAAAAAATATGTTACTTCTATCTATTACAAGAGAAATAACAAGTTAGAATATGCTTACCTCAATGTGAATCCATTGAGACTCACTCTCTCCCTTGGCCAAAGAGGCTTCGCAAGAGGTTGGTTTGGTTTTTAAAGATCACTAAGAAAGACCAAATCATCCAAGACTTATCCACAAGACTATATTATCAAAATAAGAAACCTAAACTAAGTCTCCTCAAGTAGAATGGTGTAAGAGTAAATTTTGAAGAAGCGTAAGTGAATAATAACTCTTGATTGCACATATGAATAATGTCCGAAATGATATTGTATATATAGTGGATCCTACCCTAAATCCTTTTGTAACAATGGCTATTCAAGATCAACCTAATCAACCCAATGTGTTTTTAGTAAGAATTTATTAGGTTAGAGCTAGGTCAGCTAAAATACTAAAAAGATAAGAAAGTAAAGAATACCCTTAAATTGTACTAGGTTAACCTAGTCAACCCAATACAACTGACTAAGCAAAAGGAGTTTAAGATAAGGAAAGGAGGAATGAAAAGAGTAAAATACTATAAAAATACTCAAGGGAGGATAAATAGCTTAGTTAAAGGTTTTGGGATTTGGTTGGATTGGTAATAAAGTGGAAATAAGGGATAACAATCCTATGAAGCACCAAAATTATACTCACCCCTTTCCCAGTGCACCCCTTAGGGCATACACTCAGAGAGATTGAGTCTTAATGGGTTCTTACAAGATGTAAAGCATCAATATGTGATAAAATTTAAAAATATAATGTGTATACATATGCCCCAGTCGAATCTCATCATGTGTCACTAATGTGTAACAGGGGATGGTGCTTTGAGAAAGATCATAGTATAACACAACGTTGAGCTAAAAAAAAGTTATAGTATTTAAAATCAAAAATAACTAAAATTAAATGAATGAAAGGGAAACTAATCTAAAAAATTAAATAACTAAAAATTAAATGAATGCGTACCTTGACTTACCTTTATCATGGGATGGTTGTTTTATGTGTTATTAGTTTTGATTGTGTAGGGCATAACGAGTGCTTTCAACAAACCCAAGAATAAAAAAATAAATATCAAAACAAAAAAAATGCAAGAAAAACTAAGATAGTTAGTGCTATGAAGATGGGATGTACTTGGGAAATTTGGCAAGTTGGGGTGACAGGGGCTATTTTAGACCAAATGGCCAAATCAAAAACAAGAGTAAATTGGGTAACCAAAAAACCCATGGATACTAAAGACCAAAAAACTCAAATAAGCTATCCTTAACTAAGGAAGGTAAACTCACCAAATCAAACCAAGGATACATGTCAAACAAGATGGTAAAATAAAAACAAAACAAAAAGACTAAACAAAATGGTAAAACAACATTCATGAGTGAGCAATAACAATCCACATCTCACTCAACAATGGAAAAAGGATTCATAAAAGGGAAAAGAACATTGATGAGTGAGAAGTAACAAGCCAAACTCACTTAATAATGGAAAACGGGTATGAACTCAAGTTTCTATAATAGTAGGACAATAAAATCATGACAAATGGTAAAAGGAAAGTAAAGTAAGTGTAAAAAAATGTAAAATTATGGTTTAAAGAAAGAAGAATTCCATAATTACTCAAACATGTTTTTTTATAAAGATAGATAAAACTAAAACAAAGTAGTGATATCATGTTTTAAAGAGATGAATATAAAATGAATTAAAGAAGAAGGGAAAACAGATTTTTATTCACAATTTGTCTATCAAGGGGGGGGGATGAAATGAGTGGAGGAGAGAATGAAGGAAAAACTGAGGTAAAGGAACACTTTATCGAAGGCAAGACACTCAAATTAGGTTTTTAAAGTAAAGAGGAATTTAAACCTTAATTACTATGAATAACTTCTCTTAGTGACAAAATTCTTAAGTCAATAAATGGAGTATATAGATCATCCCATAAAGTCTATATACATGAAAATTAAAATGGACCTACCTCTCCATGATGTATTCTCCATTCTTTATGACCCCTTATAGATCCATTAGTATACTATGAAGATTGGGTACTTGGATGAGAAATTACGTAGCACCATAGAGTTTTTTGAAATCCCCTATTCCAATGTACTAGCCTACCACACCCCAAAGGACATCAACTCTATGTGAATCCAACTATGGAGATTAAACTTCAATTAGAGATATGATATGTGCTTGAAATTACATCTTTTGGTGTGATTTTAACTTTTGAGATTTTGTATATTGCTTTTTAGATATCATTGACTTTTATTTCAAATGATTCAACTTTTAACTTTCTTGATGGATTTTTATATTCCTCCTCCTTACAGATTTGGAAGACCAAACATAGATGCTAAAGATGAATTTCATTTGAAAACTTGAGACAAGGTTGATAAGAGAGATAAACTTCAAAGAGCATGTGGTCTAATAATCTCATAAAAATAAGTGAAATAAAAGTGCTATATTGACTTTGACCTTGTTTTATCCAATGTGGAGATGAAAGGAAGGGGAAATAAAGAGGAGTGACATATGGAACAATTTAAATTGCTTCAAATTGTAAAAAATGTGACAAAGGGAGAAAATGGATATAATGATAGTAAAGTGTGATTAATTATCATAAGAAAGAGGTAAATGGATGAAAACATGCTAACATAGATTATTGTGCATATTTCATCTAGAAAAATAAGAAAAATCTAAAGTTGAGAAAAACAATCAAGAACATGAAAAGATGGTAATTTTATGAGGAGGTTCGAGTCCTATCCATGGTCTTAAAAGAAACTCATAAAAGATAAATCCTACAAGGGTGCCGACAAGTAAGAGAAAAATAGATTAAGGTAAGCAAAGAAATAGTAGTATTTTGTGAGGGATGTCAGATTTTATCCATGGTCTTATAAAGCAACTCACAAAAGAAAAACCCAAGGGATGTCAAAATAAAATTGACAAGCAACATTAATGAAAGATAAAAATAGATAAAATATGGTGGTTTTGTGAGGAATGTTTGGTCATATCCATGGTCTTACAAGTAAACTCATAAAATAAAAACCCAAGTGATGTAAAAAATATGAGAAAATGTAAGAAGATAAAGAAGACTATGGTACATCAAGAAACTAAAAAACCAAAAGGGAGGACTAAATGTTTAAGTAACCTATATAAAATGTTATATATATATATATATATATATATATATATATATATATATATATATATATATATATATATTACAAGAATTAAATGTTTAGGCAAAGTAATTTTTAAGGAATTGAGAATTGGTGGGCTCTTTGAAAACATGGCTTTCATTGGTTTGAATACGGTAAGTACTTGGACCAAAAATTTATTTAACTAAATATGGGCCCAATAATTTTTAGTCATATTTACATTCTTTGTCATGGGTGTAGTATAATTTAAAGACAAGATCACTAACATTAAAAGTGTAGACTTTAACATGTTTATTATATTATCAAGTGATGCAAGCCTTGTATTGGTAGTTATGTTGCAAGGTGGAAAGATGACATTCATCAATTAAATTAAGGGTATGAAGGTGAGATTCACATAATTATTCATAAAGAATAATTTCATGAAAAGATATATGAATAGAGGGAAGTTCAACTTCCAAAGGAAGGACTAACTCAGAACCATAAACTAGCAAAAATAGAGTTGCCCTAGTGGCAGTATGTATGTTAGTCTGATAGGCCCAAAGTATAGGGTAAAGATGAATATGATAATAAATGAAAGTTTCATAAATTTTATTTTGGATAATTTTTTTGAGAATTTTATTAGTGTCCTCAACTTGACCGTTACATTACAGATGATAAGGCATGGAAAATTTTTGACTGATTTTAATTTGATACAATGTTTTTTAACATGTTTATTTTTCAAATTACCACCATTGTAAGAAATTATGGTATGGGGAATGCCAAGAGGAAAATAATTTGGTTAAGAATAAATTTAGAAATGGTAAGACCAGTGATGTTAATGAGAGGCATGGATTTTACCCACTTGGTAATATATTTAGTAGCAGTGATGATAAATATATGCCCATCTTGGGAGCGAGGAAGTTTACCAATAAGATAAAATCCCCATGTGGAAAATGGCCAAGGAGATTCAATAGTTTTAAGTTTGGTAGGAGGTGAATGGATAAGATCATCATGAAGCTAACAAGAAGTACAATTTTTAGCATATTCAATTACATCATTTTCAAGAGTAGGCCAAAAGTAACCCATATGTAGGAATTTTCATGCTCTAGAATGTCAACTATAATGACCACGTTAAATACCCCCATGTTCTTGTTCGGTAAGAGGAGGAACTTCATATATCATAACACAATAGAGCAATGTAACTTTATCATTATGATAGTAAAGGATGTTATGTTAAAATACATACTTGAAAGCTTGTTTATGAATGCATGTCTTTTCACGAGAGTCTAAATTAAGAGGATAAGTATGGTTTTCTAAGAATTGAATTATGTATTTATACCAAGAGATTTGTCTAATGGTAATATCCTCAATATGACAAATAAGTTAATCTAGTGATTGAATTGAAGACTGATATTTTCTTATTTGTATAAGAAAAAAAGGATAAAAAAGAACTTGATGTTGATGAAATAGAGAAGCTAAAGAGAATCAATAATGGAATTTTGATCTTTAGGAATAGTATAAATAGTGAAAGAGATAAAATACTTATAAAGAGTGGTTTCAATTTGATGATAGGTGATAAGGTTTTCACTTTTACATTGATAATCACCATTAACTTGATGGAAAATAAGTTGAGAATCACCTAAATCATGAGGGTATTGAATGTCTAAGTCAAAATTAGCTCTCATGCCTAAGATAAGAGCTTCATAATCATCCATATTATTGGTGACATCAAAGGTAAAGTGAAAATATAAAGGAATGATCTTACCAAGAGGAATTATGAGAAAGCAACCTGCAATAGCTCGTTGAAGGCATTCAACACCATCAAAGTTAAGGGTCCAAGTGTCTTCATGAAATTCAATATTGATTCTAAGGAGCTCCTTGATATCTACCTTTGGTTTAGTATTACTAGAGGGAGTACAAGATTCATCAAGTTTATTGGCTTCAAGATCAATGGTAAAGCTATGAAAATAATTTTTAAGAGAGATAGCTTGATTAAGACCTTCACGGTAAAGGGTATTGTCATCTTGAAGGGAAAAAATGGCTAGAATGCGAGCTTCAACAAGTTGGTTAGCTATGAATTTCCCTTTAACAACTTTGTGAGTGATGATGTGAAGATCAAATTCCATAAGGAAGATTATCCATTTGCCAATTATATCTCTAGGAAGAAATGTTTTGGAGAATAAATGATGAAGGGGGTTGGAATGAACAATTACATAAGTAGTTTGGTAAAACATATAGTGATGAAGCTTTTCAATCACAAAATAGATAATGAGGCAATCATGCTCAATTTTTCTATAATGTGTTTCATAGTTAATGAGGCATTGGCTAATGTAGTAGATATTATACTCTCTTCCCATATCATCTTGTTAGGTGAGAATTACCCCAACTAAAATAGGTGTGGAAAAATTATATAGAATCAAAGGTTTATCATTGGAAGGAGGATGAAGTGTAGGTGGATGAAGCAAAGACTCTTTCATGTTATCAAAGGCTTTTTTACATGGATCCATCTATTCTAAAGTAGTAATTTTCTTGAGAAGGGAACTGATAGAGTGAATTTCATATGCCATTTCAAGGATGAAGCATCTAATTGTCCCATGCTTTCCTAAATAAGTATAAATATCAAGAATAAAATGAGGAATGGGCATGTTAATGATAACACTAATTTTGGTAGGATCAACATTAATGTCATAGAGAGAGACTAGTAATCCTAACAATTCTCCATAGGTGACTCCAAAGACACATTTGTAAGGAATAAATCTAACCTTATATTTAAGGAGATGGTCAAAGATGATAGTAAGATTGGAGAGATGATTTTTATGATGTTTGGATTTATCAATAAGATCATCCACATATGTTTCAAAAAATTTATACATGAGATCATGAAATATGAGTCATTGCACATTGGTAAGTGGATCCAATATTTTTAAGACCAAAGGGAATTTTGACATAGCAATAGGTTCCCCATTCCATGGTACAAGTAGTCTTATGTTGGTCTTTAGGAGTGATATGAATCTAATTATATCTTGAGAAACCATCCATAAGAGATAACATTTCATAACTAGTTGTGGAATCAATGATGACATAATTAAAGGTAAGGGGAAGTTATCCTTAGGACAAAAAAGATTAAGGTTGTGAAAATCAATACAAATATGAATAACCACATTGACTTTATTTTGAATGGGGACAATATTGAAAACCCAATCAAAATAATCCACCAATTTAATAAATGTAATTTGATGATTTCTATATGACATAAGGTTGAAACTTTAGGTGGATATTTTCTCTTATTTGATGCATAGGCTTATAACCAAGATAAGCAATGATATTATGCACCATAATGCTATGGTAAATACTAGGCATGTCCTCATAGGACCAAGGGAAAGCTTCATGATATTTTTTAAATAATAAGCTAAAATTATCATGTTTAGTAGGTTAAAGCTCTTTATAAATTGTAATTAATTAAGAACAAGATAGAGCACCATATTTGATGTGAGTGGTTTATTCAATAAGCATGGCATTACCATATTGAAATTGGTATGGTGTGTTAGGTAAGGCATACATTTTACTTGTTTTAGGATCAATGGTAACAATGAAGTTGTCAAAGCAAGGAGTTTTAGTTTTGAAATTTCCAAGTTTATGATGTTACTGAGGAAGTTGAGGTTCCCAAGCATGAATTAACTCAAGAATAGCTACGTCACTAGGAAAGGTAGGAAGAGGACCATAATATTCAACATCTACTTCAAGATAAATAATTTTATTAAAATGGCTATCATACTTAGAATGAATTTGATAGACGTCAGTTGCCTTGGCATCAAGTGTAATTTTATGAGTAAAAGAAGTAGATGGAATAAAGGAGATTGGTGTGTTGGTAGATTCAATGATGGGAAAAGGATTGGATGTAACAATTAGATCCAAAGGTGTAGGAACTTTTAGAGATTCAGAAGGCATAATTTTCTCTACCATCCAAGAAGTATCAATAAGAGGAGGATTGATGGGAGGTACATGACCCTCAAAATATAAGGTATGATGCACACAAATAGTATGCACATCCTGATTAAAATCATGGATTTGGGATAAAGTTTTTTGGTAATGTTAGACATTCAAGTTTATAAATCGAGCTTGGATCATGATATAGTTATTGTCATATGTTGGATAATTCTTAAAATCTTTAGAATTATGGGGAGTTTCAGTATGTGAAATCCCAATATTGTTGAATTTATGAGGAGACATGATGAGAGGATCTTGAAATAATTTAGCCACTCCAAAATCATTACAAGTGAAGCAATATTTTGGTAAATAAGTCTCCTAAGCATTGCATAGAGGGGAAATCTAATAATCTCATTAATAAAAGAAATAATACAATCTCTTAGTAATAGAGAAGGAGGAAGCCATTTCAAAATATATGGAGAATCCATTAAAGTAACTTGTAAATAAAGACTAATGTTAGTAAACTTAGGTAAAGGAGAATTAATAATCTTAAAATTTATAAAAATATGATATGGAGGTTTAGGATTAAAAAGCTAGATGCTTCATGGATTGGGATCAACTTCATGCTTGTACTAGTTTCCTTTATGTAAGGATTTGATACATTGACTACCAAAATAAGCAATGGCTATCATTCGATGAGTCCATGGATGACCAATAAGGATATTTTAATATAAAGGGAGATCAAGGACCATAATCTTGGTTTGAATAGTCTTAAATCCTATGGTTAATGTATTTAAATACAACCAAGTGGATTTTAATTTATCTTATCAAAACCATGACAAGTAAGATGAGTTTGCTTGAGATGATCCTTATCATAACTAAGTTGTTGTATAAGCCACAAGGATTTCACATTAATATAATAGCCTTCATCATCTAAAAATATCATATAAGAGTGGTATTAATGGCTATTTTAATAAAGAGTGGTAGATCATCGACATGAAAAAGAATTTCATCATTAATCATGTCCTCTTCAAGAAACTCAATAGAAGGCTTGGAAGAAGGACACAAAGTTTCAATGGTGTTAACATTAGTAGGTTGAGAATAAACATAATGTGGTTCTTTATCGATGGAGGATGGATATTAAATTTCTTGAAGTTATTTCATAAGAAATTCATGATGATAGGATGATGTGCAGACCAACTCCATAACTAGAATCTTAAAAGGCATAGATTTGAGTTCTTAAATAAAATTCCAATGCGATTTACAAGAACTAAAATGAGGTTTATGAGGTAAAGTATTATTAGAAGGTATATATCTGGTTATAGGATTAGAAGGAGGAAGTTTCTCCTTAACTGCTTCTGAATCAACATTAGAGGTGGTAGTATCTTTAAGAAGTTAATCTTTTAGATATGTATTTTTAGGCTTGGTAACTAGATATTTGTGACCCAATTTCTGATGATAATTGAATTTAGTAGTGTTAACATATTGAGAATTATTATAATATTCATCATAATTTGCATTAATGGCATAAACATCCTTTATATTTTCTTGATTATTAAAATAATATTTTTTGTTATTGGAGTTAGAAGCTTTGAAATTCTACCATTTTTAGGATGCAGTAGTGTATTTTTGATGATGAAGATTAATCATAGCTTCATAATTGAATGAATCACCAAAAATATATGAGACAACAAATTTATTTACCCCTCTACAAGATTCATGAGAATGCCCAATATCAACATGGAACCACAAAATAGATAAGGGTCATACTTAGGAAGAACATTGTAATATATGAAAGGTTTTAATGGTGGTAAAAAAACTCATTTGATGAACCAAAGAAGGGGTATGAGAATGTGAATGAATATAGATTTTAGAAACACCTTATTTAGTTGGCAGATTGTTTCTAGTGATAACATTAGATGTCTAGAAATATCCTTTAAGTAGTTTAGGACTAGGTTCGAATTGATTCATAAGAAAGTCTCAATGCTTAGTTTGACCAAGAGATTTATTAAGTTTTTAAGGATAAAATGTTATAACCTTATATTGGAGATTAGGAGTTAAGGCCATGATAAAGAGTTTAAATATATTATCATCATTCATCTTATGATCAACTTTATGAGCTAAGTATTTCCATATTTTGATAAAGTCATGAGCTAATTTAGTGTGGGATTGCTTAGCATTGAGGAAGTGGCTAAGATAATTTTCAAGAAGATCATTGTGTTGAAACTCTTTAACCAAAGGATTAACCAAATCTTCAAGTTGCCAAATAAAATGTTGGGGAAGTTGATTATACCATTTTAATACATCACCAATGAAGGTTTTGACTAAGATTTTAATAGTGAAGGTACTAGTTTGGATCCACTCTTTGTAAAGGTTGCCAAAGAATTTAAGAAATGAGGTAGAGCATTTAGTCCCATCATATTTAATAGTTGGAGATATGTTACCAATATCAATAGAAATAATGAAGAGAGTTAAAGGCTCATTTTGAATAGTTTGAAGCATCTTGTTATTCATATCAGGTTGAGGAATAATATTACCTAAGGCATTCCTAAGAGATGAAGGAATATAATTAAGATTATCTTGAGGATGAATACTTTGAGGTTGATTAGCCATATTGATTAAGTGTTGTTGAAGTTGTATCATCTGGTTGGTATTAGAATTTTGCTTAATGTTCATTTGCTGAATAACTTGAGCTACAATTTAGGTTGTATCGAGAGGTGGATTGGTGTTTTTAGGATCATTCCCCATATTGGTATTAGGGGGAACATTTATAGAATAAGGATTACTAGTGGGATTATTAAGAAAACTTGTATCAAACACTTCTATATTAGTTTGAAGATTTTGAGAATTTTCTTAGTAAGTATAGAAAATATCAGATCCATCAACTTCATCTTGAGGTGTCATTTGTACCATGTTACAACTCATGGATAAAGGATAAGAGGTGCCCCAAGATTGATGGTGCTCTTGGGAGAAAAAGAGAGGAAGAAATGAATATCTCATATAATATCCAAATGGATTCAAGTTATCCAAAAATATTTTGATTGGAGATTTCATCATGATTGAAGAGAGATGAATAGAATGAAAAATTGGAAAAATAAGTAATTAGATTGATAAACAAGGAAAGTAAAAAATAGTACATGATTGATTGGGTCAGTTTAGTATAAAAAATAGGGATTGTAAACTGTACAAGGTCAACTAGGTCAATATAGTATAGTGAATAGAGGTAGGAAATACATAGAAATAGAAGTTATAGACTATATGGGGTCAATTGGGTCAATCCAATATGATGAATAGGGACTAAAATAGGTATAGGGTCAATTGGGTTGATCTAGCATAGAAAATAACAAGAGAAGCAAAAGATGATAACAAATATGAACTAGAATAAAATAATTTTTGCAACTAATCTAGGAAAGTAAGGGCTGAAAGGAAATAAATAATCAATTGGATCAACATTGGCTAGTTTAATTGAGGCACACAAGACAAAACCTTGCACTAACACTAAATAATGCAAGTTTTTGGACACATAATTGATTAAATAGCAAGAAAACAACATGAAAAGTAAAGCTAACTAATTAGTTAACATGATTTTTAATTATATTATTAAGAATGATTTTAAATGTGATTAGAAGTTGGTTATAATTAAGGTATTAGATAAAAATTTAAGGATGGTTCTAGGTAGTTTAGACTAAAATGGACTGTAGTGGCAATGATACATACCTAGTATTGGGGCCTATCACCTCACTTCACATACTGAAATGATAAGGGTGTTAGGTGCTTAGCTAGAATATAACATTAACCATAATTTATACTTGATTAGAGCATCAAGTCAGCTTCCTCCTTGGTGATGAAATCCAAGTAGGTTGGCCTAAGGTAGACAAAATGTTAAAGTGTTCTTTTATGTTTTTATGATTTAGTCATGTGTACATAAAATAGAAATAGTAAAACTAAGAGATTAATTATAAATACCCTAATTAGGCTATGTGAACTATCAAAGCATGCAAACAAAAAGAAAATAAAGTGTGAATTAATTATAAATAGATGAGGTTAATTCTAATTTGAAAGAAGGTATATTGTTGACACTATATGCAAAAAATATAGAATATCATTGATAGTGTTAAAAATATATGCAGTGTTGATCTAGTTATTTCAGACAAAGCACATAACATAGATTTAGGTTAATAGTGTTGATCTAGTTAACTATGTGAGGGAATTTTGAAATACTACAAACTATGAAAGGAAAGATAGAAAAGAAAAAAAAAGAGAAGTAGAAAGGAACCTTGGTAGATTAGAGATGCAATGAAGGAATATTATTGATGAAGAACCTTGAAGTATACTTGAGAAACCTACAAATAGGGTCAATAGGATCAATCAAGCTATACAATAACCTGTTGAAAAAGTGTTAAGGTTGTAACAACTCAATTGGGTCAACTTATTAGGTTAAACTAGGTGTTTTAAAGGCTAGAAACCTATACTGGGTCGATTGCGTCTATCTAATTTCTTGTTCTTGAAAATCTATGCATAGATAAAAATAGCTAGGTTAATAGAATCAATCTAGTATGTTAAAATATATGATGAAAGTGATGTTCAAAAGAATGATTAAAAGAATGAAAAAATGAAAAAAATCTTGTAAAAGTTAATTTCATGTCAGGTTCACTAGTATGTATGTAATTATAAATGCATCATGTCTATAAATCAATCTTGGCTAGGAGAAGATAGAGCATACCTACACTTTTGATTGGGGATACTCTTATTAACTAGGAGCATGACTGATACGGGCATCTACTAGACTTGATTAGGAGATCATTTATCATAACACATCATGCTAGAAAGGGTTCAAAATCCTATAGTCTAACATAATAACACAAAAATCCTAAAGGAGTCTTAAGGTTTAAAACATCTCACTTATTATAATAATAAGAAAGTAAAATCTAATCTAGTGCACACCAAACCTTGTGGTATAAAGTGAGGGTTAGAAAAAATAAAACAATCATGAAAATTGAACTTCAATTAAGGTATGTATGAGTAACACACTAATACATAAAATATGAAAAATAGTATTATTCAAGCCAACACCTATTCTACTTCTATATACTAAAAGAGAGGAGAACAAATCTAGAATATATTTACTTAAATATGAATTTATTGAGACTCAATCTCTCCCTTGGACAAAAGGGCTTCTCAAGAGTTTGTTGTTGTTTGTAAGGATCACTAAGAAAGGCCAAATCATCCAATACTTATCCATAAGAATAAAATCTACAAATAATAAACCTAAGCTAAGTCTCCCCAAGTAGAATGGTGGAAGAGAAAATTGTGAAGAAGCATGAGTAAATAATAACACTGGATTGCACATATGAATAATTACCAAAATGATCTTGTATATATAGGCAGATCCAATGTCAATGGAAATTATGAAGAGAGATAAAGGCTCATTTTGAATAGTTTGAATCATCTTGTTATTCATATCAGGTTGAATAATAACATTACCTGAAGCATCCCTAAGAGGTGAAGGAATATAATTAGTATTATCTTGAGGATGAATAGTTGGAGGTTACTTAGCCACATTGATTAAGTGTTGTTGATGTTGCATCATTTGGTTGGTATTAAAATTTTACATAATGTTCATTTTTTGAATAACTTGAGCTAAAATTTGGGTTGTATCGAGAGGTGGGTTGGTTTTTTTAGGATCACTCCCCATATTGGTATTAGGGGGAAGATTTATAGAAGAAGGATTACTAGTGGGATTTCTAAGAAAAATTATATCAAACACTCCCATATTAGTTTGAATATTTTGAGAAGTTTCTTGGGAAGTATAGAAAGGATAAGATCCATCAAATTTATCTTCAAGTGTTATTTTCACCATGTTACAGCTCATGGATGGATGAGAAGAGGTGCCCCAAGAGTGATGGTGCTCTTGGGAGGAAAAGAGAAGAAGAAATAAACATCCCATATAATATCTAAATGGATTCAAGTTATCCAAGAAGATTTTGATAAGATATGTCATTATGATTGAAGAAAGATGAATATAATGCAAAATTAGAAAAATAAGGAATTAGATTGATAAATAAGGAAAGGAGAAAATAGTACAGGGTTGACTAGGTTGATCTAGTACAAAAAATAGGGCTTGTAAACTATACAGGGTCAACAAGGTTGATCTAGTATAGTGAATAAAGGTAAAAAATAGATGGAAAAGGAAGCTACAGACTATATAAGGTTGATTGGGCTGATCCAGTATAATGAATAGGGGTTGAAAAAGGTATAGGATCGATTGGGTTTATCTAATATAGTAAATAGAAAGAAAGAGAAAGATGATAACAAGTATGAACTGGAATAAAATAATTTTTGTAGATAATCTAGGAAAATAAGTTTTGAAAGGAAATACAAAATCAATTAGATCAACATTGACCAATTTAATTGAGTCACAAAAAGTAAAACCTTGCACGAACACTAGCTAATGGAAGTTTTTGGACACATAATTCATTACATAGTAATAAAATAACTTAAAAAGTAAAGCTAACTAATTGGTCAACCTTATTGTTAATTAGATTATTAAGATTGATTTTAAATGTGATTTCATTTTTTTTATAACCAAGGTACTAGATAAAAATCTATGAATGGTTTTAGGTAGTTTGGGCTGAAAGGGACTTTAGTGGCAATGATATAGGCTTGGTATTAAGGCCTATCACTTCACTTCACACACTAAAATAATAAGGGTTTCATGTGCTTAACTAGATTAGACTATTAACCATACTTTATACTTGATCAGAACATCAAGTTAGCTTCCCATTTGGTGATGAAATCCAAGTAGGTTGGCCTAGGGTAGACAAAATGTTAATGTGATTTTTTATGTTTTTGTGATTTGGTCATGTGTACATAAAATATAAATAGTAAAAGTAAGAGATTAATTAAAAATAACCTAACTAATCTATGTGAACTATTCTAAGAATGCAAGTAATGAAAAAAAGTTTGAATTAATTACAAATAGATATGAGGTTAATTTCAATTCGAAACAAGGTATATTATTGACACAATATGCAAAAAATATAGAATAGGGTTGATTGGGTCAAAAATATGTGTAGTGTTGATCTAGTTATTTTAGACAACACATAGAACATAGATTTAGGTTGGTAGTGTTGATGTACTTGACTATGCATGGGATGTTTTAAATACTTTAAAGTATAAAAGAAAAGATATAAAAGAAAGAAATAGAGAAGTAGAAAGGAACCTTGGTAGATCAGAGATGCAATGAAGGAAGATTATTGATGAAGAACCTTGAAGTATACTTGAGAAACCTACAAACTAGGTCAATAAGATCGATGAAGCTATACAAGAACTTGTTGAAAAAATGTTAAAGTTGTAATACATCAATTGGGTCAACTTATTAGGATGAACTAGGTGTTTGAAAGGCTAAAAACCTATACAGGGTCGATTGGGTCAATCTAGTTGTTAGTTCTTGAAAACTTGTGCATAGAGAAAAATAGCCAGGTCAATTTAACTGATCTAGTATGTCAAAATATCTAATGAAAATGATGTTCAAAAGAATGAATAAAAGAATGAAAAAATGAAAAAAATATTGTAAGGGTTAATTTCATGTCAGGTTCACCAGCATGTGTGCAATTAGAAATGCATCATGTCTATAAATCAATCCTAACTTGGAGAAGATAGAGCTTACCTACACTTTTGATTAGAGATACACTTGTTAATTGGGAGCATGACCAATATGGGAATCTTCTAAACTTGATTAGGGGATCATTTATCACAACACATCATGCTAGAAAGGGTTCCAAATCCTATAGTCTAACATAATAAAAAAACAATCCTAATGGAGTCCTAAGGTTTAAAACCTTTCACTTATTCTAATAAGAAGAAATTAAAACATAATCTAGTGCACACCAAAGCTTAAGAAATAAAGTGAGGGTTAAAAAATACAAAAAAAGATGTATATGGAACTTCAATTAAAGTATGTATGAGTAACACCCTAATACATAAAATATGAAAAATAGTATTATTAAGGTCAACACCTATTCTAATTCTATCTACTAAAGGAGAGGAGAACAAAGTTAAAATATAGTTACTTTCATGTGAACCTGTTGAGACTCAATCTATCTGTTAGACAAAGGGGCTTTGCAAGAGTTTATTTTTGTTTGTAAAGATCACTAAGAAAGGCGAAAGCATCCAAGACTTATCCATAAGACTAGATTCTTAAAATAAGAAACCTAAGCTAAGTCTCTTCAAGTAGAATGGTGGAAGAGTGGATTGTGAAGAAGCATGAGCAAATAATAACTCTTGATTGTACATGAATAATGACCAAAATGATCTTGTATATATAGGTAGATCCAATATCAATGGAAATAATGAAGAGAGATAAAGGCTCATTTTGAATATTTTGAAGCATCGTTTTATTCACATCTAGTTGAGGATTAACATTCCCTAAGGCATCCTTAATAGGTGGAGGAATATAATTAGGATTAGCTTGAGGATGAATAGTTGGAGGCTGATTAGCCACATTGATTAAGTGTTGTTGAAGTTGCATCATTTGGTTGGTATTACAATTTTGCATAATGTTCATTTGTTTAATAACTTGAGCTAAAATTTGGGTTATATCAAGAGGTGGGTTGGTGTTTTTAGGATCACTCCCCATATTGTTATTAGGGGGAATATTTCTAGAAGGAATATTAGTGGGATTGTTAAGAAAACTTGTATCAAACACTCCCATATTAGTTTGAAGATTTTGAGAAGTTTCTCAGTAAATATAGAAAGGATCAGATCCATCAACTTTATCTTTAGGTGTTATTTGCACCATGTTACAGCTCATGGATGGAAGAGAAGAGTTGCCCCAAGAGTGATGGTTCTCTTGGGAGGATAAGATAGGAAGAAATAAACATCCCATATAATATCTAAATGGATTCAAGTTATCCAAGAAGATTTTTATAGGACATTTCATTATGATTGAAGAAATATGAATAAAATGCAAAATTAGAAAAATAAGGAATTAGATTGATAAAAAAATAAAGTAGAAAATATTATAGGGATAATTAGGTTGATCTAGTACAAAAGATAGGGCTAGTAAACTATACAGGGTCAACTGGGTTGATCTAGTATAGTGAAAAAAGGTAGAAAATAGATGGAAAAATAAGCTATAGACTATATAAGGGAAATTGGGTTGATCCAATATAATGAATAGGGGTTGAAAAAGGTATAGGGTCAATTGGCTTGATCTAATATAGTAAATAACAAGAAAGAGAAAGATGATAACAAGTATGAACTGGAATAAAACAATTTTTGTATCTAATCTAGGAAAGTAAGCACTGAAAGGAAATAAATAATCAATTAGATCAACATTGGCCAATTTAATTGAGGCACACAAAATAGAACCTTGCACTAACACTAGATAATGGAAGTTTTTGGACACATAATTCATTAAATAGTAAGAAAATAACTTGAAGAGTAAATCTAACTAATTGGTCAACCTAATTGTTCATTAGATTATTAAGAATAATTTTAAATGTGATTGGAAGTTGGTTATAATCAAGGTACAAGATAAAAATATAAGGATGGTTTTAGGTAGTTTGGGATGAAAGGGACTGTAGTGACAATGATACATGATTGGTATTGGGGCCTACCACTTCACTTCACACACTAAAATAATAAGGGTGTCAGGTGCTTAGCTAGATTATACCATTAACCATACTTTACACATGATTAGAACATCAAGTCAGCTTCCCCTTTGGTGATGAAATCCAAGTAGGTTGGCCTAAGGTAGACAAAATGTTAAAGTGATTTTTTGTGTTTTTTCTAATTTGGTCATGTGTACGTAAAATATAAATAGTAAAACTAAGAGATTAATTCAAAATAACCTAATTAATCTATGTGAACTATTCTAAGAATGCAAGGAAAGAAAAAAAAGTTTGAATTAATTATAAATAGATATGAGGTTAATTCCAATTCAAAACAAGGTATATTGTTGAAACTATATGAAAAAAATATAGAATAGGGTTGATAGGGTCAAAATATGTGTTGTGTTGATATAGTTATTTCAGACAATGCATAGAACATAGATTTAGGCTGGTAGTGTTGATGAAATTGACTATGCATGGGAAGTTTTAAATACTACAAAGTATAAAAGGAAAGATAGAAAAGAAAGAATTAGAGAATTAGAAAGGAACCTTGGTCGATCAGAGATGCAATGAAGGAAGATTATTGATGAAAAACCTTGAAGTATACTTGAGAAACTTACAAACTAGGTCGATAAGATCAATCAAGCTATACAAGCACCTATTGAAAAAATGTTGAAGTTGTAACATGTCAATTGGGTCGACTTATTAGGCTAAACTAGGTGTTTAAAAGGCTAAAAACCTATACTGGGTCAATTGAGTTGATCTAGTTGCTTGTTCTTGAAAACTTGTACATAGAGAAAACTATCTAGGTCAATAGAATCGATCTAGTATGTCAAAATATATGATTAAAATGATGTTAAAAAGAATGACTAAAAGAATGAAAAAATGAAAGAAATATTGTAAAGGTTAATTTAACGTCAAGTTCACCAACATGTGTGTAATTAAAAATGCATCATGTCTATAAATCAATCCTGACTTGGAGAAGATAGAGCATACCTACACTTTCAATTAGAGATACACTTGTTAAGTGGGAGCATGACCAATATGGGTATCTACTAAACTTGATTAGGGGATCACTTATCACAACACATCATGTTACGAAGGGTTCCAAATCCTATACTCTAACATAATAACATAACAATCCTAATGGAGTCCTAAGGTTTAAAACATTTCACTTATTCTAATAACAAGAAATTAAAATCTAATATAGTGCACACCAAAGCTTACGAAATAAAGTAGGGGTTAAAAACATTAAAACAAACATGTATATGGAACTTCAATTAAATTATGTATGAGTAACACCCTAATACATAAAATATGAAAAATAGTATTATTAAGGCCAACACCTATTCTACTTCTATCTACTAAAAGAGAGGAGAACAAAGTTAGAATATACTTACTTGAATGTGAACCTATTGAGACTCAATCTCTCTATTGGACAAAGGGGATTTATAAGAGTTTGTTGTTATTTTTAAGGATCACTAAGAATGGCCAAAGAATCTAAGACTTATCAATAAGACTATATTCTTAAAATAAGAAACCTAAGCAAAGTCTCCTCAAGTAAAATTATGGAAAAGCAGATTGTGAAGAAGCATGAGAAAATAGTAACTCTTGATTTCACATATGAATAATGACCAAAATGATCTTGTATATATAGGTAGATCCAATATCAATGGAAATAATGAAGAGAGATAAAGGCTCATTTTGAATAGTTTAAAGCATCTTGTTATTCATATCAGGTTGAGTAATAACATTACCTGAGGCATCCCTAAGAGGTGGAGGAATATAATTAAGATTAGATTGAGGATGAATAGTTGGAGGTTGATTAGCCACATTGATTAAGTCTATTGGAGTTGCATCATTTGGTTGGTATTAGATTTTGCATATTGTTGATTTGTTGAATAACTTAAGCTTAAATTTGGTTTGTATCAAGAGGTGGGTTGGTTTTTTTAGGATCACTCCCCATATTGGTATTAGGTGGAAGATTTATAGAACAAGGATTATTAGTGGGATTTTTAAGAAAACATGTATCAAACACTCCCACATTAGATTGAATATTTTGAGAATTTTCTTGGTAAGTATAGAAAGGATTAGATCCATCAAATTCATCTTGAGGTGTTATTTGCACCATGTTATAGCTCATAGATGGAGGAGAAGAGTTGCCCCAAGAGTGGCGGTGCTCTTGGGAGGAAAAGAGAGAAAGAAATAAACATCCCATATAATATATAAGTGGATTTAAGTTATCCATGAAGATTTTGATATGATATTTCATTATGATTGAAGAGAGATGAATATAATTCAAAATTAGAAAAATAAGGAATTAGATTGATAAACAAGGAAAGTAAAAAATAGTACAGGGTTGATTGGGTTGGTCCACTACAAAAAATAGGGATTGTAAACTGTACAGGGTTAACTAGGTCGATCTAGTATTATGAATAGAGGTAGGAAATAGGTGGAAAAGGAAGCTACAAACTATATAGGGTTGATTTGGTTGATCTAGTATAATGAACAGGGGCTCTAAAACTTATAGGGTTGATTGGGTTGATCCAGTATAGAAAATAACAAGAAAGAGAAAGATGATAACATGTACAAACTAGAATAAAATAATTTTTGTAGCTAATATAGGAAAGTAAGGGCTGACAATCAATTGGATCAACATTGGCCAATTTAATTGAGGCACACCAAATAAAACCTTGCACTAACACTAGATAATAGAAGTTTTTGGACACATAATTGATTAAATAGAAAGAAAATAACTTGAAAATTAAAGCGAACTACTTGGTCAACCTAATTGTTAATTATATTATTAAGAATGATATTAAATGTGATTGGAAGTTGGTTATAATCAAGGTATTGTATAAAAATCTAAGGATGGTTTCAGGTAGTTTGGGCTGAAAGAGACTGTAGTGGCAATGATATATGCTTGGTATTGGGGCCTACCACTTCACTTTAGATACTCAAATGATAACGGTGTTAGGTGCTTAGCTAGAATATACCATTAACCATGTTTTATAATTGATCATAGAATCAAGTTAGCTTCCCCCTTGGTGATGAAATCCAAGTAGGTTGGCCTATGGTAGACAAAATTTTAAAGTGATTTTTTATGTTTTTATGATTTGGTCATGTGTGCATAAAATAGAAATAGTAAAAACAAGAGATTAATTAAAAATACCATAATTAGGATATGTGAACTATTCTAAGAATTCAAGAAAAAAGAAAAGAAAGTGGGAATTAATTATAAATATATATGGGGTTAATTCCAATTTGAAACAAGGTATATTATTGACACTATATGCAAAAAATATAGAGTAGGGTTGATAAGGTAAAAAATATATGTAGTGTTGATCCAATTATTTTAGACAACACACTAAACATAGATTTAGGTTGGTAATGTTGATCTGCTTGACTATGCGAGGGAAGTTTGAAATACTAAAAACTATGAAAGGAAATATAGAAAAGAAAGAAATAGAGAAGTAGAAAGGAACCTCGGTAGATCAGAGATGCAATAAAGGAAGATTATTGATGAAATAGGATTGATCAAGCTATACAAGAACCTATTGAAAAAGTGTTAAAGTTGGAATAGGTTAATTGGGTCAACTTATCAAACTAAACTAGGTGTTTGAAAGGCTAGAAACCTATACTAGGTTGATTGGATCGATCTAGTTGCTTGTTCTTGAAAACTTGTACAAAGAGAAAAATAGCTAGGCCAATAGAATCAATCTAGTATGTCAAAATATATGATGAAAATGATGTCCAAAATAATGACTAAAATAATGAAAAAATGAAAGAAATTTTTTAAGGTTTAATTTCATGTTAGGTTCACCAACATATGTGCAATTATAAATGTATCATGTCTATTAATCAATCCTAGCTTGGAGAAGATATATCATACCTACACTTTCGATTGGGGATACACTTTTTAAGTGGAAGCATGACCAATATGGGGATTTTATAGACCTAATTAAGGGATCACTTATCACAACACATCATGCTAGGAAGGGTTCCAAATCCTATAGTCTAACACAATAACACAACAATCCTAATGGAGTCTTATAATATTTCACTTATTCTAATAACAAGAAAGTAAAATCTAATCTAGTGCACACCAAAGCTTGTGGTATAAAGTGGGGGTTAGAAATAATAAAACAAACATGTATATGGAACTTCAATTAATTTTTTTATGAGTAACACCCTAATACATAAAATATGAAAAATAGTATTATTTAAGCCATCACTTATTCTAATTCTATCTACTAAAAGAGAGGAGAACAAAGTTAGAATATACTTATTTAGATGTGAACCTATTCAGACTCAATCTCTCCCTTGGACAAAAGGGCTTACAAGAGTTTGTTGTTGTTTATAAGGATCACTAAGAAAGGCCAATGTATCTATGACTTATCCATAAGACTAGATTCTCCAAATAAGAAACCTAAGCTAAGTCTCCTCAAGTAGAATGGTGGAAGAATAGATTGTGAAGAAGCTTGAGAACATAATAACTCTTGATTGGACATATGAATAATGACTAAAATGAACTTGTATATATGGGTAGATCTTACCCTAAATCCTTCTAGTAACATCAACTATATAGGGTTGACCTAGTTGACCTATTGTGTTTTTGAAAATAATTTACTAAGTCTAAACTAGGTCAGCCAAAAGGCTAACAAGCTAAGAAAGTAAATAATACCCCTAAATTATACTGGGTTGACCCAGTTGATGCAATATGGCTAACTTACTAAAATGAGTTTAAGAAAAGAAAAGGAAGAATGGAAAGAGGATAAGATTGTTGGAATACTCAAGGGAGTAGAAATACCTTATGAAAATGTTTTGAGATCTAGTTGGATCAGTAATAATATGACAAAAAGGGACAACAATCCTATCAAGGACCAAAATTATACCCTCCTATTTCTTGGTGTATCCATTAGGGCATGCACATCGAGAGATTGAGTCTCAATGGGTTCTTGTAAGATGTAATGTTTTAGTATATGATAAAAGTTAAAAATATTATGTGTATACATATGTGGTGTTCTACTCAGCATTTAATAAGTCTATTCAAGGTAATATCTAATTGTATACCATTGTTTTATAATATTATTGTGTTCATACTTCATGTTCATTACTATGTAATCTACTAGTACAAGCATCATCCTATAAATCCACTCCTTCAACGTGAAATTCTTCTTGAAGTTCAACATCTTTAGCCTATCTTTATATTTGAAGACTAAGAGGTATTTTTAAGCCAATAAGATCAAGATAATGAATAATAACTTGAGGATAACATGTCTAAGAAACATGCCTTCCAAGCCTTTAACACTTAAAATCCTATCCACCTGAATACATATGATGATATACCCTTTAACGCTACTAGAAGTGTTCCCACATTCAAAGGTGAAGGTCATGTCACTCCTAGTGAGAATATTCAGGATATCTAAAAGTTTTTTAGATTCAATAATATTACTAAGGTCAACATTTCCATTAGATTCCTTACCATGTCCTTTTGAGGGAAGGAACTTGATTGGTATAGGATATTTCTTGGAGTGTATATCACAACTTGGGATGATTTTGGAGAGTTTTTAACATCAAGGTTTAAAGACAAAAGTGATCACACATCACTCATTCATCATCTCAATGTGATTTTAATAACATCCAAAGATACTATTCATGATTTTAATGATAAATTCCAAAGGACTTTGCATAGGTTACCTCCTCCCATGAGACCACTCACAATATTTAAATTGACTAAATATCTAAGTGTTATTGGTATTGACATAACCATAATGTTTTATTCCATGGGTGGTAACACTTTACATGAAGCATATGACCTTTCCATTAGAGTTGATAATGACTTAATACAAGATAGTAAGTTACCTCCAAAATTTTATATGCCTCTATTGCCAAACATTTCTACTGATATGCCAAGTGTTGCTTAAGTCCCAAGTGAAAAAGTGAAGTCTAGAACTACCCCTAAGAAGGTAGAAGATGTTATTTATAAAGATATAAGGATTAAGACCTTAGAAGTTGAGATTAGGAAAATACATATTTAGTATGGTGTTCAATAAAATCCTTACCCCTATCCAACTTCCACCTTCCACCTCCAACACAAGAGCCATGGTTCATGTTCATAGAAACTTGGTCCAAGGAGAAGAATGTTAGAAATGAAAATTCATGGATGCAAATGAAGGTGGGGAGAAAAATTTGGTTGCCAAAGGAGGAGTCTTTCCTCATCTATTATCAAAAGATGAGGTTCTCATGCATGTAAATGAAGGATGAAAACCTTGAAAGGTGAACCTTGAAAACTTCCTAGTAAAAGACACATTTTTCCTTAATCAAAATAGTTTAATTACATAAAATAATAGACCAAAATAGAAGGCTTTGGTATATGCCCATTGTGTTCATATAATTTCAAGTAGCCCTCCTACAAGGTAGTAAGGTGTGAGTCCAAGAATGACAGTCCCTACAACTTTTATAGCTTCTTCAAATCAGAACGTTGACATGGTGAATCAAAGTGCTCCAATGTGTCAAGATCCAAACACTTAATTTCCCTCAATGACTCAATACAAGGTAAACACTCTTGCTTTTAATATTTTATATTCTTTGAAGAATGTTAAGACCTTTATTTCTCTTTGGGATCTACATACCTAGTTAGAAAGAGATCATTCATAAATTGCTATCCATAATTCATGTTAGCTCTCAACCATCAAACCATCGTAATGTTTCCCTCACCAATTATCCCACACACATTTTTGAACACTCTTCTAAATATGAAAAGCCTTCACCCTTCTACATCACTCTCATTATAGGGGACAAACTAATTCACAATTATAGAGTGGATAGTGGGGATAGTACTTTAGTGATTCCCAAGGTTGTAAATAATAAATTGGGTTTGAAATATGAACCATACAATGAAGGTGTGCTTTAACTTGATGGGACACTAGTTAAGTTAGTGGGACTTGTCATGAGTTTGAAAGTTTTCCTAATCATGGTCCAAGTATCCCTATCCTTTAAGATATATTAGTGGTTGACTTTCCTTCTGAATTTGACATCTACCTTTTAAGGGATATAATAGCCAAGATAGGAGGCTACCTCTTAATTGATTATTCTTCTTGGCATATAGGATAAGGTATGGAATAAAGGTAACCATTAAAACTCAACCACTATATAAATTTCATATTTATCCCTATGTAGAATCAATCTCTAATCTCAAATGTGTTATCAATGATCATGAGGAGTCTAATTTGGATAATGGAACATATTACAATCTTGATTAAATATCTGATCTATTCTTAGATGAGTATGTCACACACACCTATGAACATGATCCATACACTATCTTTGATAAAAATGACCTTTACAAATAGATCATCCATGAGGAAACATATGAATAATTTAAGGTAAACATTAAACATTCTTTTCCAAAATTTGTTAATGGAAATTACCTTATTCATGTGTATGATGATGATAGTTTTCAAAGAATGATAGATCAATATGATGAAAAAGACAATACCATTTTGCCTACATTTTATGGTTATTTCCTTGAAAATGACATTAATGAAGAGTAAGATGACCTATGATAAAGGTTCCATGTTATAAGTCAAGATTTTGAGTAAGTTTACTCCTTCTAAGAAGTGTGAACCTTATTTTAATTTTGATGTTGAGCCTAACAAGCATGAAAAATAATGTCTTGTTAAGCATGAGAGTTTATGTTAAGTTACTGTTAAAGAGGTTGTATCATAGAGGATACACATGAGGCTAAGGTATATATCTATGTGTTTGAAGAGTAGTCATCACCTCAACCTGAGGTTTAACCACTTTCAATCCTAATGGAGCAGAATGAAGACAAACTTGATGGTCCTATATTAAGTGAATCATGATAATGAAGAGAGTAATGTTGAAGTAGATTTTATCACTTCTAAGTTGTAGTTTGAGGAGTGTAAATCAAACATGGAATAATTAAATCAAGTTATAGGCTCAAATAAACTTCTTATAGGGTAGTATGGAACATTCTTGAGAGCTCAAAGTAGCACACTTGCTGATAGAAAAAGAATTAGGGATGGTAAGCCTTTTGACCATCAACATAAGAAAGTATTTGTTCATAATCATGCTTCACATGATAGATTGATTTCATGGAGTAGAAAGGATATAATAAATACCATATTTGACCTTGGTTAAAGCATGGTGAATTATTATTTACCTCAAGTGTTTGAGGGCTTGTATATACTAGGATAGGTGTGTGCCTTTGCTTATGTTGTGTGTATATTCCTTAAGTGTTCTTAAGAATAAATGTCTGATTATTTTACTGTCTTGTTTTGTGAATTTGTTTTTTATTGTTTAGTATGGTTTCAAAGGTAATCTAGTGTCAAATATATCTATGGGTGATTCCATATCACAATAGATAGGAGTAGGCTATTGGTCTTTGGCATAGCTAGTTTGTCACCCCTAGGAAATGACTAAGAACATTGAATAATTTGACCACAAGTCAGATTAAGTCAACCCACTATAGTTTAAAATTTTATATAGGGGTTTATTAGGGTCTTGTATTTGTCTTATGCTTTTTATAGGGTTAACATTATGCTTTAGCTCTGTCATATTTATTTTAGATAGTCCTATGTCATTCTAAGGCCACTTTTGGTGTCATTTATGGGACTAGTATAGTTTTCATAGGAGGTGAGGTATGTCAATGTGTTATTTAATGTCACATGTGCTATTATATGTCAGATGGATTGTTTTATAACTAAAAATATGTAGGTGCTACAATGAAAACAAAAAAATAGTTGAAAAGAGGTTGCTTTCAATTTTTTTTATAGCTTGTCCAATAACTTTGTCATATGGAAGGACTTCTAAGGTGTCCCTTTAGGTCCCATAAAATCACTTAAATGATTGGGAAACCTTCAAAGTATCAAAAATAGCAAAAACCATCCTATTTTTTCCATCATTTTTCATGCAAAAATGGTCAATTGATTTTAGTATAATATGAACAACAAGAGGTGAGTTGGATTAAATTATCTTGATGGATGAAAACACTCTTTTTCTACTTCAAATACATTGTAAGAGTTAGAGGATTGGTTTTTTGTACTCTATAAACCATTTCTTAGAGTGTTAGTGACTCTTTTCTACCTGTTCTTTCCCATACCCTTCAAGTTTTCTCTTTATTTGCATATTTATGTGAAAACTAGGCATCCCACATGTCTTTAGAGAGTGTGAAAATTATTATCACATGGTATTTAATCATGTTTTCATGTATGGAGGATAAAGAATTGACATGAACTATCTCAGTTTGCTATAATGACACCATTGAAGTTACAGACCCATGTTCCACCTATTGCGTGGTCATTTTCATGTAAGTGCCTTCAAGAAAAGGGGGGATATTATGTTTTATACTCATCTCATATCATGATGATTATTTATTATTTGAAGTCCTAGTCTCAATACTAACATTTATTAGAATGAATAACATAGTCACATATATGCACATTCAGTTTCCCTTGTAGTAATCACCTATAGTCAGGGGAAAAGGAGCTATGAATAGTCATGGTGATGGGATGAGGATATTTAAAGGTGTTTAATAAATTATCAAGGTGTGAAAAATCATTTTGAGCTATCCAAAATGGTTTAATATTGGTTATAAAAACCAATGCTTTAACATACACAACCCTATTTCTAGTGTGCACCTATAAGTACCTCCACAGAGGTCATAAAGAATTGAATGAAGATGTTGAACTCATTTGATGCCTTTATTAAGGTCTAAAAACATGGAAAAATTCATTTTGATAATTATGAGACCATTTAATGTACTCAAGTTTGATTCCAAGGTTTTCAAGTTGAGAAAGTTTTTTTGAAGACATGTTACCTTAGTATCTCCATAATAGAGATCTTGTCCCATAAAGGATCATCCCATGATTGAATATATTGAAATATAGGCTAGTATAGTCATTTTCATCATGTAGCTCTTAGAATAAGGGTAATGTCTCACCACATAAAATTGGTTATTTATCAATTAGAAGGTAATGTAGATAGGCTTCCATATTAAGTAATATTTCACTGTAGACTATCAATCATCTACAATAATATTAAATCCTAAGTGACCTTTCAATGTTATATGACATAATAGAAGCATACCTTCATGACGAATGACTCAAAATGAATGATAAATGGAATTAGTGGCATAAAGATAAATTTAGGGAGTATAGGAATAAGGTTTTGGCATAGGTGATCACCTACAAGAGCCCTTTTTGTTCTCAAAATGGATCCTATAGGCTAACTATACACTGATAGCATTTTAGAGATAGGTAGTTTGGATGATGGCATAGATTTTAGGCATGAAATGAATTCAAACAAAAATGAGATGAAATTAATAATTTAAAGATAACCAAGGAATTAAATACAAGGTTATATCATGGAAATATACCTACAATAATCCCCTTGTCTTGAGTGGATAACATAGTCACTCGGTCTGGAAACTGGCCTAGGTTAGTGAAGAGTGCATGTTGGGAGGTAAACAAACATGTATAATGATTTTAAAATGTGGAGATAAATATTAAAATTCTAGGTTAAAGATCATGTGTTTATTATATGTATTAAATAGGAAATGTCACACCAACCTATAGTCACAGGCCTAAGATTCCTAAACCCTACATATAGTCACCTTTATTATAAGTCTACTTAGAAATTTGTGATGTTGAGTGACCTATGGGTGTCATCTAATATTTAAATTTGTTATATAATTTTTTATGTCATATTTAAGTTTCTCATAGATTCAAAATGCTTTTAAAAACAAGGTAAGTTCCCTCTATTTTCTTTTAGACAGATGGCACTCCTAGGTAGTCTAGACTACAAACTTGGTGATAAGATGGTGAAAGAGTATGATATGAAGTATTAGAACATTTTAAAATGTTGTATATAGTTTATCTGAGCATGAAAAACATATAAAATACCTCATAGTATTTATAAACCACTCAAAGATGGTTATGGGCAACTAGAGCATAGTCAAGCCTATTAGGTCCAGACTAAGCCTAAGCCCTAATGAGGCTCAATTTCATTTCTAAGACAAAATGAATCTTTGAACCTAATTGATTATATTAAATATGAAGTACAAGATTATTTTGAACCATTTTTTATATGTAATAACCTTAAATGTTATTTTTTTATAAAATTAGTTTGAAGGGGTTTGACATAGCCCTAATGTACTTCAGATGCACAGCTAGAATTGTATTCCAAAGGCTAAGTTTTGGCCATAGGTTTAAAAATTCATTTTGTGACATCTCATGAAAAAATTAGTTATATCATAATTCATGTATCTTTGTGGCATTCATTGAGGCATTAGGGCATAGGGCTTATAATTTATATTTTAAGGATTAGGGATTAGGGCATAGGGTTTAGTTTTAAGGGTGTATATAATGTCTAATCACTCTATGCCATGTGAACCTAATTATTAATACAAATAATGTTAATTTGGATTAAAATGATTGGTAAATAAGGGAAGTTAATGGTTTACAATTTAGGGTATAGTGTTTTAGGGTTTATAGTTTAGGGCTTAGGTTTTAATGTATATATGCTTTAGGGTACACAAGGTCAATCTTAAATATAATTGAGGACACTTTGGATCATTGGACCCATTTGTGAGTATAAAATGTGTTTTTGGGCTATCATTATATGCCATGTCATCATGTATATTGAGTGGATTAGTCAAATAGGGATATCAGTCAAGTGATTTAGGTCAAATTGAGACATGTGAAATTAATTCTTAGTCTAAATAATGTTAATTTGGGATAAAATTATTGGTTCCAAGTTTAAAGAGTTTATATTTATGGTTTAGAGTTTAGGTATTAATAAATTTAGGGATTAGGGCTTAGGGTATATGTTTTAGGGTATAGAAGGCATAATCATGATGGTGATTGGGGAAAATTTGATCTCCTTAAACTTAGATCTATGAGTAAATAATGTGATTTTGGGCTCAGTTAACCCCCACATCATCATATATTGAGATAATTAAGTCAATTATGGTAATGAGTGATGTAATTTTGACCAATTTCATCCCTGTTAACCTAATTCTTAATATATATAAAATATGTTAATTGGAGCTAAATTTATTGGTTTAAGGTTTAGGGTCTACAATTTTAAAAAAATAGGTTTAGGGATAATGGCTTAGGGTTTAAGGTAAAAAGTATATGGTTTAGGGTCAAAGTTAAATGGTATAGGGTTTAAGATATCTGTTATATGATCTAATCACTAACGTAATTGAGGAAAATTTGAGCTATTTGTTTACTTATTTATGATAATTACCTTCATGTTCATATTTCTAATAAAAGTAGGGTCAGTTAATCCATACATTTTGCATACATGTTATACAATAAATTGAACCATAAATTTGTTTTAGGGGCTAAATTTTCTACAAATCACACCCCTAATTATATAAATTAACTAATTGGATCAAATCATGATAGAATCAAACTTAATTTTACCTCAAATCATATCTTTCTCTTGAAGGGGTTAAAATTGGCCTCAAATGCCTCCTCGATTAAATGAATTAAATCATTTGTTAATTATATATGACATGAAATTAGGGTTAAATTCAATCCAAATCACATTTAAAGTATAATTTAAAATACATTGATGTGGCTCATTTTGACCATAATTACCTCTATAATTGAAATAATCGATATTTGCATTCATTAGCTAATGACTTTAAGTTTATTGAGCTCAAAACTACATTTTATACATTTATAAATTTTAAATAAATAATAACATTTCTTTTCTTCAATTGAGATAATAAAATTGTAAATGATCAACCCCTAAATCACATTTTATATATATGTAATTAGGTTGAAGGGGCTTGAAATAACCCAAATATACTTCAAATGCATAGTTATATTGGTATTATAAAGGCTAAGTTTTGGCCATACATTTAAAAAATGCATTTTATGAAATTTCATGTAAAGTAAGTAATATCATAAAAGATATAATGAGTTACACCTTAAAACCAAGTAGTTATAAGAATCCAAGTTTACATATTAAAATGCCCAATTTTTTTTTTAAAGTCTAATGTGATACCACAACACCTAAATTCACTATCCATGATTAGGGACCATTCTCATATCTAATGAAATAACACCACTATTAGGGAGCTCAAGAACATATAATATCATATATAAGATTTGAGGTAAATAATAGATTTGGGTTTTTGGGTGTTATGAATATATGACATGATCACATTAGTAATGTGATTGAATTATTAATTAATATGATAAAATTAATAATTTGGTTAATAACACAATCATGTTATTTGAATTTAAATTCAAAAACTACACCTCTTGGCTTGGGAATGGCTTGGATTCCCAATCCAAAGGCTTGGACCTATCAATGTACAATTGAGTCTAATAGTTTTGATAAAAAAACAACATTCAAATTCGATCTTCAAATACACTATGAATTTCAATGATAAAATTCAAAATAATAATACCATCACAATAAGCAAACTTTCCTCTTTCCAAAAATATGTTTTTTGATAATTTTTTGACTAATTTAAAGTTTCAACTATACCTTTTTTATGAAACCACATGATGAAAATATAAATGCCTATATATGTTCATGTAATTTGTTTTTTGTTTATCCAAGTGAAAGTTATTTTATATGGTCATAAACAAGGCCTAATTATACACACATTAAAAAAAAATTGATTTTCATTTTTTAAGGTAGTTAGGTGTGCCACACATATGACTATCCATGTTTTTGTCAATTTTCTAGATCCATTTACTTGAAAAATTAATAAAAAAAAGTATTCATTGAAAAATATAAAAATATATATGTCACAAACTAGAATATCTATCTAAATTTTCCCCAAAGGGTTTCAAAGAAAATTAAACATTGATAAAAAAAATGGTGCACTATACAGTCAAATATCTACTCTATTTTCATAAAAAAATTGGAGTTACTCTTCAAATTTTAGATGTTTAACCTATTTATAATTAACAATTTTTTCTTAAAAAATAGTGTTTTAGCAACTAGACTTGAAATGATAAATTTCATGTTCTTACACCATTTTCAAATTTGGAGTGTATTTATCTCAAATTATCTATAGAAGTATAGATCTCTAAAATTATAGGAAAATCATGTCCATGGGTAGACCACGTTTTGAGCCCCAAATTTATGCACTTACCCAAAGGGAATTTTTAAAGAATTAGGTGGAAGTGTTAGGAAGAATATACTTCCAAAAAAAATTGAACATAGATAAAGGTTATAACTAGAATTTCTTTAGATAGCATAAATATAAACAACCAAATAATTTTCATTGTAATGCAAAATTACATCACACAATCAGGTGAATAATGGTAGAAATCTCAGTATTAGGATTCCTAACCAGCCTATGAATACTAAAATGGCATAAAACTACATGAAGTTACCATTATTTGTTAAAGAAATAGAGGATGTAGAAGAACATCTATTTGTGTTGGATGCATACTAGATAAGTCAAATATTATTGATGAAAGAGTGATGTTATTTGATGTTTTTAGAACATTAAGTAATGATTCATTGAAATGGCACATGGAGACTTATTTTGGACATTTCAATGCATGGGTCGATGTCCAAAAATTATTTAAAGATGATTTTCACTATTCATACATAAAAATGAAAAGCATTAGGGATTAGAGAGCTGGTACAAATAGATAAATAAACTAAAAAATATTATGATCAACATATTGACTCCATTGTGTATAAATTAGAAGATCATCTGAATGAAAAATAGATAATATAATTGTTTATATCTAGATTAATCCCATACCTTAGAGCCAATATGGATGGAATTTTTTTAACACATTCATGAAAACATTAGAAATGGATTCATGGTTAGAATTTTGATCCCAAAGATGAAATACAAATACCTCATTAAAATATAATGTTGAAATATTTCAATTAGCGTTAGAAAAATTGAGTTAAGAATAGGAGATACAAATGAAAGGAGATGAGTATGGGAAATCACACATTAATAATATGCCATCATGGGCAAGAATTTTGTGTATAACTTGTCATGCAAAAGTAAATTCTAGAACATAATACCCCCATAGTTATAAGATGAAGAGAGTAGTGTAAATAATGTCAACACAACCATTGATAGGAATGAATCCACTAATTCCAAAATATATATATATGGTGATAGCATTTATTTTATATTTTTTTGAGTAAATGATCAACATCCACAACACTTATGCCCAGTGTTAGAAGTGGAAGAAACCTATGAATTAATGTCTAAAACGAATTATGAATCATTTAATAACTATAATCAAAACTTAACTACCATAAATAAACTCATAGATGTAAATGATACCAATTTTAGAAGAGTGGCAACAATAAAATAAATGTATCTACTATAAATACCCATGAACAATGCTAGTAGACCACAACCTAGTCAATAGTATCAAGCACTTCCTACAATTCAAATATTTCAATTTGAAAATACCCAACCATAATATTATAATAACAATCAAGTAGGATATAAAGGAAGCACTTAGATAAATAATTTATATATGAGGATACCATGGAAGGGGAAATTACCAAGGGGGAGAGGATATAATTAGAATTATAACCAGGGTTATAATCAATAGATAAACACACCAACTTCCTTAAAATGTGTAAAGGTTGTGTGCATTGATATAATTTTTTATGAATAACCCTAGGAAAAGTGTTGATTATTCCTCTAATTAGGAACACATGAATCATTGTCATGTCGTAAAGTAACTCAATTCTATAAAAATGGTAGAATAAAAACTAAAGAATTGGTTAAATTTGCCCTAATAAATTAGCCAAATACTTAACAATAATAAAAGGGTAGGATTAGAATGGTTGGTGTAATGAAATTCATTGTGGTAAAGAATAAGATAAAAAATTTAGAATAAGATGGAAGTTCATTGCATAGAATAATAATTTCAAAAAAAATTAGAAAACGTCAATAAATAACAAAATAATAAAAAGAGAGGCCACAAAATAAGGCTCTTCATATTATGAATAATTAAATTCACAATTGAGATTAGTGGTATCTACTATAAGTGTGATGAATATTGGTAAAGGTAAATAAGTATCCACTAACTCTAATCCATAATTAGACATAGATGTATAAGGTGAAAACATCATATTTACAAACATGATGGAGTTGTAGATAAAATTTAGAAGATAATAATAGAATAAAATGATAAGGATCAGCTTAAGATGACCTATTGATTAAGACGAGGTTGAATATCTCAAAATAATAATGAAATTGATAAATAAACAAGACCTATTAACTAAATTTACTCAATTATGTAAGTATTAAAATAAGCAATAGAGATAACATCAAGTGAAAAGAGCATAAAAATCAAAAGAAAAATAAAAAATGGAAAAATATTTCCATTCTACCAAATGATAAAATCAATGGTCAAGAAACAAATAAAACACTCCTAGACGTTATTGTAGATACAAATGTGTTACTACAGAGCACATGGGAGCTACTAGGGAAAACATAACTAGATGTAACAACATATGACATTTCCATGGCTACTAGTACTTCACACTCACCAATTAAAACTTTATAAAATGTTGAAGTTAATTTTATGGGAATAATAAAAATTAGATTTTTAGGTAAATGATATATATGATACCAAATATCTAGTCTTATTTAACTTGGAAAGGTTTGTGTATTATAATGGACCATTAGATTCTGAGGAGGAAGAAATCACATTTATAATAAAATTCCTAGTTTTAATTTTGCTAATGGATGTATAAATTTTAGTGTCATGGTTATAAAAACTATGGCTAAAATACAAGGATAATTAATTTGATGATCTCATTGGTGTGTATGCTCTAATAAATTTTAAAAAATAGAATATGATCCTAAACCCAATGATTTTAAAGGAACTTATAGTAGAAGAAGGAGATACACTGTTATGGGATGAAATTGAATCTTTTATGTACTTTGATACACAAACCATAGCTTATAAAGTATGTTATATTTGAAAAATATTTTACGTAGGAAAAATCAACACCACACAAGAAAATCCATCACCATAGAGAAGAAGAGCTACATAGAATGAACTTCACATAACAAATTACCAAAATTTAATATAATTAGGATAGTTGATGATTATTTATAATAGATGATGAGAGTATTTTCATAATGATAAAAATGGATGAAATATACTGATGATACACTCACTATTCATGCCACAAGATTGTGGCACACACATAATGCAACCATCCACACCTAGGAAATGTTTTGCATAATCAAAATAGAGTTTGTAAAATTATAAAAATTAATTTCCAATTATAACATGTTATTTTGGAAAAAATCAAACCAATATTTCATGATGATACATTTGAAAAGGTATGGGAAACAAGAGGATAAATAAATAGGCACATGTGGGCATAACTAGTTTAATTAATATTAGATGCATTCCCAAAAAAATTCTACCTACATCATGAGATGTGAAAAAGAACTAGTAAATGGGAAGACCTAAAAATGGATTTTTTTATAACTTTAAATCTTTTGGAAATTGATACTAGAATCTGTCAATCACTACAAAAGATATAAATAATTTTAGTTATGGAAGAATCCACATCAAAACACAAATTTACTAGATTAAATATAGAATAAATAAGTTTAGGACATAAGGATGATTGGAGTTAGATTGGCATAATTTTAATATAATTTCTAAAGATTTCAAAAAGGAAAACAAACATAAAAAAATTTAAAAAAATGGTTTACTACCAAAAATTTACAAATAATAAGAGGATGAAGAATAAAATCAAGAAAAAACATAAAAATAGAAATTGAGGAATGAGAGAGACAAATCCTTGACACCATGGAAAATAAAACATAATAGTTCTACAAATATCTTAAAATAATAGAAGAGAATATAGCCACTGTTAGGAATAAAATATAAATTAATGTAGAATAATATCACAAAATCATAATAACAAGAGCTATGAATAGAGATACATAAAGAACATAAATTGAAATGTATAACAAGAAGATATGATTTAATGTGGGCTCCATCCATAAAGAAACACTTGATCAAATATTATTACAATACAACAAGAGTACAACCCACTCTTAGATTAATCTTCTCACAATTACAGTGCACAAATATTATTTGGACCTATGCTCAACAAACTCTCCCAAATTTGAACTTGAATTCGCACACTCTATTCACCTTCTAAAACTTAGTTCTTCCTATATTTTACCTATTGTATGTCCATATATATATAATTACATCAATAAGTAACTAACATAGTGGTTTTACAAAACAATAGGTACCAAAACCATGGGTCAAGTCAACACATAATATTTCCCCATTAATCATGGGTGATAACACCACACATTAAAAAGTATAGATAAACCATGTATCTATACTCTTAGAAAAAGATTGATTCTACATTTTTTGAAATACATTGTAGATTGAAAATTTTCAAACCCCAATGAGAATACATTAAGAGTGTATAGTAAATTATATTTTACAATATTTTAAATACATTTTAATGTGGAAATAGGCTCCAGAAAATAACAACCATAGAAGGAAATCCAAAGATGGTAAAATTAGGTAACTAGTGGCTAGAAAAAGAGGTGGAGAAGAAACCATATTTACTAAGGGAATTTGAGTATTTATTTCCAAGAACATTTATTGAGATCAAATTAATCAAATAATGTGTGGGTACTATAAATATACAATTGAAATAAGTTATTAAACCATTACATAAACAATCATACAAACTAAATTCTAATGTTAAGGAAAATATCAATATTGAATTAGATAAAATGCTAGCTGATAGGATAATAAACCTTGTGGAATATATTTAATAGATAAGTCCCATGGTGATTAAAAATAATAAAAATTATTATGTACACATCTATGTTGACTATAGAGAGAATTTAATAAATCATATTTGTATAAACAACCATAAAAACTAAATCCTAATGTTAAGGCAAAAGTCATGATTGAATTGGATAAAATGCTAGCTAGTAGAATCATAAAGCTTTTAAAATATATTAAATATATAATTCCATGGTGATTCAAAATAATAAAAATGGTGAGATACACATATATGTTTATTATAGATAATTTAATAAAAACTATTTTCATGATCCATCCCAAACACCATTCACTAAATAAATATTAAAAAGTATTGCATGAAGAAAAATATAATTCTTCACTAATAGATTTTCATGATACCATTTGGTTAGAATATTTCAAAAGGATAGTGATTCCCTTTGGATAAAAAAATGTACTGACTATGTTAAACTGCATAATGTTGATTAAGTTTAGGGATTTCATACATAAGTTCTTCGAAATGTATCTTGATGGTTAGAGATTAAATGGGTTAATAAAGTACCATGTTTAGGTACTATAGATGATGTTCCAAAGATGTATACAATTGAACATTTATCTAAATATCAATAAATGAATTTTTGTTATGCCTTTCAATACTTTATTGGAACACATAATATGCAAAAAAGGGTTGATGGTATATCCATTTAAAACATCCATAATCATAAACCTACCACTAGCCAAAACATAGAAGGAGATTAGAATAAACTAGGGTCTACAAAGTATCATCATAAGTTTATATGAAATTATACATCTATAAGTGGAGCCATAGAAGAATTATTGAAGAAGCAACATAACCAACTACTAGATTGGTCGAGGCAATATCAAGAGTCCTTTGATACATTGAATAATAAAATTGTGGATAATATAATGTTATTATTTATATACTTGTAAATACAATTCAATGTACATGTTTATGCCTCTAGAATTATAATATAAGCAATGTTAGCATAAACCTACAAAAATACAAACCATCCAATTTCATTTATTATCATAAAATTGTTAAGAGTGGAAAGGAATTACTCTAATACAAAAAGGGAGGAACTTGATATGGTTTATATGTTATATAAATTCATTTATTAATTATTAAAAAACCATTCATATTCTTCATGAATCATTATCCTCTTAATTACTTGATAAATAGACTAATAATACAAGTAATAATTTTCCACTAGCTTATGTTATTTAAAGAATTTGATTACAAAATTTTGGTGAAACCTAGGAAAGAAAATAATGGACTTGAATACTTATTAATAATAACTAGAATGGAATATATAGGACCAATTAAGAATGAGATTCTTATATCTAGCCTTTTATGCATGGAAGAAATCCTTAAAGATGTGGAAGGTATTACATAATTTATGTCTAGTGGAGAGTTTCTAGTAGATTATAATACATTCTAGAAGAAGATATTGCAGATTTAATAATTTCCTTTTATCCTAATCGAATGATAATTATATAAAAAATGAAGAGATGAGGTGTTATATAGAATGGTGTTACAACATGAGTGGTATATTAAATTAATGGATTCCCATGATGGGGTTTTAGGAGGGCACATCTCTAGAGAATATACAAGAAAGAAAATATTAATAGTGAGATTATGGTGACCTTAACTTTTTAATTATGTACATGAATATACAATAAATTGTGATATATGCCAAAGAGTGGGTTAACTAAATTATAGAGATGAGATACCTCTCCAACCAGTTATAGTGATGCTCCATTTGAGAAATGGAAAATTTATTTTATAAATCCCATCAAATCTAAAGCAAGGAATATAAATTATAGGTTCATTAGTGTTATTACTAAATACCTAACAAGATGGGCAGAAGTGGTGCTGATAAAATATTATACCACCAAAATTTTGCCAAAGTTTTGCATGAAAATATTATTCTAGTTTTTTGATTCCCATTTAGCATAATGAGTCATAAAGGTAATAATTTCATCAATCACATAGTTTTATAATTGTTTAAACACATCCTAATCTAGAATCACAAAATAATGTCTTACCAACCTCAAGAAAATGGCACTATTGATGCATTCAATATGGTATTAGATAAATTACTTACAAAAGTAAGAAATAAATGTTTTGAGGAATGGGATACCAAGATACTAATAGTATTATGGGCTTACCATACTACTTACAAGTGATTGAATAAGTATTTCTCCTTCCAATTAGTCTATAGATTAGAAGTGGTAATGCCAATGGAGTAATATTTCCAGGTTTTAGACTTATAGCAATATTTAGAATAAATGAGAAATATTGCATTCAATAAAGGTTGATAGAATTAGAAAAATTTGATAAAAATATATTATTACCAACATATAATTAAATTCAAGATAAAATATGTCAAAAATCTTGGCACGATAGACATATAAAAGTGAAATAATTTTAGATTGGGATTAAGTCTTTATCTATAATAGAAAATATAAAATTCTAAGAAAGATAAAAATAATATGGATTAGACCCTATATTATGGAGAACATTTTAGACTTCGTAGAAATAAATATGAGAACATTAAAAGGAATCATTGGGACATGTTTTATTAAATGGATCCCTATTATAACCATACATTATAGGCACCTATGGTAAAAAAAAATGATGAAAGAACTAACAAGGTGACATTGTCCTTCCAACAAGGTGAAGTTTGGTAGAAGGTATTAAGGTTCCCTGTAATAGATGCTTAAGTTTTTTGTCATAGATCATATCACCTTCTAGTTAGGTTGGCATTATACTCCTATATGGGAAAATTGAATAGGGATTTTGTGGTATCCTCAAAACAAATGCCTTGATGCCTATTTGTGTCATGTCACTCAAAAATCCTAGTGGGATAAATTAAAATAATAGGAAGTAGGAAATAAGTGATGATGTAAACAAAAACATTAGAAAATATAATAGATTTTTTATAAGGGGGTTATAAAATAAATATAAAAATAAAAATAATTTAGAGCCTTAAAATTCACATAGTATATACAATGCCATAAGAAAGATAAAAATCATGTGAAAAATTAAAATATGACAGTGAGATAAGAAATTATATATGTTGGTAAAATATTATAAAACATATAAATAAAATTATTTGGAATTCTTTCTATGTATATATAAAATATAAGTAAGAAAAATATGGGACTATAGAAGAGACTAGGACACGTCGGTAAGAGACCAAGACATTTAATAAATAAAATTATTGGAAATTTTTAAGATAGCCACAAAAATTAGAAACAATAAAAACACACATTTTCATAAGAAATGGATAGACAATGGTGAAATAAAATATTTAATAAAACATATTATTAGTGATTTTGTTTTCCAAAAAAATTAAAAATCAATTGGATTAGTTTAATATAATCTAGAATAGGAAAACATTTAGATGGTGGGAACTCATAATTGAATAAGTTAAAATAATGATGTCATGAATATGAAAATGAAATAAATGATTGATAAGATATGATTTTATATTCCAAAGAAATAAAAATGAAAGAATGAACATAAATAATAAATGATATTAATTACATTAAAATGTCTCATCATGATTATTGAATAGATTAAATGAGATATAAATCAAGGGTTTCACTAAAAAAAATACATAAACATTTTAGCATAGACACTTTATAATAAAGTTTGTGTGAAGTGTTCATACTCTATTGGAAGATAATTTCTCATCTTCTTAGAATAATAAAATATGGATATTCATCATGTTATCATTTCCAAAAATATTAATCAACATAAATATAAAAAACATTAGATCAATTTTCAAAGATTGAGTCCATTTTGAGCATTTTCTAAATTCCACTCTCTCTCATGAAAAATGTAGATTATACTTACATATTTTTAAAGACACACTTATCATTAATTTATCATACCATTTTATAGGTAGAGAGAAGTGTAATGATGTAATTAAACCCACAAAACTTATAGTTTTAATATAATAAGATTACAAAATCATCCCAAATTTGAAATAAGATGTGTGGAGTTAGTTCTCATATTTTAGCTTGATGAAAATCATGACAAAAGTGTTATTGAGTAGATCTAATAAAGGCATTCTATATATGCACAAACTCTACCACATCACACCATATATGAATCAAATTTTACATTAATTCTATATGAAATACATTCCACCCACAAGTATGATGGAAAGAATAATGTTAGAACAAGATCCCTAGCCATACTTATAGGGACTAAATTTAATAATTAATCCCTATCAGTTTATAACATGAAGGATTAAAAAATCATATTTGAATCAAAGACATTTATTGGAAGGTATACTACATAAATATTCACCTTTCAATAATAATAATAAGAATGCATATAACATACAACATGGTCTCTAAAAACATGCAGTATGAATTTAATACCACACTCCATGAAAAATACTTAGATAAACTAAAAAAAATAAAGGTAAAATTGTCCATAAATTATGCTATGGTTCACTTATTTTAGTACTATATATGTAATTTAAACACACTATTATAGGACATGATGTGTCAGTGGAATGAAATTTAGATTCCCCCTTAGGAACATAAATAAAAGATATAATGAAAGGTATCCCTATAATATAATAGGTATAAAAATTGTTGTGATGGCATAAAATTATTAGTAATATGTTAGAGGGGAGATTCTAGATTTCCAAGCAAATTGTTCATAATTACTACATATAAGTTTACTTCACCATTGATGTAGACAATATTTACATAGATCTGTATGCTATAAAAAATTTAACCCTTTCACCTCTAACCTATGAATTAATTTATGAACAAGTTGATCTAAGTATGTATTAGAGATAGGATTCTAGCTATAGACCATAGGGCACAAAAATTCTTCAATGAAATAGGAGTGGGGTCTCATTAGAGGAAGGAATAAGAGAATATTTTGGTAGATGAAACATCATTAACATCAAATAAAATAGAAACATCTCAAACTTAAATTAGTACCTAAAGATACTCAAAATGAAAGAGATAAGCCATATATTTGGAAACACTCAATAGAGAATAATAAGAGGAATATGACACAATTACATTTTTAGTCAAGGGTTATATCACTAGGGAGGAGTTGGGAGAAGAAGAGATGGAATCAAAAGTTACTCCCCCTTACTCCCTATGGAATAATAAACAATCACATGAATAGGGGTTGTCACTAAAACCAAATAGGAAAATATAGATAACATAGGAAAAATAGTGATCACCTAAAAAAAAATTCAATAGTCAACCAAAATTTTATACAAAGTAGTGTAGGTGTAAGAAGGAGATATTTTTCACCACAACCAAAACATAAGATCAAAAATAAGTAGAAAGTGGTAAAACTTAAGGGCTGAGGTAAAATAATTGTAACATATTTAGAAGTAGATTTATTTGAACAAGGGGATGACTAATATATAGAGATATATGAAGAAAGAAATTTTACCTCAAAGGTACTAGATTTGAATAATTTCTTAGGTATGTTCACATAAAGGGTAGAATATATAAAGTGGCCAAACTAATAAGGATATAGATACCACATACAAGAACATAATGATTATAAAAATTATAGACTATGTTGATCTTACTATATATGAGTTTGATGATGTAATAGGGAGCCTTATAGAGTATCTACATGATATGCTCATATATATAAAGGAAATGAGAAAATATGGTAAGATGACAGTTGATGAATATTAAGAGGACGCATTAAGGAAACTTGGCATAGATTCTCAAATGTCTCTTACAAATTATAATAGACTAAAGAAACTCCAATGTAAGGAGTTAATAAATAATCAAAAGATAGATCTTGTCTATGAGGCCGCAAAAAATAAAAGAAAATTGTAAAAGGTCAAATAGATAGAAGATCATCCAACAACACAAGAAACTAGGAAAAGAACTTGTGGAATAAACTAATAAGGTCTATGATATTGTGGACTCAACCACTCAACAAGATATAAAATTATTAGAAAAGGAGAAATAAAAAATGGAAGGTAGATAAAATTAGTATAGAAAAATAAATAGAATAATAAAAAGAAGGGAAGAAAAAAATAGTAGAAAAAGAGGAGAACAATAAGAAAAAACAAGAGGAAAAAAGGAGAGAAGATGAGTATAAAAATAAGATATTAGATGAGGAGATAAAAATAAAAGAAGTAAAATGAAGGAAATTAGAAGAGGAAAGAAATGGAAGATAAAAATAGTAAGAGGATAGAAAGGAAAAGAAAAAATTAGATGAGGAAAAGACAAATGAAAATGAGGTAGGAAAGATGAACAAGATAAAATAGAGAAATAATAAGAAGAGAAAGGGAAAGAGGTAAATATCCCATATACATGTTCAAAAGTAACAAGAGATACAATTCATATTTCAATACAAAACACCTTGTGCAAATCAGGATGTGGATAGAGTAGCAATATTACTCCCATGGACTGCATATAAATACTAAAAATAGAGTTGGAAAGGCATAAACAAGATGCATCCACTATATTGGTGACAAAAAGTTTCCTTCAACCTATTGTAGGAAGGAAAACACAATTACCCATATAAAAATTGACTCCACTATAAAAGGAAATAATCATGGAAACTCTTATTAAGAGTGCAAGAGGAGATTGTATGGTGGGGTGTGTGTGTCTCTTGAAGATGGAATCAAGACATGATTTAATTAATCAAATAATTCCCACCCATAATATGATCTTTATACAACATTTCCAATAGACAAATAGCTAGAGAAAACTACAAATAATTTTATAATTCATTCAAGAGCCAAAGTTGACAAAATCTTAATAATAATTGAGGATAGGGAAGAGTATAAGGAGGTTTTGTTAGGCCTACTCATAGGATTAAATTAAAAAAAAGATAAAAATACAAGGATCAAGGAGGGAAGATGAAGTACAAATTAGAATATACAACTATCTAATTTTATTATTTACTTAGTTTTCCTTTATGGACATAAGACAAGAAAAATAAAGTTAGAGTAAATGTAAAAATATTTAAGTTCAACCTCTACTAGATTCAAATATAAATTCATACATTCAATGATAGAAAGGTCTAAGATGATATCCTTGTAGGAATAGTATAATAAAAAATAGCCACAATGACTATCAATGAGGAAATGGATGACTATGGTTTTTAATTGAGAAACCAAAAAAAATAGTGGAGGCTTCAATAAAGATTCATTTGGATTATCTATACAAATTAGAAAAAATTCCAATCTTGAATGACATAGTCATGGTATTAAAATAAAACATGGTCATATAATACAATATTATGGGATCAAAGAGTGTCATTAATGACTAAGAATGTTTTACTAATAATAGATGAGTAAATATGAGAAGCATCTACCGAAGGAGGGGAACCAAATCCATAATCATAAGTAATTTTGAATTAGTTCATAATTTTGTTACACTTAGGAAAATTGAAGAATTTTTTGGTTATTTGTCAGTAATTGATTTTTTCTCAAGGATGATACAAAGGTATAAAAATTAGGTAAATGTTGGCAAGATTATCTATTTTCCAAAGTACTAAACTATAGACAATGTAGATTTGATTCCATTACTGCTTTAAAAAGACACTTCTCTAATCCAAAATAATAGGGGATTTTATTAACTGTATGTTGTAGTAAAAAATAATGCCTTTCTAAAAAAAGGATGATTGGATTAGAGGAATGACATGTCTCACACAAGCATGACCATTAATTTATTTTGTATTTAA